>JAXRKP010000868.1:187500-192500 GCA_037039925.1 Doris montereyensis
AATGTCAAAGGAGATAGAATGAAAGAAGACAGCGAAATCATGGAAACATGGAAAAAGCTTTTCACCAATTACATAATCCCTCCAGAACGTATTAAAAAAGAAATAAAGATCAATTAGTAAGATTATCAAGTAATCCAGAGGAGACAGCTGGAAGATGTAGATATATCCAATGGAAGAAATCCAAACAGCTATAAGAAAAGTGAAATTAGAAATGCCCCAGGAGCAGATCAAGTTTATCCAGAAATAATTAAAAATCAAGGGAGAGAGGCAGACTAGTACATGCAATATGCCAACAAGCACGGAAGTCCAAACAGGTGCCAAACGACTGGAAAAAGGGAACGCTAGTACCAATACATAAGAAAGGATCAACTATGGAATGGTAAAACTATAGAGGGATATCACTACTTATCGTTCGACCTTATATGCCAGGATACTGGATATGAGACTAAGGAAAAGAGTATAGGATCAGATTGAAGAGCATCAGGATAGGCCAGGAAGAATGAGACAATTAGACAAATAAGGAAAAGAGTACTTGCACATGTGTTTTATTGACTTAGAAAAGGCATTTGTCAGAAGACTGCGATGTTCACCAACCACCAAGGAGCTGATTCTGTCATTTAATCAGTGCCACCTTTTTTAGTACATACGTTGGTGCACCATCCAGAGAAACCTTTCCTCCCTCATCCTCTCGCTCTATATCATTTTTGAAAAAGGCTCTCTCTCGTCTCTCTCTCTCTCTCTCTCTCTCTCTCTCTCTCTCTCTCTCTCTCTCTCTCTCTCTCTCTCTCTCTCTCTCTCTATCCCTCTCTCTCTCTCTCTCTCTCTCTCTCTCTCTCTCTCTCTCTCTCTCTCTCTCTCTCTCTCTCTCTCTCTCGAACTCTCTCTTCTCTCTCTCTCTCACACTCTCTCTCTCTCTCTCTCTCACACAAACACACACAATAAACACACACACATACATATCACATGACACATGCTCGCGCAGACAAACAAACATACAAATAAAAAAGGCATTCCAATCTTTCTTGTTTTTCTCTTTCGTTGGCGCCAGCCATTCACCCATCCGGCAACCTAGCCACCACTATCACAATCAGTGTCAAATTAGATTATTGATTGAATTTATCCTACAATGAATAAAATGTAGAAAGAAATCATCCATGAAAATAACCGTGATATAATCGTAGAATGCAATAAATTTGTGTTTTCTTTCTAACGTCTCTCTACACAACCATGTGGTGTATTATTTGTGAGTTTTGGTTTGTTTTGTGACATAAGTGACATCATCGTGACACACACTAGATGATGATGAGGATGCGCCAGTTAGAATCAAACCCCGACATACGTATTGACACATCATAAATGTTGTCCTCAAAGTGTCAAAACTGTTAGTGCTAAATTCCGACAATGGACGTTGTCGAAATATCGCTATACAAGAAAGCAATTCAAAAACCGACATTAGCCATTGTCGCTGTCTTATTCGCACGGGTTTTATAGTTTCTTCTAGACGATATTTAGTAACAAGAAACCTACTGATGCTAGAGGGCTGAGGATTTGACACAATGTGTATTAAGATCCGGGGAAATAAGTCATTTTGACCGAAAAAGTGAAAAATCCGAAAACATGTCGTTTGTCGGTTTCTTTCATTGGACACGACAAAATGTATGTATGTATAATATGTATGTATGTATGTATGTATGTATGTATGTATGTATGTATGTATGTATGTATGAATGAATGTGTAATGAATGTATGTATGTATGTATGAGAATGTATGTATGTATGTGGGAATGTATGTATGAATGAATGAATGTATGTATGCAAGTATGTATGTATGTATGAATGAATGTGTATGCACATACTGTATTGTATAAATTGTATGTATGTATGCAAGTATGTATGTATGTATGTATGTATGTATGTATGTATGTATGTATGTTTGTATGTATGTATGTATGTATGTATGTATGTATGAATGAATGTGTGTATGCACATACTGTATTGTATAAATTGTATGTTGTAAAGTATGCATAGTTTGTGTATGTATGTATGTATGTATGTATGTATGTATGTATATGTATGTATGTATGTATGTATGTATGAATGAATGTGTGTATGCACATACTGTATTGTATAAAATTGAATGAATGTGTGTAAGTATGCAAGTATGTATGTATGTATGTATGTATGTATGTATGTATGTATGTATGTATGTATGTATGTATGTATGTATGTATGTATGTATTTATGTATGTATATATGTATGTATGCATGTATGTATGAATGCATGCGAGGATCTGTGCGCGTGTGAGTGCGTGCATGTGTGCGTGTGTGTCAGCACACCTACTAAACGTATTAACTCCGAAAATGGAAGGATACAGGAGAATGTCGTTGAAGGGTGTGAGTTGAGCAAATTGTCAGGGTTCGATACCACATAGTGTGCTCACGAGTTTATTCATTCTGATATTATGTCTTTTCGTTGCTGTTGCGAGCGGCCGTGATTTGATTTGATTTGGTTTGATTTTACTCACATCCACAACTAAGGTGATATCGGGGATTTTTGCCCTGACTGCCCTGCAACAACCAAAAGGATCTTTTACGTTTCCAGAGTGTTGTAATCTGCACACCAGACCTCCTTTCTAGCGTCCTTCTCCGATTGGACTAGGGGTTAATCCCCCTACATGGGCTAAAGGGAGGGGGGTGTTGTTGGGGGTTACTTTCTACTCGGGAAAAAAGAAGATAACGTTTCAACCGTCGGGACTTGAACCGACGACCTTTAGGTTGAGAGGCCAATACCTTGTTTCTGGGCTACATAGTCTCACTGCAAGTAGCCTTGAGGCGGCCTGACTGCCTGAACTGTTATCGTCTTTGTCTCACAGTCGAAAATTCAAACCCAGTGTAGTGGGTGCGCAAGTGTAACACAAAATACATGGAATCATCTAATTCCTGATAAAATACATGGAATCATCTAATTCCTGATAAAATACATGATGATAAAATACATGGAATCATCTAATTCCTGATAAAATACATGGAATCATCTAATTCCTGATAAAATACATGGAATCATCTAATTCCTGATAAAAATACATGGAATCATCTAATTCCTGATAAAAATACATGGAATCATCTAATTCCTGATAAAAAATACATGGAATCATCTAATTCCTGATAAAATACATACTGACTGTCGCACCCTTCCCCAAATCTGAGATGCGCTTGATGGTATGCCTAATGTCATTGGAGACGGACTATCAATTCGCCTAACAATGCAGAATTAGGGCTAAGCTCGGTCTTTATTACGGTCTTCGTGGCTTCAAAAAAAAAATTTTCACTGCAAGATTATAATACACAAGGCATAAGAACGATTATTGAAAATGGCTTTTGTAATATGTATTTGGATGTCACGATATTTCTTTGCAGTTATCTCACTATTAAAACAAACGTTGATTTTACGTTCGTTTTTTCCAACAACCATCTCAAAAGTGTTAATTCGCGTAACATTTTTACCTGTCTATTTTCCTCTCCAAATTTGGAGAAACTGTATTGAATTCAAAATGAAGATTGCCACAATTGTAAATAATGCATACAGTCCACTATAGGAGTGGTGATCTAAAATGGGAAGAAGATATTGACAGTAGTACTGAATGGAAACCAGAGGTCAACCCTCAACAATACATTTGAATTTGAAATGCATTTTATAAGTTTATATTTACCATTTTATGCACCGAAGTTCACCCTGTTATCCAGGGGCAAGGGGCTTCATAATCAAATAATAAGCAATTATCCTTTGAAATTGTAGCTCAATCTCTAAATACAATTCTTCTTTAAATCATTCATATAATTTCAAATTAGAAGGTGTAGCTAATCCGCATTGCCGTAAACGACATAATAGATACACCATACGTAAACAAGTAGGCCTATCCATTCTTATGCTGTAACCCCCTAGATAATCGAAATTGAGTTTTGAATAACAAAGGAAAAGAGAGCTTTGCTACAATGGACTCGTCCACGCTGGAGGATTATCACAAACGTAGTTTAAATATTGAGGCTTTAAACACAGCGAGTGTGGAAACACGAACGATAATCAGGTCATCGTTCTGATTATCTTACATCCTGCAATGATTTTTCCTTTATTTGTATGCAAATTTGAACATCGTGGCTCCACACTAAGTGAAAGTAGAAACGATTGAAGATAAGTCAACAGACTGGTGTTCCAGGTTCTGACTGGCATACTTTCGTGAGACCACAAAAGATGATAACAATGATAAAAAGGTGTCATTTAATTTTATGATGGAGCTGAGGGTGGAGATGAGGAAATGGATATGTACGATGACATTTAGGTCTAGGAGTAAAATTAATGACTCAAAATAATACAGTGATGATGCATGAAAATTTTCACTTATAATTTTCACTTTCACCCACTCTGGAATGAAACAAGGACCACAGCAAGTAACAAAGAGAAGTGGAGACAATCTGTCATGGCTTTATGTGCCACATGGCACGAACCAGACAGATAAATGAGATACAGAGTATATTTTAGTGTCATTCAGCTATTTTTTACTTCTCTTTTGTCATAATCATGTATGTTTTATGAAATATGAGTCAAATATTGATTTTACATGAATAAAAAAAATCATCTCATCACTTTTCATGTCGATTCAAAGTTGGTCGTCTCTGATTACCCTATTTAACAAAAAGTCACCCCTCGCCCCTGCCTTCATCAGAACTATTATTGTGTATATCATACATATACAGCCATAATCACATCTCCACCGCCTTGGTCTTTCCCCAGCACACACATACACCACCGGTCAGCTCCCGCATACACACAGCTACATACCACTCTTCTCACACAAACACATACACACAAACACACACACATAGGCCCTACGCATACACAAAAACACACGACTTTGAGCATTGTTATTAACTAATTTAACCTTACGCACTCATCAAGCATATAATAATTAACCAAGGACAAAGCAATAGTCGAACTTTTTCAA
>JAXRKP010000868.1:195000-197500 GCA_037039925.1 Doris montereyensis
TTAGTTGTAAGTAAGCAAGTAAAGTTCCTTCAAGGCCCTTAAGGCCTATAGAATCGGAGCGTATCCCGGTTTCTATAGCGTGAAGCGGAACAAGTGACAATAATCACCTCCTGGCCAGAACGATATTCTGACGCAGGTTTTTACTCGAGCTAATGCTTGTACCCATTTGCACCTGGGTAGAGTGGGGAAAATGCGTGTTAAGTGTCTTTCCCAAGGAACACAACGTCGGACCTGGCTTTGCTAGGATTCAAACTGTAGTTGTGGATGTAGGTAAAAAAATCAAATCAAAAATCAAATCAAATCAAATCAAATCAAATGATGTCTCGTTGACCTACGTGACGTATTCCTATTCGTCCCACCTCTATCGGAAACTCTCAAGTAATTTTCAATCAAATCCATTCGGTGTTAGGTTTTATCTATAGATCACTGTTGAAGTTCCTGCAACCGCCGCCCCCCCCCCCCTCTCCCGCACGTGCCCAATCAACCTTCTGATTGTGTGCGTATGTGAATGTGTACATGTGCGTGTATGTCGCGACCAGTTTTCTTTCATTTCTTGACTACTACTACTACTACTACTACTACTACTACTACTACTACTACTACTACTACTACTACTACTACTACTACTACTACTACTACTACTACTACTACTACTACTACTACTACTACTACTACTACTACTACTACTATTAATACTACTACTCTCTCTCTCTCTCTCTCTCTCTCTCTCTCTCTCTCTCTCTCTCTCTCTCTCTCTCTCTCTCTCTCTCTCTCTCTCTCTCTCTCTCTCTCTCTCTCTCTCTCTCTCTCTCTCTCTCTCTCTCTCTCTCTCCCTCTCTCTCTCTCTCCTCTCTCTCTCTCCAGTCTCTCTCTCTCTCTCTCTCTCTCTCTCTCTCTCTCTCTCTCTCTCTCTCTCTCTCTCTCTCTCTCTCTCTCTCTCTCTCTCTCTCTCTCTCTCTCTCTCTCTCTCGCTCCCTCTCTGTCTCTCCCTCTCTCTCTCCAGTCTCTCTCTCTCTCTCTCTCTCTCTCTCTCTCTCTCTCTCTCTCTCTCTCTCTCTCTCTCTCTCTCTCTCTCTCTCTCTCTCTCTCTCTCTCTCTCTCTCTCTCTCTCTCTCTCTCTCTCTCTCTCTCTCTCTCTCTCTCTCTCTCTCTCTCTCTCTCTCTCTCTCTCTCTCTCTCTCTCTCTTTCTCCCTCCTTGCGATGGCATTCCTCCATCTTATCCTGTTCTGTGTCACTTCCTTCAGCTCGACCCATGACCAACTTGCTGCCCTGGCCTCCTCTTCAACAGATTCTGATCTTCTCCAGGTCTTTTTTTCGGTTTCCCCACTTTTCTCTCTCTTTGCGGTTTCTAGTTGTGATTGTCTGATGATGTTGTCCTGTGGCTTTCTCAATGAGTGTCAGACCCAACCCCATTTCCATTTGGCCATCTCTTGGTTGATGGGATTCTGTTTGATCTTTTTCCAGAGGTCGAAATTGATAACTTGGTTTGGTCATCGGATCTTGAGGATGTATCCTAAACACTTTGTTGAGGAAGGTCTGGAGTTTTGTGATATATGCTTTGGTCATACGTCATGTCTCTGAGTCACAGAGGAGGACGGATTTCACATTTGTATCAAAAATTAGAATCGTGTTGCACAGGGAGACTGATTGTGAGTTCCAGATGGATCGGAGACTAATAACAGTGAATCTTACTACATGTATGTTGATTCTGCTTCTTATCTTCGTTATTTTCGTTATTTTATGACCACGCTGCCCAGGTAGGTGAGTTTCTCTAATTTCTTGATGAGTGTCCCATTCAACTGCATTTGATCCTTCTGGTTTGTTGCTTTTTTTTGGCTAAAAACCATCTTGACTGTGTTGACTCTGAGACCCGTTTTCCTGCCTTCTCAGCGAATTTTTCCAATTTCGTCTGTGCATCTTGTTGTCGGTGAGACAGAAGGCTGGTGTCATCGGCAAACTCTAGGTCTTCGAGTTGTCTCGTGAAGGTCCACTGTACCCATGTTCTACTGTCTTCTGTTGTTTGTTTCTTCTGAAGGAAGAAATGAAGAATCTCTGTGTCTGTGGTGGGGTCTATTTTCAGTGCCTTTGGTGGAATGTCATATGATCCTGTTTCTTTCCCATTCTTCATCATTCTGTGTCATGGCTTTGGTTTTTTCGCCTTTTGATGGCGGATTTGTTGATGTTCACCTTCTTCTTTGCTATTGGTATAACAGGGTATTCTGGTGGTGAAGTTCTATTCTTTTTTAATCTTCTGAAAGTGCTATGCCTGTCGTTTTCTTTGGTCTACTTCATGGCTGATTATGTCTCCTTGCTTATCTTTGACTGATTGCGTTGAATTTATATTTTCCAGAGAGGGTCCGTGTGATTTCATGTAGATCTATTCGCTTCATATTTCGCTGCTGCCTCTGCCTCGTCAGCCATTTCCTGAAGTTGTTGTCTCTTGTCTGACCTCATGCTGTTATTTAATTCCTTATGTTAAGTCTAGTAATGTGCTTGTAG
>JAXRKP010000868.1:202500-204179 GCA_037039925.1 Doris montereyensis
TCATTATACATGTTGTTTTCCAATTCAGGCAAGACTTCCACGTAGCTATGTACACGGCCTTATTGTGGGTTTTTATTGTTTTTTTTTGTTTCTTGTTTTTTGTTATGTCTCTGTTTCTCGTTTTGAAGAAAAGATGCGTTGTGTTTATTTGAATGTTGTTTTTTTGTGTGTGGATGTGTTATTGTCCTCATATGTAGCTGGGAGGGGGGGGTTGTTAAGATTTTAAAAATTGTTTTGGAGTTTGGAACCAAATGGGGGGGGGGGGTGTTGTTTTTTTTTTTTTTTTGTTTTAACTTTGTTTTTTGTTGTTGTTGTTGCTGCTGTTGTTGTTGTTGTTGGGACTTTTTGTGGCTATTGGCCAAGATTGAAAGCTAACTTCTAAACATATATAATTCAACAATATTGGCGTCCAAAATAAACGCGAATAATGTGTTGTCGTAATTCTTGTGTTAAACGTGTCAGTGTCGTGGCGATTAACGTAGAAAAAACACCCGAACGAGTGGATCCCACATGCTGATATTTATGCCTGTATGATGTGTACTTGTCGCATGATAAATATTGACCAATATGTGTGATGTTGGGACATAGTTATTTAACTTTTATTTGACTCCATGTAACTCACACGCTTTTGTGAAATCATGTGGGGTTGTTTGTTTTTTTTTTTGGGGGATATGGTTAGTGAGTATAAATCATAGACACTACACATTGCAAATAAAAAATCACGTGTTTTAAGCAATGACAATTCATGAAAATGGGACAGAGTAATTTTGCGTTTCTTTTGGACGAGAGTATACTATGCTTACAAATAAACACAGCATCAACAGCAACAAAAGAAAATCTTCACGGGTTAGTCATTAAAAAAAACGATTTGAAAAATTGTAGATCAAACTGAATTTCAAAGGAACTTCTCATCTCATTTCAATAGCAACGTCCTTTTTTTTCTGCAACCCACCTTTACTCTTTTATTAAAACACAAAAGTCAATAACACATTAACTTGTAATAGAGAAGGCACACAACAGATGGTCTTTTGAACGGTTGAGTTACGTAAGTATTGTAATATAAACAGAATGTTTGGAGAAAAAAAATCTCATTTCAATTTCGGCGTGACATTTCATCACCTTGATTACTACGTTAGAGATGCTGAAGGTGTGAACAATAAACTGTGTGATGATTCAAGTGATTCTAACTTTTCTCATGTGTGGCGGTTGGTCTGGATAATCAAATATCATTATTTATATTCATGTCTATAAATAGATCTATACGATGTGAAGTGAGCAAGAATCGACGAGGAAAAAAAAAGTAAAAACGAATTACAACAGGTCGCTCAAAATGAATGTCCTTTCCTCGGCAAACATTCTTTTTTTAATCTTTCACATCGTTCAACAATGAGTAAGCAAAGTGGAAGATGTGTCGAAAATAACTTTCATCTGTGAACTTTACACCTTGGCTTTGAAGAAGACTAAAGTCCGGCCCGGTGACATGCAGAGGCTTAGGGTCATTCACATCAAGACCAGGCGAGCACGGAGATACTGAGAACTGCAACAATTAAATTCGAACGGCTGTGGGACAGAAAATCATTGACCATGCAGGAAAGGTGAGTTGATTCAACTCTGTGATTAATGTTATGCAAATACATTCATTAGTTTTTTGTTTTTGTTTTCGGTGGGCAGTAGTGCAA
>JAXRKP010000869.1:0-2500 GCA_037039925.1 Doris montereyensis
ATACCTAGCGCTAACGCTTGTCTATAACTTTGTTTTATGAACTGCTTTGCCTTTATTGTTACCACCACAGCCGGTGATTTCAGTGTCAAGGAAATACCTAGCGCTAACGTTTGTCCATAACTTTGTTTTATGAACTGCTTTGCCTTTATTGTTACCACCACAGCCGGTGATTTCAGTGTCAAGGAAATACCTAGCGCTAACGTTTGTCCATAACTTTGTTTTATGAACTGCTTTGCCTTTATTGTTACCACCACTAGCGCTAACGTTTGTCCATAACTTTGTTTTATGAACTGTGATTTACCACCACAGCCGGTGATTTCAGTGTCATGAAATAGCTAGCGCTAACGTTTGTCCATAACTTTGTTTTATGAACTGCTTTGCCTTTATTGTTACCACCACAGATTTCAGTGTCAAGGAAATAGGGGTTTGTCCATAACTTTGTTTTATGAACTGCTTTGCCTTTATTGACATCCAGTGATTTCAGACCTTAACGTTTGCTGACTTTATTGTTGACATCCAATGACCTTCGCTGACTTTTGCCGATTTCTTTCTTTCTTCTCGTTCCCTTTGGTATTCTCCTCAGTCCCACACGCCTCAATAATATTACCACAACCGTTCTTTATTCACGTCGCTTATAACAATCACGCTAAACTAAGTTTCTTAGAATTGTAAAACCCAGATTATATATTTAGAGGGGGAAGGGGGAAGTACTAGTCTAGAGGCAAGGTGTCGACCTCTCAAGCCAAAGGTTGTAAGTTCAAACCCCGTTGACGGTTGAATATTTTTCTCGAGGTTCTTTTTGGAGTCAAATCTTGCCCTCACCCCTGGTCCAGGTAGGTGGATCGACACGTAGTCTCACCGGAGACGGACGATTAAAAAGGAGGTACCGCGTGCAGTCCACAACACTATGTGCACGATAAAGATCCCTTTGCGGTTTACAAGGCAGTTTGGGCAAAGTTAAAAATCCTACTAAAAAACTCCGCGATAATCTCAGTTGTGGATGTGGGTAAATCAAATCAAATAAAAAAATCAAATTTTATTTAGATCCTTTTGTCATCGAATATTCTCGACCAGCTTTCCTGGCCTGATAATCATCAAAGAAATGGATATGACATCTCGAGTATAAACTAGAGACTTGCGTCTCGATATCTATCGGTCTGATTACATCTAGATCTAAAATATACCTACAATTCTAGAGCTATGATTTTGTTATCATTAGTTTGATGGCATCATATCAAACTGCATTATTTCTCATCTAATACAAAACACATCTCAGGGAAAGCAGGATGAACAGTATCACGTCTAAACAAACCCAAGGTGGACTCTAAGATCTCTTGCATACGCTCTTCGTTACTAACAAAAAAAAAAAAAAGAAACATGAAATTGAAAGGCCATTTGGTGCCAGAGCTTGTGGCGCAATTATGAAACACTCAACGGAAATGACGTTTTTGGATGGCAGTGCACACAGTAAGGTGACTTTAAGCTGACGATGTGGAGTCCCAATGCAAGCAGTTTTAAAGTGCCTGAACTGTAAATGGCGTTTGAAGCCTTTTAGTCTGTGTTTCCATTCGGGCTGTTTTTTTCTTTCCCGCGGGAAGCAATTGAATCATAATAGGCAGATTACACTGTGGCTTCGGCCTTTTCTCTCTGGACTAAAACGGAAGGAAGGCGAAGAAATGGCCAGAGAAAGTCATAGAGTTTTGTTTGCGAAAGACTCGAAGGTATAGAGACCCTGTAATATTGACTGCGCCTCTTGACTGTCTGGCCACTGTGCATAATCACTTCAGAGTTCAGGGGCTATAATTCAGCGTAAAGTTTGCAACTTTTGCACTGGACATAGGTAGCTCTTTTAATTAGCCAGCATTAGAGATTCTAAACCAGACCAAACGACCTACCGCTTCTAAAGGGCAGAAAAGATCTCACATTTGAAACACTTGGCCCCGTGTGAGCATGGGGACCCAAACACCCACCCACACTCAACAAACATAAATCAAAGAGAGCCCAACAACCCCTACCCTCAACTTCAGACGTCCCTCTTAAACAAAAAAAAAACAAAACCCCAACTAACCAACACACCCACAACAAAACCCTCCAAAAACACCAAACCAACGAACCCCAAAACAAAAAATCCAAACAAGGAAGGACACCCAAAACAAAACAACTGAACGACAACTCCAAAACAAAACCACTTATCTCCTCTAGAGACAATTCCATTCCTGGAATTCGTAATGAAAGGTAGGTCTAGGTTGCACTTACACGAAAGACAGAAAAAGGTGGACTATTTTCGTCTGTCGTTGTTGTTGAACATTTTTTGAGGGTCGTGTTTTAGATCTAGCAGTTTATTTTGTCACTGCATCGTGGTGACGTCCCTTTCCTGTTTGCTCTCCATGAAAACGAACATGGTATCTACTCTAGACAGCAACTGTAGACTTCTCTTTACAAACACTGGACGCGGTTAGGCGGCAAGCAAATATGTTCATGAAGTATCCATCCGTCTTTA
>JAXRKP010000869.1:5000-7500 GCA_037039925.1 Doris montereyensis
CACTGAACAAACTCAAACTCACATGCACACTGAACAAACTCACATGCACACTGAACAAACTCACATGGTACACTGAACAAACTCACATGTACACACTGAACAAACTCACATGCACACTGAACAAACTCACATGTACACTGAACAAAACAAACTACACATGTACACACTGAACAAACTCACATGTACACTGAACAAACTCACATGTACACTGAACAAACTCACATGTACACTGAACAAACTCACATGCACACTGAACAAACTCACATGCACACTGAACAAACTCACATGCACACTGAACACACTTACATACACACTGTACACTTACATACACACTGTACACTTACATACACACTGTACACTTACATACACACTGTACATTTATATACACACTGTACATTTATATACACACTGTACACTTACATACACACTCAATTTACATGCACACTGTACACTTACATACACACTGTACATTTATATACACACTGTACACTTACATACACACTGTACACTGTACATTTACATACACACTGTACATTTATATACACACTGTACATTTACATACACACTGTACTTACATACACACTGTACATATATATACACACTGTACACTTACATACACACTGTACACTTATATACACACTGTACACTTATATACACACTGTACATTTATATACACACTGTACATTTATATACACACTGTACATTTATATACACACTGTACATTTATATACACACTGTACATTTACATACACACTGTACACTTATATACACACTGTACATTTATATACACACTGTACACTGTACACTTACATACACACTGTACATTTATATACACACTGTACACTTACATACACACTGTACATTCATATACACACTGAACATTACATTTATATACACTGTACTCTTATACACACTGTACATTTATATACACACTGTACATTTATATACACACTGTACACTTACATACACACTGTACATTTATATACACACTGTACATTTATATATACTGTGCATTTATATACACATTTACATACACATATTACATTTATATACACAGTTACATTTATATACACACTGTACATTTACATACACACTGTACATTTATACACACTGTGCACTTACATTTATACATACACATTTATATACACACTACATTTATATACACACTGTACACTTACATACACACACATGTACACACTGTATACACACTGTACATTTATATACACACTGTACATTTATATACACACTGTACACTTACATACACACTGTACACTTACATACACACTGTACATTTATATACACACTGCTGTACATTTATATACACACTGTACATTTACATACACACTGTACATTTATATACACACTGTACATTTACATACACACTGTACATTTACATACACACTGTACACTTACATACACACTGTACATTTACATACACACTGTACATTACATACACTCTGTACATTTATATACACACTGTACACTTACATACACACTGTACATTTATATACACACTGTACATTTACATACACACTGTACATTTATATACACACTGTACATTTATTACATACACACACTGTACACTTACATACACACTTATTACACACTGTACACACTGTACATTTACATACACACTGTACACTTACATACACACTGTACATTTACATTTATATACACACTGTACATTTATATACATGTACATACACTGTACACTTATATACACACTGTACATTTACATACACACTGTACATTTATATACACACTGTACATTTATATACACACTGTACATTTATATACACACTGTACACTTACATACACACTGTACATTTATATACACACTGTACATTTATATACACACTGTACATTTACATACACACTGTACATTTATATACACACTGTACATTTACATACACACTGCATACATATTACGTTTTATATACACACATACATACGTTATATACACACTGTTACATACACACTGTACATTTATATACACACTGTACACTTACATACACACTGTACATTTTACACTTACATACACACTGTACACTTACATACACACTGTACCTTCATATACACACTGTACATTTATATACACACTGTACATTTATATACACACTGTACACTTACATACACACACTATACACTGTACATTTACATACACACTGTACATTTACATACACACTGTACATTTATATACACACTGTACTTTATATACACACTGTACATTTATATACACACTGTACATTTATATACACACTGTACATTTATATACACACTGTACATTTATATACACACTGTACATTTACATACACACTGTACATTTATATACACACTGTACATTTATATACACACTGTACGTTTTACATACACACTGTACATTTATATACACACTGTACATTTATATACACACTGTACATTTATATACACACTGTACACATTATATACACACTGTACATTTATATACACACTGTACATTTATATACACACTGTACATTTA
>JAXRKP010000869.1:12500-27500 GCA_037039925.1 Doris montereyensis
ACTTTTCACTGCATTTCAAAAGAAGATGAAGAAAAGTCTACAACTACAACAAGAGTGACGGCCAATGACACGGCTTTTAACTGCCACGACACGCGATGGTGGTGGCTCTGGTAGGAGTCGTAGTGCGGGTCAGAAGCAGATTGGGGTGACAGGGGGTTGAGGAATTTATTATATCGGTCATAATCTACACCCCGAGACACCACTGCAAGAACTTAAAATTGTACTCAAATACATGACATATACATATTTTGGCACGTACAGAGATGATGAGAAACACATAAAGCACATACGACATGCTAGTATTTAAGACCACCAAAAGTGAAACAAAGAGCAACATAGATTTTCATTGTCGTCATCACCCCAAACATCACCAAAAGTGAAACAAAGAGCAACATAGATTTTCATTGTCGTCATCACCCCAGACACAACTAAAAGTTAAAACAAAGAGCTAAATATATTTTCGTTATCGTCATCACCCCAAACATCATCAAAAGTGAACAAGTTAAACAAAGAGCTGAATAGATTTTCATTATCGTCATTACCCCAATCATCATCAACACTGAAACAAAGAGCTCAATAGATTTTCATTATCGTCATTATCCCAATTATCATCAACACTGAAATAAAGAGCTCAATAGATTTTCATTATCGTCATTATCCCAATCATCATCAACACTGAAACAAAGAACAAAATACATTATCATTGTCGTCATCACCCCAAACACCATCAACAGTTATACAAAGAGCAAAATATATTGTCAATATCATCACCACTCCTAGCACCATCAACAGTTAAACAAAGAGCAACATAGCTTGTTATTATCGTCATCACCCCAAACACCATCAAAAGTGAAACAAAGAGCTAAGTAGATATTCATTATCATCAACATCCCAAACATTATCAACAGTGAAACAAAGAGCTAAATAGATTGTCAATAAAGTAATCACCCCAGACGCCATCAACAGGGAAAATTAGATTGTCATTGTCGTCACCATCCCAAACACCACCAAAGTTAAACAAAGAGCTAAATAGATGGTCATTGTGGCCATCATCCTAAACACCATCAAAAGTGAAAAAGAGCAATTGTCGTCATCACCCCAAACACCATCAAAAGTGAAAAAAAGAGTTAAATAGATTGCAATTGCAATTGTCGTCATCACCCCAAACACCATCAAAGGTGAAACAAAGAGCTAAATAGTTTGATATTGTTGTCATCACCTAAACACCATAAAAGTGTAACAAAGAGCTAAATAGATTGTCGTTTTCATCACCCCAAACACCGTAGTAGTAGATGGATGCCGATGCAGAGGTCGTAGGTTCGATCCCCATGGTGGCCAGTATTTTTTCTGTCTATTCCTTGTATTTGTCTCGTCATATTATCTTATGTCATTACCTTCACTAGTAGTAGTAGTAGTAGTAGTAGTAGTAGTAGTAGCAGTAGTAGCAGTAGTAGTAGCAGCAGCAGCAATAGTAGCAGCAGCAGCAGCAGTAAGCAGCAGCAGTAGTAGTAGTAGCAGTAGTAGTAGTAGTAGTAGTAGTAGTAGCAGTAGCAGCAGTAGTAAGCAGCAGCATTAACAGCAGCAGTAGCAGCAGTAGTAGTATTAGTACAGCAGCAGCAGCAGCAGTAGTAGTAGTAGTAGCAGCAGCAGCAATAGCAATAGTAGTAGTAGTAGTAGTAGCAGCAGCAGCAGCAGCAACAGCAGCAGCAGTAGCAACAGTAGTAGTAAGCAGAACTAGTAGTAGTAGTAGTAACAGTAGTACCAGATCCAGTAGCAGCAGCAGTAGCAGCAGCAGTTGTAGCAGCAGTAGTAGCAGCAGCAGCAGCAGCAGCAGCAGCAGCAGCAGCAGCAGCAGCAGCAGCAGCAGCAGTAGTAGTAGCAGCAGTAACAGCAGTAGCAGTAGTGGTAGTAGTAGTAGTAGTAGTAGTAGTAGTAGTACAGCAGCAGTAGTAGTAGCAGTAGTAGTAGTAGTAGTAGTTTAGGTAGTAGTAGTAGTAGTAGTAGTACAGTAGCAGCAGCAGCAGTAACAGTAGTAGCAGTAGTAGTCGTTGTAGTAGTAGTAGTAGTAGTAGCAGTAGTAGTAAGTAGTAGTAGTAGTAGTAGTAGTTGTAGGAGTAAGTAGTAAGTAGTAGTAGTAGTAGTAGTAGTAGTAGTTTAGTAGGTGGAAGTTAGTAGTGGTAACAGTAGTAGTTGTAGAAATAGTAGTAGTAGTAGTTAGTAGTAGTAGTAGTAGTAGTAGTAATAGTAGTAGTAGTAGTAATAGTGGTAGAAGTAGTAGTAGTAGTGGTAACGGCAGTAGTTGTAGAAATGGTTAGAAATAGTAGTAGTAGTAGTAGTTGTAGTAGTAGTAAAAGTAGTAGTAGTAGTAATAGTGGTAGAAGTAGTAGTGGTAACGGTAGTAGTTGTAGAAATAGTAGGGTGGTTTAGACCAGTTTTAGTATTTTACTATATAACCTTTGTTAATTTTTGCGGGTACTAAAAAATCATGTTTAAAAACAAATGCCTGTAATAAAAAACCCCATAATTTTTACAATTAATGACAAAATAAAATATATATTATAAAACATTATTTTACAAAATATTTAATTTCGGGTCACTCATATCTGAGCCGGCTGGGAATATTTTTTATTACAAAAAGTAATACTTAGTAAGGAAGATATTTATTATCAACTAAATCAGAATAATCTATATCATCATAATCACTCATATTTTCTTAATCAATATCCATTTTTTAAAGTTTATTTATTGTAGAATCTTAAATTTACATCCGTCACTTTGGAATTGTACAATTCTATCAGAAACAATTATAGCATATGCTTCGATATTTGGTTCAGTTCTTTTCAAAATTCATTTTAGCTGTAATATCAGTAACACCACCTTTAATACTATCAGATTGATTACTAACATCAATAATATATAATGGATATAAATCTTCATAATCAAATGGAGAAATATTTGTACTAGCAAAGTCACCAAAACAATTCTTTTTAAAATTTATTGCTTCTCTAAACATTCTACTAAGTTTATTATTCTCAAATTCAGGATATCTTCTTGAATTTAAATTAACAAAAATATTTTTCAAGTTAGCATGATAAAACAATGATTTATCAAATAATTCTTTATCATGCTCTTTCTTTAATTGAAATCCAATAATAATAAATCTAGGCTTTTCTGGAGAAGAACTTGTTGACAACCTCCAATCAAATGTTAATCCTGGAGGAATTGATGTATTTTCACCGTGGAGTTTAAAAAAAAACTATATCATAATTATTTTTAAAAAAATTTCTTTCATATTCTAGACTTGTCTTAACATGTGGAACAAACCGAGATAATTTATCTAATGTTACCTTCCCACCTTTTGTCATTGCAAAGCCGGTGATTGGTGTTGCATCTGCAGTTTCTCCTTCTTTTTGAATTTCAGCGTGTACCGCATCTTCACTAGAGTGTTTTCTATATAATGATAATTTAAGATCAAAGCCATACATCACCTTATTATAAGTTTGACAGAATCCAAAAAATTGTTTGAGTGGGACAGAGAAACTAAAACTACCCTTTTTGGCAGGCTTCTCAATAATATAATAATGCCTAATATTAAATCCGGATTTACCAAAATGAGTTGATTTTTCTCTATACCATAATTGATTTAATCCTTCAGTTTTCTCAAAATCTTCAGAATATTTCAAATATCACATCATAGTTGTCATTTCCCCAGAATAATTAAAATTTTCAATTTCCTGTCTACATACTTTATATTTGATATTACTGAAACAATTCATCAATGCTTTAATAATTAATGTTACTTTGTCTACATTTGTATAATGACTTTCAACACCATTTTTATCTCTAACTAGTTGTCCTTCAAATTCTAAATAACTCTCTGATATATATAAAAACATATCCTGATTATCAATTTTAATTTTTATTTCATTATTTTTGTTTAATGAAGAACCACCCGTATAAGGAGTATATTCATGAAGTTCATACTCTTCTATACTTTCATCAATAATAAAATTTTCACCGAGATTTAACTTATCCATTTTTATAAGAATAATTTTTAAACAAACATAATTTCTTCATCAGTTATTTTTTCTGTTGTAAAGGGAATTCTATCTTTATAATAAACTTCATAATTTATTTTATCGAATCTAATATCCCCATTAACATTTAGTTTTACTTCTTCCGGGAAAGATTTTATTGCATAGTCTGTCTTACTTTTTAAAAATTCTAATACCAAAATCTTTTTGTTTTACAAAATTTTCAATAAAAAATTCTAGAATTGGTTCTGGTTTTTCTTTTTCACCAGAAATATGTCCATTGATATAAAATACAGAATCAACTGGAGGGTCTTTTAATATTGTTTCATCTGCTGGTAGTTTAGTGTTGAATATTAAAACAGTTCTATGTGGTTGATCTTTATGTATTTTATTTGCTCCAATATAATATTTACCAACTTTTTTGCTAATACCCTTGTTTCTTCATAGCCTTTTAATGGAATATAATTAACAATCATACTACCAGAATTAAATAGTTTTTGAAATATATTATCTTCACTTCTAAATGAAATTGAATTATTCTCAACTTTAAAATTAATATCCCAATCATGTTTATTTTTTAGTTAGTTTCCATTTATTATTGTGGTATACAATGTTTAAAGGAGTATCTTTTTTAACTTTACCTTCATTAAAAAATCTTTTTATCTTCTGGCAAAGTAATTACCATTCTTTCATAAATTCCTCTTTTATTTCATCTCATTCCATAAATATCTTTCTTATTCCCCTCTTTATCAAATCCATCAACATTCTCCAAATCATTTAAGTTTTATGTATGATTATGATAAGGAATAATTATCTCTTCATCACTATCCTCGACATCTTCCATATTACCAAATTTATTAACACTCATTTTTATTAAAGACAAAATTATATCAAAGTTAATTGCTTTCGATATTTTAACGAGAAAATATAAACATATATGCCCCCAGACAACTTGATTTAACTTTTGTATTTTATAAATTTCTTCTCCTAGATATTTGTTTTATTCCATCAGGAAATCTCACCCCAAACGAATCAAAATAATATGTTTTATTATTAATTTTATAACAAACCCAACGCCTACCAGAATTACCATCCGAATCAGCAAGAATAATTATTCCACATTTTTGTTTGTTTGGTTTAGATGATCATAACAGTGGTCACCTATTACGAACTTACAGAACAAAAATAAAAACAGAATAAACCAGTTGAAATGACAACGCAATTCACCACTCCTGACACTATTTTGAAACTTCAAGGCTGTTTTGACAGTACAATGTGGGATATTTTCATGACTGATGACACATCAATCGAGGAATGGGTGGATGTCATTACACACTATATTCATTTCTGTCGCGACCTGTGTTTCGAAAGTAAACAAATAAAAATATTTCCAAATAACAAGCCTTGGATCACAAAACGCGCTAAATGTGCTATCAATCAAAAGAAAATTGCACATATGAGTGGTGATAAAATCATGCAACGATTAGCAGAAAAGGATATTAGAAAAGTAATTAAAGAAGAAAAAAATAGCTAACAAAGACAAGATGGAAAAGAAACTCAAACAATCAAACGCCCTACAATCTTGGAACAAGATTCGAAAGATGAGTGGAATGAGAGAAAAGAAAGATAAGATATCTAGCTACAGCGATATTGACCCTGATGATCTTAACAACTTTTATTGTCGTTTCGATTCCCCAACTGCAGTTGTCCAATCCCAAATTCATACAACGAATGAAAAGTTACCACCAGATATAGAACTAGAATCCGTCATCAACATTTTTAAGAGGTGTAAACAAAACAAAGCACCTGGTCCAGATAAATAACATCGGACCTCCTAAATGCTGTTGTGACCAGCTCGTGCCCTTCACAAAATATTTCAAAATTCTCTCGATTATCAAATAGTGCCCAATCTATGGGAAACATCAATTATAATCCCGGTTCCAAAAAAAGAATCAACCTGAACAACTTAATGATTATCGCTCCCGTCGCCCTAACATCCATCGTAATGAAATGTTTAGAAACCCTAATAAAAAACGAAATTCTACAGCACGTAAACGACAACGACATATTAGACAAGCACCAGTTTGCTTACCAACAGAAACTCAGCGTAGAGGATGCGCTTCTTACCGTGACAGATACTATCTCTAAACACCTTGACAGGTCACCATCAAACTATGCACGTGTCTTATACGTCGACTTTTCATCTGCATTCAACTCAATGAACACGGACATCCTGCTCAACAAATTACATCGTTTTAACCTACCTCGTTATTTGATTGATTGGTACAACTTTCTTCTAGGAAAGACCCCAGTGTGTAAAAATGAGGTCAAATTGTTCTTCTACTAGAACTCTGTCAAATGGTTGCCCACAAGGATGTGTCAGCTCACCGTTACTGTACATTTTATATACAAACAACTGTGTCCCAAATAATGAAAATGTGTGATTATCAAATACGCAGATGATACAGCAATTTTGGGTCTCCTGAATTACAATGAATCGGACGCTCACTACTTTGATCAAATCGAAAATTTCAAAGTTGGTGTGTACAACACGTTCTGCAGCTCAATGCGTTAAAAACAAAAGAGCAAATTTTGAATTCAAAATGCATTACCAAAGATATAAAGCGAGTTGAAATACATCTCCAAGACGTTGAAATAGTCGAAGAATTTAAGTATCTTGGTGTTTTAATCAACAACTCTGTAACTTTCAATATTCATGTAGAAAATATCATTAAGAAAGCTTCACAGCGGTTGTACATTCTCAGAATATTACGAGTCTTTGGTACAAGCAAAAGTACCATGAAACAAATATTTCAATCGTTATTGTTGAGTATCATAACTTTTGGCATTACTGTGGTATGGAGGGTGTGGTGTAAGGCAGAAAAATAAGTTACAGAGATTGATAAAAGAATCAGGAAATATAGTCAATGAGAAATTGCAAAGCTGTAGAAAGAAAATCCCTTTCAATTATTGATGAAGTAAAACACCATCTGAACAGTGAATTTATGTTACTTCCATCCGGCAGAAGATATAGAGAATCTCGGTGTAGAACCAACCGACATAAAGCTACATTTGTCCCCTACAGCATAACATATATCAACACTGTAATGTCGAAACGAGCAAATGAAGTAAAATTATAAGTCAAAATATTTCCTATTGATCTAACACATAGACTAGTAAATCTGATAAGACAATGCACATCTATTGCTGTTACTAAGTTGCCTCTCTGTGGAACATTGACAAAATTATAATATCATTATCATGGTTGTCTTGGTTGATGATGGAATGCTGGTTGAGAGAGAGAGAGAGAGAGAGAGAGAGAGAGAGAGAGAGAGAGAGAGAGAGAGAGAGAGAGAGAGAGAGAGAGAGAGAGAGAGAGAGAGAGAGAGAGAGAGGAGAGAGAGAGAGAGAGAGAGAGAGAGAGAGAGAGAGAGAGAGAGAGAGAGAGAGAGAGAGAGAGAGAGAGAGAGAGAGAGAGAGAGAGAGAAGGAGAGGAAATGTAAATCCTCAAATTGTGTAATTATTTTCTGTATCTACTTTTACTTATATTATTATGATATTTTTGCCTGTTCATTTCATCATCTACTATAATGTTGGCAACTACTAGAAATATTACGAATGCTAGTACTACTTCTGCGACTACTACTACTATGTTCACCACTATTATTATGATTAACTTTTGTAGTTGTCATTGCTATCTCTGTTGTTTTTTACCATCGTCATTATTATCACTCTTAGTTTGCTTTGTTATGTGGATTGTGAAATGTAAAATGATTTATTTGAACCTAACATGAATTGCCTGAAAAGGACAATAAAGATTTTTTATTATTAATTGATCTCTAAGATATACGTTGCTGAAATTTTTATCTTTAAATTGTAACCACTTATAATATCATAATTGGACAACGGTTGATTTGGTAGAATACTATTTTCTACATATATATGTTTTTTTATTATTCATTTATTTTGCTGAATAAATGGAAATGATATATTGTGTTAAATGTAAACAAAACAAAACCCAGATACAAAAGATATCCACCAAACTATAGCTAAAAATAATAAAAACATGTAAAAAGGCAAATGCAGTGTTTGTGGAACAAATAAATCAAAACGTAGGAGTTCTATGAAAGGTAAAGGAATAGCAGATATAATAGTTAATAGAATGCCAGAGATGCACCGTCCTGGTTATAATTTTCTAGGACCGTTTACTAAATTGAATTAAGACTTGATTCTGATGATAACCCTTTTACATAACTTTATTGATTATTAGCATTATATTATTATTTATATATAAACTAAACGAATTGATAGCTATAATCACATATCCATCACACACACACACACACAAATAAATTTATAAATATATTTATATGGGGTCTAATAACCGCGTATTTGTCATGTGTGTATAAGCTGGTTAATTTATATTATTTCTTAGGGAGTAAAAACACTTAAAATAGGGTTAAAAAACACTATTGCAAAATTATTATTCTTTTTATTTATTTAATTTTATTTTCTTTGGTTTATATTAACATTGACCACAAACATATCTTTTATTCATAGCTAATTTTAGATTGCAATGTATACATATTTTACGTAATACAGGTTTGTTTATTTCAACAGCTTGTTTTTGATATTTATTATATTGTTCTATAAGTGGAATATTATATTCATTAACATGTTTTTTTTAAATATAGAGTTCCTTAGCAATATATAAGTTATAATCAAAAATTATATTTAATGGTATATTATTAACTTTTAATTCTTCTTTGGACATATCTTAATATATTAATGAATCATTATACCCTACCCCCATTTTTTTCACTTCTTCTGCAACATTTGTTTTCAAATATAATGAATCTCTGGTAGTAGCACATTTTACTAAAGTTTTTTTTTTTAATTTTTTTAATTGAATAAAAAGTTATACGTGGTACTTTCATCAAATATATTTTTTATCAAGTTTTTATTTACATTCGTCCACTTGTCGTTCAAATATATTTTTTATCAAGTTTTTATTTACATTCGTCTTCTTGTCGTTCAAATATTTTTTTTTATAATCGTTTAAATGATCATATATATATTTTAAGTTAATGAATCCTGGAAGAGACTTTTTAACTATAAATTCTTCATCAGATGAATAATAGTCATTGTTTTCAGAGTTCTTTTTTATTTTGCTCATTTTTATAGGAATGATTTTGTATAATAAAGATATTTCCTATTAAAAATGGAAGGAAAAAAATGCGCTAAATGTTATCAATTTAAATCATGTAATCAGTTTGATAGACAAATCATAAACTTGTTGGGTATAGATCGTTGTGTAGATTATGTAAAAAAGAATATAAAAAACTCCATTATCAAAATAATAATGAAAAATATAAACAATGTTATCAAGAATTTATTGAAACAAATCAAACTTATCAAAGTAATTATCACAACAGAAAATAAAAATATAAAATATATTTTCCTGTACAAAATATTTCCTATAAAAATGAACACTATAAAAACAAAAGATTTAACGATATAATTTATGAATATATTATTGAAGATATTGATGAAGAGAATCCTGTTGATTATATCAATAAACTTAAAGATAAAATACTTCTAACTAATACACCAATAAAGATTAAGATAATTCTTAAGTGTGATTATAGAACACCAATGGCAATGGATATAGTTGATGCTTATTATAATCATACGGTAGAAACAATGAAATCGAATAATAACATAGATAGTTATTTCAGTAGACTATTAACTAGTTTTATTTCACGGGTTGATAGTTTTCAAGAAGGAGGTAGTGGTTTTGTATGTGATAAAATACCTGAAGCAACAGTAAAACTCTATAAAGTAGATTATCTAAAAGCTTCTTCTTATATACCTCTAGCATTCAGATCCCACAGTATTATTAATGTTAAAAACTTTAAAGATAACGAATGCTTCTTATGCTCAATCCTATCTAAGATATTTCCTGCAACAGATCATGTGGATAGATTAACAAATTACAAAAAAATATGAATAAGAAATAAATATGAATCGTTTAGAATATCTTATATCTATTAAATATATTCCAAAAGTTGAAAAACAAAATGAGTGATCTATAAATGTATTTGCATTAGATAAACCTAAAGATAAATCAAGCCTATATCCAATTTATATTTCTAATAATATTTGTGATACTATAATTGATGTATTATATATTGAAGATGAAACTAATACACATTATTGTTTAATAAAAGATCTTAATAGCTTTCTTTACGATAAAAGTAATCATAAAACTTTTACATGTAGAAACTTTCTAAGTTCCTTTAGAAGAGAAGAAACATTAAATAAACATTTTGAAATTTCTAGCAATCATGATCATTGTAATGTTAAGATGCCAGAGGACAAAGTTCTTAAGTTTAAGAATTACCTGTTGTTCTTTATTCTGACTTTGAATCAAACAATATTCCAATTCATACTACACAACCAAATCCTGAAAAGTCTTATACAAAGAAAGTATTTAAACAAGAAAAAATAGTTATAGTATCCATGTTAAATCTGATTATCCTAATCTCTATGAGTCAGAATATATTTCTTACTTTGGTGATGATGCCAAAGAAAAATATGTAGAAATGATTATTAAGATCTTTCATGAAATCGTAAATAGAATGTGTCATCATGAAAAAAGTAAACATAAGTCAACACCACAACAAGAAAAAGGAACACCACCAAGCAACTATTTGTTATATGCGCGGAATTGAGTTGACAGAAAATCATTGTAAAATAATAGAGCACAATCATTACACATCAAAATATAGAGGAGCAGCTTGTCAGTCTTGTAATACAAAAGAAGGTAAATCAACTAGATTAATTCCAGTATTCTTTCACAATGGATCTAATTATGATTTTCATTTTATAATAGAAGAGTTAATGAAATACGAATCAGAATATTATAAAGTCAAACCACTATTAAAAATTTAGAAGAATATATTTCAATAGACTATGGAAATTATTATAAGAAATTAAGGTTCTTAGATTCATATACATTCTTATCAAAAGGATTATCAGGTATTGCAAAGTCATTAGATGAATTTCCAAACTAAATAAAGAATTTAATAATGATACTAAGTTATGAAAACAAAAAGTGAGTGTGTTGATTCTATTGGGAAACTGAACTGCCTCTAATTGATCAATTCTATTCATCATTAACCAGAGAAACAATAACAGAAGATAATTAAAACACGCACAAAATGTTTGGAATTATTATAACTGTAAAACATTCAAGATTATCATGAATTATATCTTAAAACAGATGTCTTAATCCTAGCAGATGCATTTGAAAAGTTTAGAGAGTTCGTTCTAAACCATCATGAAATAGATCCTTGTTATTGATTTTCTGTTCCAGGTTTAACTTGGCAATGTGGATTGAAATACAGATGTAGAATTAGAATTACTTCAAGGTCATGATATGTTACTAATGTTTGAAAATGGAATAAGAGGTGGATTCTCTGGTGTATTGGGTCGTAGAAATGTAAAATCCCATAATAAATTCCCTTCTAATTATAGTAAAGATGGAAGAATAATTGATAAACACGAAATGGAAGAATGTTTAGAAATAATAAAAAATGGAGGCAATTTATTTAAATAATTTTCTAAAAGAAAAATATCTTCTATATTTAAATGCTAATAATCTATATGGATGAGGTATGAGTCAGAAATTACCTACAAATAATTTCAAATGGGAAGAAGATTGTGATTATTATTTAGATATTCCAGAAGGTAGAGGATGTGAATGTGACTTAGAATATACTAAGAAGTACAACTAAAGACAGTTAAATATCCATTAGCACCTGAAAAAATGAAAGTAACTGAAAAGACTTATCCGACTACAATTACATTTACTTGAAAAATAAGGTAGAAAATTAGGTAATGAAGAAAAGTTATTTCTTACTCTAAAAGATAAACATAAATATATTATTCATCATAATATCTTGAAAGAGTGTATTAAACTTGGAATGAAAGTTACAAAAGTATATAGAACTATTTCATTTGAAGAATCAGCATGGTTAAAGAAATACATTGATTTTAATACAAAACAAAGAACCATGTCTAAGTCTGACTTTGAGAAAGATTTATGGAAACTGATGAACAATGCCTTCTATGGAAACTGATGAACAATGTCTTCTATGGAAACTAATGAACAATGCCTTCTATGGAAACTGAGGAACAATGCCTTCTATGGAAACTGATGAACAATGTCTTCTATGGAAACTGATGAACAATGCCTTCTATGGAAACTGATGAACAATGTCTTCTATGGAAACTGATGAACAATGCCTTCTATGGAAACTGATGAACAATGCCTTCTATGGAAACTGATGAACAATGTCTTCTATGGAAACTGATGAACAATGCCTTCTAGTGAACTGATGAACAATGTCTTCTATCGAAACTGATGAACAATGTCTTCTATGGAAACTGATGAACAATTACTTCTATGAAACTGATGAACAATGTCTTCTATGGAAACTGAGGAACAATGTCTTCTATGGAAACTGATGAACAATGCCTTCTATTGAACTGATGAACAATGCCTTCTATTGAACTGATGAACAATGCCTTCTATTGAACTGATGAACAATGCCTTCTATGGAAACTGATGAACAATGCCTTCTATTGAACTGATGAACAATGCCTTCTATGGAAACTGATGAACAATGCCTTCTATGGAAACTGATGAACAATGCCTTCTATTGAACTGATGAACAATGCCTTCTATGGAAACTGATGAACAATGCCTTCTATGGAAACTGGTGAACAATGCCTTCTATGGAAACTGATGAACAATGCCTTCCATGGAAACTAATGAACAATGCCTTCTATTGAACTGATGAACAACAATGCCTTTTATGGAAACTGATGAACAATGCCTTCTATGGAAACTGGTGAACAATGCCTTCTATGGAAACTGATGAACAATGTCTTCTATTGAACTGATGAACAATGCCTTCTATGGAAACTGATGAACAATGTCTTCTATTGAAACTGATGAACAATATCTTCTATGGAAATTGATGAACTATTGTCTTCTATGGAAACTGATGAACGATGTCTTCTATGGAAACTGATGAACAATGTCTTGTATGGAAACTGATGAACAATGCCTTCTATTGAACTGATGAACAATGCCTTCTATTGAACTGATGAACAATGCCTTCTATTGAACTGATGAACAATGCCTTCTATTGAACTGAGGAACAATGCCTTCTATTGAACTGATGAACAATGTCTTCTATTGAACAATGATGGTGAACAATGCCTTCTAGAACCGATGAACAATGCCTTCTATGGAAACTGATGAACAATGCCTTCTATAGAACCGATGAACAATGCATGGAAACTGATGGCATTCTATGGAAACTGATGAACAATGCCTTCTATGGAAACTGGTGAACAATGCCTTCTATGGAAACTGATGAACAATGCCTTCTATTGAACTGATGAACAATGCCTTCTATGGAAACTGATGAACAATGCCTTCTATTGAACTGATGAACAATGTCTTCTATGGAAACTGATGAACAATACCTTCTATGGAAACTGATGAACAATGATGAAACTGATGAACAATGCCTTCTATTATGATGAACTGATGAAACTGATGAACAATGCCTTCTATTGAAACTGATGAACAATGCCTTCTATGGAAACTGATGAACAATGCCTTCTGATGAACAATGCCTTCTATTAAACTGATGAACAATGCCTTCTATGGAAACTGATGAACAATGCCTTCTATGGAAACTGATGAACAAATGGAAACTGATGAACAATGCCTTCTATTGAACTGATCAACAATGCCTTCTATTGAACTGATGAACAATGCCTTTTATGGAAACTGATGAACAATGCCTTCTATAGAACCGATGAACAATGCCTTCTATGGAAACTGGTGAACAATGCCTTCTATGGAAACTGATGAACAATGCCTTCTATGGAAACTGATGAACAATGTCTTCTATGGACAGACAATGTAAAACATTAGAAATAGAAATGAAATAAAAGACATGATACAGAAATATATTAATAAACCTAATTTTAAAGATTCTGTTATTTTTAATGAAAACTTTGTAGGAATAATTAATAATTTAACAACAGTTAAGTTTGATAAACCTATTTATTTAGAATGTGTATTTTTAGATTATAGTAAGTTGTTAATGTATCAATTCTATTATGATGTTGTTGAAACCTTATGGCCTTATAATGAATTGGTCTCCTCTGATACTGATTTTATCTTCTTATCTATTAGAACAGAAGGTATTTATGAAGATGTGAAAAAAATAACAGAATGCTCAGATACATCTGCTTATCCTAAAGATAACTCGTTATATTCTGCAAAGAATAAAAAGGTAATAGGTAAGTTGAAAGACGATTTAAATGGAAAGATAACGAATGAAATTGTCTTTCTTAGAAGCAAAGCTTATTCCTTTACATTAACTGATTTACAAAAAGTAAAGAAGCTAAAGGGAAGAGATAAAATAACTATTGAGAAGGATATTAAGTTTGATAATTATAAAGACTGTTTATTTAATAATAATATTCAAATAAATAAAATGTTTACATTAAATTCAGAAAAACATGAAATGTTTATAATTGAAGTAAATAAAAAAAAGTCTATCACCAGTCTATCAATTATCTATCAATTATCTTCCTTACAATGTTTGGAATGTCCCACACGCCCCTTCGCTCCAAAGATCTAGCAAACTCTTGTAAAAAGTCTAGCAAACTCTTGTAAAAAACATAGCAAACTCTTGTAAAAAACAAAGCAAACCCTTGTAAAAAACAAATCAAACCCTTGTAAAAAACATAGCAAACTCTTTTAAAAAAATAGCAAACTCTTGTAAAAGCAAAGCTCTTTGTAAAAAACAAGCAAACCTCAAAAACATAGCAAACTCTTGTAAAAAACATAGCAAACTCTTGTAAAAAACATAGC
>JAXRKP010000869.1:35000-45000 GCA_037039925.1 Doris montereyensis
TTTAAGCGTGTGTTTATGCCAGAATATGGACACTTTTTCTTTAAGATGAGGTGAGTAGTGTGTTGCCAGTGTTGTTTAAATGTAAGTGTTTGTAACGCCAGTCTTTTGAATGTTATAGTGTGGTTTATGAGAATATTTACAGATTGTCTTGAACTGTCTGATTTGTGTTTATAACCTGGTTTATGCCTTTGTCTTGAGTTTGTTACCTGTGTCTTTTATTTAAGATGAGGCAGTTTTGTCTTGAATCTGATGTCTTTTCTTGAAGTTTCTTTACAAAAACTGGATAGCGCGTCAGATATGGACACTTTGTCTTGAAGTTTGATAGTGTTGTTTATAGCGCTAGCTTACCTTTTATTTAAGATGAGGTGAGTTGGGTGTTGTTTGTAAGCTTGTTTTTATTTAAGATGAGTCTTGAGTTTGGTGTGTGTTTGTAACGCCATTTAAGATACCTGTTTATTTAAGATGGGATGAGTTTGGTGTTGTTTATAACACCTTTTATTTAAGATGGATGAGTTGGTCTTGTGTTGTTTTGTTTATAAATAGGAATTGGACCTTTTATTTAAGTTGGATGAGTTGTGTGATGCGCCAGAATATGACACCTTTTATTTAAGATGGGATGTGTGTTGTTTGTAAGCTTACCTTTTTAAGATGGGATAAGTTGGGATGAGTTGGGATGTTGTTTGTAGGCTTACCTTTTATTTAAGAGGTGAGTTTGGTGTTTTGTAAGTTTGACTTTTATTTGGGTGAGTTGTTTATTTGTAAGCTTACCTTTAATTTAAGTGTTGTTTATAGGCTTTTAATTTAAGTGAGAGTTGGGTGTTGTTTGTAAGCTTACCTTTTATTTAAGATGAGTTATTTAAGTTGTGAGTTTGTGTTGTTTGTAAAGCTTACCTTTTTTATTTAAGATGAGGTGAGTTTGATGTTGTTTGAAGCTTACCTTTTTATTTAAGATGGGACACTTTGTCTTGAAGTTTGGTGTTTTGTAAGAATATAGACCTTTGTATTTAAGATGGGATTAGTTTTGGTGTTTATGTTTACACTTTGCTTGATCTTTTATTTTTATTTATGAGATGAGTTTGGTGCTGTTTGTAGCTGACCTTTTATTTACGATTTGAGTTTATTTAAGATGGGATATTGAAGATGGGATGAGGTGTTTTGTAAGCTTATCTTTTTATTTAAGATGGGATGAGTTTGGTGTTTTGTAAACTTATCTTTTTATTTAAGATGGGATTAGTTTGGTGTTTTGTAAGCTTATTTTTTATTTAAGATGAGATGAGTTTGGTGCTGTTTGTAAGCTTATCTTTTATTTAAGATGAGGTGAGTTTGGTGCTGTTTGAACTGTCTTACCTTTTATTTAAAATGGGATCAGTTTGGTATTTTGTAAGCTTACCTTTTTATTTAAGATGGGATGAGTTTGATGTTTTTGTAAAGCTTACCTTTTATTTAAGATGGGATGAGTTGAGTGTTTTGTAAGCTTATCTTTTGAATTTAAGATGGGATGATGGGAACTGCATCAGTTAGGTTTGGATAAGCAAGGGATTAGCCCACTTTACCCTAGGTAGATGGTGGCGCTGCCAGAATTGAGGCCCCTACCAAGCCTTGTTATTTTCTGTCAGAATAAACTCCCTTGAAGATTTTGATCATTCAAGACCAGCCTGCAAGGCAGCAGGTTGTTATTATATGTCAGGATCAACTCCTTAGCCTTTGGATAGCGTGTGAGACCGACCTGCAAGGCAGCAGGTAGTTGTCTGTCAGGGTATAACTCCCCTGGCCCTTGGTCAGCCAAGACCGACCTGCAAGGCACTTTGTCAGGGAGACTCGTGGAGGGAAGGATTATCTGAACTCCCCGTAGAGGTGCTTACCTGTCCACTGTCTTGAATGTCTGTTTATAACGCCAGAATATGGACACTTTGTCTTGAACTGTCTCGTGTGTTTAATCGCCAGAATAGGGACACTTTGTTTGTACAACACCCAGAATATCGACACTTTATCTTGAACTGTCTGATAGTGTGTGTTTAGACCGCCAGAATATGGACACTTTGTCTTGAACTGTCTGATAGTGTGTGTTTATAACGCCAGAATATGGACACTTTGTCTTGAACTGTCTGATAGCGTGTGTTTATAACGCCAGAATATGGACACTTTGTCTTGAACTGTCTGATAGCGTGTGTTTATAACGCCAGAATATGGACACTTTGTCTTGAACTGTCTGATAGTGTGTGTTTATAACGCCAGAATATGGACACTTTGTCTTGAACTGTCTGATAGTGTGTGTTTATAACGTCAGAATATGGACACTTTGTCTTGAACTGTCTGATAGTGTGTGTTTATAACGCCAGAATATGGACACTTTGTCTTGAACTGTCTGATAGTGTGTGTTTATAACGCCAGAATATGGACACTTTGTCTTGAACTGTCTGATAGTGTGTGTTTATAGCGCCAGAATATGGACACTTTGTCTTGAACTGTCTGATAGACACTTTGTGTGTTTATAGCGCCAGAATATGGACACTTTGTTTTTGAACTGTCTGATAGTGTGTGTTTATAACGCCAGAATATGGACACTTTGTCTTGAACTGTCTGATAGTGTGTGTTTATAACGCCAGAATATGGACACTTTGTCTTGAACTGTCTGATAGTGTGTGTTTATAGCGCCAGAATATGGACACTTTGTCTTGAACTGTCTGATAGTGTGTGTTTATAGCGCTAGAATATGGACACTTTGTCTTGAACTGTCTGATAGTGTGTGTTTATATCGCCAGAATATGGACACTTTGTCTTGAACTGTCTGATAGTGTGTGTTTATAGCGCCAGAATATGGACACTTTGTCTTGAACTGTCTGATAGCGTGTGTTTATAACGCCAGAATATGGACACTTTGTCTTGAACTGTTTGATAGTGTGTGTTTATACGCTAGAATATGGACACTTTGTCTTGAACTGTCTGATAGCGTGTGTTTATAGCACCAGAATATGGACACTTTGTCTTGAACTGTCTGATAGTGTGTGTTTATAACGCCAGAATATGGACACTTTGTCTTGAACTGTCTGATATGGTGTGTGTTTATAACGCCAGAATATGGACACTTTGTCTTGAACTGTCTGATAGCGTGTGTTTATAACGCCAGAATATGGACACTTTGTCTTGAAGTGTCTGATAGCATGAATGTGGACACTTTGTGTTTATAGTGTGTGTTTATAACGCCAGAATATGGACACTTTGTCTTGAACTGTCTGATAATGTGTGATAGCCAGAATATGGACACTTTGTGTTTATAGCGTGTGCCAGAATATGGACACTTTGTCTTGAAGTGTCTGATAGCGTGTGTTTATATCGTCACTTTGTCTTGAACTGTCTGATAGCGTGTGTTTATGGACACTTTGTCTTGAACTGTTTGATAGTGTGTGTTTATAGCGCCAGAATATGGACACTTTGTCTTGAACTGTCTGATAGCGTGTGTTTATAGCGCCAGAATATGGACACTTTGTCTTGAACTGTCTGATAGTGTGTGTTTATAACGCCAGAATATGGACACTTTGTCTTGAACTGATAGTGTGTGTCTGATAGTGTGTGTTTATAACGCCAGAATATGGACACTTTGTCTTGAACTGTTCTGATAGCTTCCAGACTTTGTGTGTTTATAACGCCAGAATATGGACACTTTGTCTTGAACTGTCTGATAGTCTTGTGTTTATAACGCCAGAATATGGACACTTTGTCTTGAACTGTCTGATAGCGTGTGTTTATAGTGCCAGAATATGGACACTTTGTCTTGAACTGTCTGATAGCGTGTGTTTATAACGCCAGAATATGGACACTTTGTCTTGAACTGTTTGATAGTGTGTGTTTATAACGCCAGAATATGGACACCTTTGTCTTGAACTGTCTGATAGCGTGTGTTTATAACGCCAGAATATGGACACTTTGTCTTGAACTGTCTGATAGTGTGTGTTTATAACGCCAGAATATGGACACTTTGTCTTGAACTGTCTGATAGTGTGTGTTTATAACGCCAGAATATGGACAGAATATGGACACTTTGTCTTGAACTGTCTGATAGTGTGTGTTTATAACGCCAGAATATGGACACTTTGTCTTGAACTGTCTGATAGTGTGTGTTTATAAGGCCAGAATATGGACACTTTGTCTTGAACTGTCTGATAGTGTGTGTTTATAACGCCAGAATATGGACACTTTGTCTTGAACTGTCTGATAGTGTGTGTTTATATCGCCAGAATAGGGACACTTTGTCTTGAACTGTCTGATAGCGTGTGTTTATAGCGCCAGAATATAGACACTTTGTCTTGAAGTGTCTGATAGCGTGTGTTTATAGCGTCAGAATATGGACACTTTGTCTTGAACTGTTTGATAGTGTGTGTTTATAGCGCTAGAATATGGACACCTTTGTCTTGAACTGTCTGATAGTGTGTGTTTATAGCGCCAGAATATGGACACTTTGTCTTGAACTGTCTGATAGCGTGTGTTTATAACGCCAGAATATGGACACTTTGTCTTGAACTGTCTGATAGTTTGTGTTTATAACGCCAGAATATGGACACTTTGTCTTGAACTGTTTGATAGCGTGTGTTTATAGCGCCAGAATATGGACACTTTGTCTTGAACTGTCTGATAGTGTGTGTTTATAACGCCAGAATATGGACACTTTGTCTTGAACTGTCTGATATGGTGTGTGTTTTTATAAGCGCCAGAATATGGACACTTTGTCTTGAACTGTCTGATAGTGTGTGTTTATAACGCCAGAATATGGACACTTTGTCTTGAACTGTCTGATAGTGTGTGTTTATAACGCCAGAATATGGACACTTTGTCTTGAACTGTCTGATAATGTGTGTTTATAACGCCAGAATATGGACACTTTGTCTTGAACTGTCTGATAGCGTGTGTTTATATCCCCAGAATATGGACACTTTGTCTTGAACTGTCTGATAGCGTGTGTTTATAGCGCCAGAATATAGACACTTTGTCTTGAACTGTCTGATAGCGTGTGTTTATAGCGTCAGAATATGGACACTTTGTCTTGAACTGTTTGATAGTGTGTGTTTATAGCGCTAGAATATGGACACCTTTGTCTTGAACTGTCTGATAGCGTGTGTTTATAGCGCCAGAATATGGACACTTTGTCTTGAACTGTCTGATAGTGTGTGTTTATAACGCCAGAATATGGACACTTTGTCTTGAACTGTCTGATAGTGTGTGTTTATAACGCCAGAATATGGACACTTTGTCTTGAACTGTCTGATAGAGTGTGTTTATAACGCCAGAATATGGACACTTTGTCTTGAACTGTCTGATTGTGTGTGTTTATAACACCAGAATATGGACACTTTGTCTTGAACTGTCTGATAGTGTGTGTTTATAGCGCCAGAATATGGACACATTTGTCTTAGGACTGTCTGATAGCGTGTGTTTTAACGCTAGAATATCGACACATTTGTCTGGGACTGTCTGATAGTGTGTGTTTTATAGAATATCGACACCTTTGTCTGGGACTGTTTGATAGTGTGTGTTTATAACACTAGAATATCGACACCTTTATATTCGACTGTCTGATAGTGTGTGTTTATAACACCAGAATATCGACACATTTGTCTGCGACTGTCTGATAGTGTGTGTTTATAACACCAGAATATCGACACATTTGTCTGCGACTGTCTGATAATGTGTGTTTATAACACTAGAATATCGACACATTTGTCTGCGACTGTCTGATAGTGTGTGTTTATAACACTAGAATATCGACACATTTGTCTGCGACTGTTTGATAGTGTGTCTTTATAACACCAGAATATCGACACATTTGTCTGCGACTGTCTGATAGTGTGTGTTTATAACACTAGAATATCGACACATTTGTCTGCGACTGTTTGATAGTGTGTCTTTATAACACCAGAATATCGACACATTTGTCTGGAACTGCCTGATAGTGTGTGTTTATAATGCAAGAATAACGGCTAGACAACAGCTAATGGATGCTAGACAACGGCTAATGGATGCTAGACAACGGCTAATGGATGCTAGACAACGGCTAATGGATGCTAGACAATGGCTAATGAATGCTAGACAACGGCTAATGAATGCTAGACAACGGCTTATGAATGCTAGATAACGGCTAATGAATGCTAGACAACGGCTAATGAATGCTAGACAACGGCTAATGGTTGCTAGACAACGGCTAATGAATGCTAGATAACGGTTAATGAATGCTAGACAACGGCTAATGAATGCTAGACAACGGTTAATGAATGCTAGACAACGGCTAATGAATGCTAGACAACGGCTAATGCATGCTAGACAACGGTTAATGAATGCTAGACAACGGCTAATGCATGCTAGACAACGGCTAATGAATGCTAGACAACGGCTAATGAATGCTAGACAACGGCTAATGCATGCTAGACAACGGCTAGTGGATGCTAGATTTAGAAAGAGGACCAAACCTGCGCTTGTCCATACAAAAAAGAGGGGGGGATAACTACACACTCATGTCATTTGTTCTGATTAACATTATAGAGATCAGGGCAGGGTACACAGGATAGATGCTTGATGTGTTGGCAACTTCTAAAATTATATTTCCTGACCTTTTTTAACTATTATTTTTTCTTGTTTGTTTAGTCTTTATATCTTCAATGTTGTCACATGTTTGTTTGTTTGTTTGTTTAGTCTTTATATCTTCACTGTTGTCACATGTTTGTTTGTTTGTTTGTTTAGTCTTTATATCTTCAATGTTGTCACATGTTTGTTTGTTTGTCTTTATATCTTCACTGTTGTCACATGTTTGTTTGTTTGTTTGTTTGTCTTTATATCTTCAATGTTGTCACATGTTTGTTTGTTTGTCTTTATATCTTCAATGTTGTCACATGTTTGTTTGTTTGTCTTTATATCTTCACTGTTGTCACATGTTTGTTTGTTTGTTTGTTTGTCTTTTATATCTTCAATGTTGTCACATGTTTGTTTGTTTGTTTAGTCTTTATATCTTCACTGTTGTCACATGTTTGTTTGTTTGTTTGTCTTTATGAATGCTAGACAACGGCTAATGAATGCTAGACAACGGCTTATGAATGCTGTGATGCTAATGAATGCTAGACAACGGCTAATGAATGCTAGACAACGGCTAATGGTTGCTAGACAACGGCTAATGAATGCTATAACGGTTAATGAATGCTAGACAACGGTTAATGAATGCTAGACAACGGCTAATGATGCTAGACAACGGCTAATGCATGCTAGACAACGGCTAATGAATGCTAGACAACGGCTAATGAATGCTAGACAACGGCTAATGCATGCTAGACAACGGCTAGTGGATGCTAGATTTAGAAAGAGGACCAAACCTGCGCTTGTCCATACAAAAGAGGGGGGGATAACTACACACTCATGTCATTTGTTCTGATTAACATTATAGAGATCAGGCAGGGTACACAGGATAGATGCTTGATGTGTTGGCAACTTCTAAAATTATATTTCCTGACCTTTTAACTATTATTTTTTCTTGTTTGTTTAGTCTTTATATCTTGAATGTTGTCACATGTTTGTTTGTTTGTTTGTTTAGTCTTTATATCTTCACTGTTGTCACATGTTTGTTTGTTTGTTTGTTTAGTCTTTATATCTTCAATGTTGTCACATGTTTGTTTGTTTGTCTTTATATCTTCACTGTTGTCACATGTTTGTTTGTTTGTTTGTTTGTCTTTATATCTTCAATGTTGTCACATGTTTGTTTGTTTGTCTTTTATCTTCAATCATGTTTGTTTGTTTTCTTTATATCTTCACTGTTGTCACATGTTTGTTTGTTTGTTTGTTTGTCTTTATATCTTCACTGTTGTCACATGTTTGTTTGTTTGTTTGTCTTTATATCTTCACTGTTGTCACATGTTTGTTTGTTTTTGTGAATTGCTAATGAATGCTAGACAACGGCTTTGAATCTAGATAACGGCTAATGAATCTAATGAATGCTAGACAACGGCTAATGCTAATGAATGCTAGATAACGGTTAATGAATGCTAATGAATTGTTAATTGCTTTGAATGCTAGACAACGGCTAATGCATGCTAGACAACGGTTAATGAATCTTCACTGCTAATGAATGCTAGACAACGGCTAATGAATGCTAGACAACGGCTTGCATTTAGTGGATGCTAGATTTAGAAAGAGGACCAAACCTGCGCTTGTCCATACAAAAGAGGGGGGGATAACTTCATGTCATTTGTTCTGATTAACATTATAGAGATGTCAGGATAGACATGCAACTTCTAAAATTATATTTTGACCTTTTTAACTATTATTTTTTTTGTTTGTTTGTCTTTATATCTTCAATGTTGTCACATGTTTGTTTGTTTGTTTGTTTAGTCTTTATATCTTCACTGTTGTCACATGTTTGTTTGTTTGTTTGTTTAGTCTTTATATCTTTGTTGTTGTTTGTTTGTTTGTCTTTATATCTTCACTGTTGTCACATGTTTGTTTGTTTGTTTGTTTGTCTTTATCTTATCATGTTTGTTTGTTTTCACTGTTGTCACATGTTTGTTTGTTTGTCTTTATATCTTCACTGTTGTCACATGTTTGTTTGTTTGTTTGTTTGTCTTTATATCTTCAATGTTTGTTTGTTTGTTTGTTTGTCTTTATATCTTCACTGTTGTCACATGTTTGTTTGTTTGTTTGTTTGTTGTCACATGTTTGTTTGTTTGTTTGTCTTTATATCTTCACATGTTTGTTTGTTTGTCACAATGTTGTCACATGTTTGTTTGTTTGTTTGTTTGTCTTTATATCTTCACTGTTGTCACATGTTTGTTTGTTTGTTTGTTTGTCTTTATATCTTCACTGTTGTCACATGTTTGTTTGTTTGTTTGTTTGTCTTTATATTTTCACTGTTGTCACATGTTTGTTTGTTTGTTTGTTTAGTCTTTATATCTTCACTGTTGTCACATGTTTGTTTGTTTGTTTGTTTGTCTTTATATCTTTGTTTGTCTTTATATGTTTGTTTGTTTGTTTGTCTTTATATTTTCTGTCAATGTTTGTTTGTTTGTTTGTTTGTCTTTATATCTTCACTGTTGTCACATGTTTGTTTGTTTGTTTGTTTAGTCTTTATATCTTCACTGTTGTCACATGTTTGTTTGTTTGTTTGTTTAGTCTTTATATCTTCACTGTTGTCACATGTTTGTTTGTTTATCTTCAATGTTTCACATGTTTGTTTGTTTGTTTGTCTTTATATCTTCAATGTTGTCACATGTTTGTTTGTTTGTTTGTCTTTATATCTTCAATGTTGTCATTTGTTTGTTTGTTTGTTTGTTTAGTCTTTATATCTTCACTGTTGTCACATGTTTGTTTGTTTGTTTGTTTAGTCTTTATATCTTCAATGTTGTCACATGTTTGTTTGTTTGTTTGTCTTTATATCTTCACTGTTGTCACATGTTTGTTTGTTTGTTTGTTTGTCTTTATATCTTCACTGTTGTCACATGTTTGTTTGTTTGTTTGTTTGTCTTTATATCTTCACTGTTGTCACATGTTTGTTTGTTTGTTTGTTTGTCTTTATATCTTCACTGTTGTCATATGTTTGTTTGTTTGTTTAGTCTTTATATCTTCAATGTTGTCACATGTTTGTTTGTTTGTTTGTCTAGTCTTTATATCTTCACTGTTGTCACATGTTTGTTTGTTTGTTTGTTTAGTCTTTATATCTTCAATGTTGTCACATGTTTGTTTGTTTGTTTAGTCTTTATATCTTCAATGTTGTCACATGTTTGTTTGTTTGTTTAGTCTTTATATCTTCAATGTTGTCACATGTTTGTTTGCCTTTACTTCCAGAAAGATAAAATAAATACTATGTCAGGGGAAGGGGGGGATAGCGGAGGCACAGGGCCATGGTACCATTCGTCTTAAAGCTTTTAGGTGTCTTAAGTTATTGTATTGTAATAGAGGTAGGAAGAAGAGGAAGGAGAGAGAGAGAGAGAGAGAGAGAGAGAGAGAGAGAGAGAGAGAGAGAGAGAGAGAG
>JAXRKP010000869.1:47500-52500 GCA_037039925.1 Doris montereyensis
AATGAAAAACACGTGAATGAAGTAGGGCTCACCAGTAACGCCAGCCAACCATCTAGACGTGAAAGAGGTAGGACTCACCAGTAACGCCAGCCAACCACCCACACGTCAATCCTAACCAACCCCCCCCTCACTCCCGTGCCGCTAGTCTACATAACTGTTTAAAATAAGTCTTGCGATGTATTAGATGTCGCCATGCATTGTCATTTCTATAACGCATACATAATATTATATATTACTATCCAAATTCCCGAGTGACTCATTTATAGCGTGGCCCATCCCAGTTTCACTTAAACCCTTGCCGTTGACACGAATCGTGGAGTTGGTGGCTGAACGGTTAGGCTGCCGGACTGGGGAAGATGAGGTCTCGAGTTTGAATCCTAGCAAAAGCCAGGTCCGACGTTATGTTCCTTGGGAAAGACACTTAACACGTATTTCCCCCACTCTACCCAGGTGTAAATGGGTACAAGCACTAGCTTATGAGTAAAACCTGCGTTGGACTAACGTTCTGGTTAGGAGGTGATTATTGGCACCCGTTTCACTTCACGCTATTGTAACCGGGATAAGCTCCGGCTCTATGGGCCATAACACAACGGCCTTGGAGGACTTGACTTTCAGCGCTACTGCAAAAGGAAATTTAAGGTCACCCCTCCCCCTAATAAATCGACCTCTGGAAACGTATTAATTATTGTCAGTGTGATTTTCGTTTAAAATTTCAACAGTTTGACCACATTGGTTGGGGTTCGCACCTGGTCTCCAGCTGTGAACAGACCAGCGTTATACTTCAGGTTCACGTCCGCTTTGCTACAACACATTCAGACATTCAAAATTAAACAATTTCTTACATAGCAGACAGAATTAAACAATTTCTTACATAGCAGACAGAATTAAACTATTTCTTACATAGCAGACAGAATTAAACAATTTCTTACATAGCAGACAGAATTAAACTATTTCTTACATAGCAGACAGAATTAAACTATTTCTTACATAGCAGACAGAATTAAACTATTTCTTACATAGCAGACAAAATTAAACTATTTCTTACATAGCAGACAGAATTAAACTATTTCTTACATAGCAGACAGAATTAAACTATTTCTTACATAGCAGACAGAATTAAACTATTTCTTACATAGCAGACAGAATTAAACTATTTCTTACATAGCAGACAGAATTAAACTATTTCTTACATAGCAGACAGAATTAAACTATTTCTTACATAGCAGACAAAATTAAACAATTTCTTACATAGCAGACAGAATTAAACTATTTCTTACATAGCAGACAGAATTAAACTATTTCTTACATAGCAGACAGAATTAAACTATTTCTTACATAGCAGACAGAATTAAACTATTTCTTACATAGCAGACATAATTAAACTATTTCTTACATAGCAGACAGAATTAAACTATTTCTTACATAGCAGACAAAATTAAACAATTTCTTACATAGCAGACATAATTAAACTATTTCTTACATAGCAGACAGAATTAAACTATTTCTTACATAGCAGACAGAATTAAACTATTTCTTACATAGCAGACAAAATTAAACAATTTCTTACATAGCAGACATAATTAAACTATTTCTTACATAGCAGACAGAATTAAACTATTTCTTACATAGCAGACAGAATTAAACTATTTCTTACATAGCAGACAAAATTAAACTATTTCTTACATAGCAGACAGAATTAAACTATTTCTTACATAGCAGACAGAATTAAACTATTTCTTACATAGCAGACAGATTTAAACTATTTCTTACATAGCAGACAAAATTAAACAATTTCTTACATAGCAGACAAAATTAAACAATTTCTTACATATCAGACAGAATTAAACAATTTCTTACATAGCAGACAGAATTAAACTATTTCTTACATAGCAGACAGAATTAAACTATTTCTTACATAGCAGACAGAATTAAACAATTTCTTACATAGCAGACAGAATTAAAAACTTACATTTCTTATTTCTTACATAGCAGACAGAATTAAACTATTTCTTACATAGCAGACAAAATTAAACAATTTCTTACATAGCAGACAGAATTAAACAACTTCTTACATATCAGACAGAATTAAACTATTTCTTACATAGCAGACAGAATTAAACTATTTCTTACATAGCAGACAGAATTAAACAATTTTTTACATAGCAGACAGAATTAAACTATTTCTTACATAGCAGACAGAATTAAACAATTTCTTACATAGCAGACAGAATTAAACTATTTCTTACATAGCAGATAGAATTAAACAACTTCTTACATAGCAGATAGAATTAAACTATTTCTTACATAGCAGATAGAATTAAACAACTTCTTACATAGCAGACAGAATTAAACTATTTCTTACATAGCAGACAGAATTAAACAACTTCTTACATAGCAGATATAATTAAACTACTTCTTACATAGCAGATAGAATTAAACTATTTCTTACATAGCAGATAGAATTAAACAACTTCTTACATAGCAGATATAATTAAACTACTTCTTACATAGCAGATAGAATTAAACTATTTCTTACATAGCAGATGGAATTAAACTATTTCTTACATAGCAGATAGAATTAAGCTATTTCTTACATAGCAGATAGAATTAAGCTATTTCTTACATAGCAGATAGAATTAAACTTTTTCTTACATAGCAGATAGAATTAAACTTTTCTTACATAGCAGATAGAATTAAACTTTTTCTTACATAGCAGATGGAAGGAAACAATACTGTAATAGTAAAAACTTGAAGTAAGTATAGTTGTTTCAAGGCCATTACGTTTATATAGCCGGATCTCATCCCGGTTTCTATAGCGTGAAGCGGAACGGAATCACCTCCGGAAAGAACGCTAGTCTGATGCAGGTTTGTATTTCCAAGCTAGTGCTTGTACCCATTTGCACCTGGGTCGTGTGTGAAAAAGTATTGAGTTGCGTTATTGTGACAGCGAGACGTGTTGTAAGGGCTACATCATGTCTTGAGTTGGGTTATTGAGACAGCGAGACGTGTAGTAAGGGCTACATCATGTCTTGAGTTGGGTTATTGAGACAGCGAGACGTGTAGTAAGGGCTACATCATGTCTTGAGTTGCGTTATTGAGACAGCGAGACGTGTTGTAAGGGCTACATCAAGTATTTAGTTGCGTTATTGTGACAGCGAGACGTGTTGTAAGGGCTACATCAAGTATTTAGTTGCGTTATTGTGACAGCGAGACGTGTTGTAAGGGCTACATCAAGTATTTAGTTGCGTTATTGTGACAGCGAGACGTGTTGTAAGGGCTACATCAAGTATTTAGTTGCGTTATTGTGACAGCGAGACGTGTTGTAAGGGCTACATTAAGTATTTAGTCCGCGTGCTAGTCGCAGTCCACGTGACGTGATTGGAAAGACATCTCGCCGACCGACCTCCATTATGTCAAAACGAGGCTAACGCTGATGGAAAACGTTCTTGGGTAAGTCGAAGCAATCATAGCCCTCGGGGATGGCTGTGTCGATGACACGAGAGGGGATGGGGGTGGGGGCCTTCAACACCCCAGATAAACATCTTGGTCGGGAAAACCAACGTCCGGTCAATGAAACAACCAGCCATCTGTGTGCTAGAGCAGAAATGAGATGGACGAAAATAATGAGATGGACGAAAGTAATACAACCGTAAGACCTACGCCATTGGAGTCCGAAGAACTGTTGACGTAAATGCTAGTTTGAAACAATGCAGGGAGTCGGCACTCGTGTTCATTGTGATACGTGCATTGTGCTGTCTCTTCGTCATCAAATGGACTGCCAACATGCAGTGACATCAATGGCCACAAACATCGGTCATCAAATGGACTGCCAACAAAGTGACATATCGGTCATCAAATGGACTGCCAACATGCAGTGACATCAATGGCCACAAAGTGTATCGGTCATCAAATGGACTGCCAACATGCAGTGACATCAATGGCCACAAAGTGTATCGGTCATCAAATGGACTGCCAACATGCAGTGACATCAATGGCCACAAAGTGTATCGGTCATCAAATGGACTGCCAACATGCAGTGACATCAATGGCCACAAAGTGTATCGGTCATCAAATGGACTGCCAACATGCAGTGACATCATCAAAATTGGTCATCAAATGGCCAACATGCAGTGACATCAATGGCCACAAAGTATAAAGCAACTTCGAAACAGTCGACACATTTAAACTTCTGCTATGTTGTGCAATTAATTACTTAAAAAAAATAACGTGTTTTTATTGGTTGAGAAGGGAATACTTAGGGATCGTTTTTTGTTGTTGTTGCTTTGTTTTGTTTTGTTTTTTTTTGGCTTTGGGGCGGGGGAGAGAGGAGAGGAGAGGGGGTGACATAGTGGACAAAGGAATTTCATATATTAATTGATATTTGATAAAAACAAATATTTGATTTGATTTACCCACATACACAACTAAGGTGATCTCAAGGGTATGAGTGGACTTTTTAATTTTGTCCGGACTGCCCTGTAAACAGCCAAGGCATCGTTAACGTGCACAGAGTGTTGCAATCTACACACGGGACATCCTCTGTGTCGTCCGTCTCCGATAGCAGTAGGTGTCGATCCACCTGCCTGGACCAAGGCGGTAGGTTTGACTCCAAAGAAAACTCGAGATGTTTTTTCTACCGCCAGGGCTTGAACTCATGACCTTTTGGTTGCGAGGCCGACACTTTGTCTCTGCACTACCAAGTCCCCCAAGGACGAGGGGAAGAGAGTGACATGTAGACAAAAGAATTAGACTACGAATGACGCACCGGGACCAGTTCAGTGCAACAGCTATCAAATTACAGTGGATAGAAATTATGAGCTCATAAAATATATTACGATAGACCCCTCGTCTTCCCTACACCTCCCCTTCCCACGCCTCATCAGGTGCTGCCTGTAGAAGGTCAACTCAATTTGGTTTTTGCTTACGTCATTTGTAACATTTCTACTTTAAAAAATACGCTTTAGATTCGACTTTAAAATAAAAATTTAGAAATCTCGACG
>JAXRKP010000869.1:57500-95000 GCA_037039925.1 Doris montereyensis
GTGTCAGCAGCATCATGCATTCAAAGCTGCCCTACATGGATCATTTATCAAAGCAAGAGATTCACTCAAAACTTTTTCCAAGTCTCCATCCATAACACAAACAACTGAGATGTCAATGTTTGTCTCTTCATATGTTTCACATCTTTGTCTACCTTTATCCAGGCAAGTCTACTTCTTCGTCATGACATTCAAATGGAAAGAAAAGATCTAGTCCTAAGGCAATGTCATCATGATTACTATGTTGTGGCACAATGGCTTAAGCCAAAACATATCAGTAACACAATGGCTTTAGCCAAAACATATCAATGACACAATGGCTTAAGCCAAAACATATCAGTAACACAATGGCAAAACATATCAATGACACAATGGCTTTAGCCAAAACATATCAATGACAGTAACACAATGGCTTTAGCCAAAACATATCAATGACACAATGGCTTTAGCCAAAACATATCAGTAACACAATGGCTTTAGCCAAAACATATCAATGACACAATGGTTTAGCCAAAACATATCAGTAACACAATGGGTTTAGCCAAAACATATCAGTAACACAATGGGTTTAGCCAAAACATATCAATGACACAATGGGTTTAGCCAAAACATATCAGTAACACAATGGGTTTAGCCAAAACATATCAGTAACACAATGGGTTTAGCCAAAACATATCAGTAACACAATGGCTTTAGCCAAAACATATCAGTAACACAATGGGTTTAGCCAAAACATATCAATGACACAATGGCTTTAGCCAAAACATATCAGTAACACAATGGCTTTAGCCAAAGTATCTAAACATTTGCTCACACTAACAGGACCTCAAATGGCCAATAAATCCATCTTTTTGACATGCCATAACTCGACACATTGAAAACTGAAAAAAAGAGGAATGGGTTCACCATTGAGCTTTCTTATTCAATCTATCGAATAAATATAAAAGTAAATCTGTAATTACATTTGAACTTTCTTATTAATCTATCATTCAATTCCTCAAGGAATAAATATAAAAGTAAATCTGTAATTACATTTGAACTTCCTTCTTGATTGTCAGTTCATTAAGATGCATTTCCTGTTGACATAATCAAATAAATCTCACTTATCATGGACCCTCAAGTTCCAATAACAATCTAACTTCTGAAAAAAACACAGTGTTTCAATACATCTCAACGATTTGGAATATATCTGCACATTGCTCAGTAAATCATGCATTTCTGTATTTGAACAAAACAAATTAGTATCCAAAAATATCTTATCTCATTAAAACAACAAAAGTATTAAGACAGATAAGATAACAATTCATTAAGAAAATAAATAAATATTTTTCAATAGGTGCAAGTTCAAATTTTGCAAAATTCATACAATAAATATAATCAATGCAAATACTCAAATGTCATGTAATACATCACAGAGCTGAGATGAACTTAATATCTAGAGCTGAGATGAACTTACTATCTTTACTCTTATTTTTGTCTCTTTGATATGTAATGTGTCAATGTATACAAAATGTTTGGAGCCTGGTGATATTTCTTATGAAAGAGGAAAATATGTCGGTTTCCTTACTTAGAGTTTAAGTTTCAAGGTTGAAATTTTGTTTTTTAATTTCTACCATCAGTAGCCCCTCAACTCTTTTGGGAATTGTACATGCGTAGGCCTACCGGTTACATTTAGCTTGTAGGCGTTTGAGCTGGATAGACTTATCCTACCAAAACAAACTTGTGTAGATATGTTGATTAATCTCAAAATGTAGTTAGTTCATGGCAGGTATATAATAAAGATAATATCTAAAATAAAACCCAACCCAACAAAATCCAACCTAAAAATCAAACAACGACAAACAAAAAATATAGTGATGGTCTCCTTGACAGTTATATTTCATAATAAAATATATAACATATGCATAAGTACAATCTTGCAGATGCGATATACAATGACTATTATTTCTAGAATATTGCATGACTCGTAACAGTCCAGCAATGATTTTCTAGGGTGGATTGAGTCTGACAAGAGACCCCTCCTTTGTGAGAAGGGAAAAAAGACCAGTTTAATTTCATATTGTTATCATCTTGGTCTGGAAAATATTATTTAGTGGTTGATCTTCCCCACATCTACAGCCATCTTTTAGGTAAGCAATCTACTAAAGCTTTGATATGAAACAGACATGTTACAAGAACACATAGTTTAAACTATTATGCAACAAATTGAAGACAATGATAGATGTAAGATGGAACTATATGCAACTAAAGCCTGATGTCTCTAAACATACAGATTTACAAGTTTTATCTCCCTGTTGAATATTCAAGGCACAGAAACACAATGTTATAGCACATGTTCATACAGACATGTTTATACAGACGTGTTTATACAGACATGTTTATACAGACATGTATATACAGACATGTTTATACAGACATGTTCATACAGACAAGTTTATACAGACATGTTTATACAGACATGTTTATACAGACATGTATATACAGACATGTTTATACAGACATGTTTATACAGACATGTTTATACAGACAAGTTTATACAGACATGTTTATACAGACATGTTTATACAGACGGAGCTAAATAAGTTAACCTTTGGCAGACATATCAAATATGTCCTATATGCATTTTAACTATTAGACAAATTAGACTATGAATACAATTCAGTCTAATGTCAGACAGCGATCAGAGAAGGTTTTAAGTCTACAAGAGAGTGTCAAGAAAAATATCTTTTGGACAGGAGATAACCACTAAGAAAACAAAAAAAGAAAACAAAAGCTAATGGGTAAATGAACCCCCCCCCCCCCCCCCCAGAAACCCAAAACCGAATTCTTTGTAACTTTAACACTTTATAAAGGGAAATAACTCATGAGTTGAGAATAAAATTTGTGGTTACTTTTCTTTTCTCTTTTAATGTGAAATCCCTTTGCAATCTGTATGAAAATCAGACAAAAGCCTACTCAAACAATGAATCTGGACGATGAAAAAACATGGTTCAAACGATGAATCTGGATGATGAAAAAACATGGTTCAAACAATGAATCTGGATGATGAAAAAACATGGTTCAAACGATGAATCTGGATGATGAAAAAACATGTTTCAAACGATGAATCTGGATGATGAAAAAACATGGTTCAAACGATGAATCTGGATGATGAAAAAACATGGTTCAAACAATGAATCTGGATGATGAAAAAACATGGTTCAAACAAAATACTAGGTCTACATTTACAACTGAATTGTCACCCTTAGCGACTATGGTACTACTCAAATCAGATAAGTTTTAGGCGTGAGCCATACCACTTAAACTTTTTAATTGTTGACAATGATGGCTTCGGTGAATGAAAAGTTTACTTATTTAAAGATGGGAAAACAATGAAATTTTCGTTAATCAAACAACATTTTAACATGATAATAATCCATCCTGGGATAATTTAAAACCTGCGTGCAAAATATGGTCCCTCTTAGTTGTCCGGTAACAGAGCCTTTGACACACAAAAAACCATCAACTGACCAACTGAGAATCGGTTTTGCAAGTCGAACGTAGCAACATGCATTTATAGCGGCAAATAATCTCATCGTTGTTTTTGTTTGACACCACAATGTCGTAATGTCGACGGTGAAAGTCACAAACCGTTTAAGTCTAAAATTAGTAACTCCTTTTTCCCCGTTTTCTTTTACATTAAGAAACCCCTAGGCTTCGTTTAGTTGGGATTCTGTGGCACAAGAACCAATAGAATAACCATATGAACAATCCGTGTATCCCCATTGAGTCTAGTTTTTGACACTTGCACACTGTGTATGTCTGTGAAAATAGGTTAAAAAGCACGCTGATTTTCTCCAACCATCCAATATTGGACTTGCACGATTTGCGACTTTCATTGTTCAATGTCTGTCAGTGTCATGGCCGTCTGTAAAATCTAGAACTCAACATGTTTTGAATTTTAGTCCCCTGACAGACATGTTTAAAACTTTTGTACCTTTACTATGTGACAATAAAGAAAAATAGACACATTAGAAGTAAATATTTATACCCTGTTTCCCCATTATGAAATATAATTAATAGAAACAATATTCATGAAGTTGTCTCATTACATAAAATATGAGCACCATATAGAATTATTGCTGAGCAGATCACATGATGATATCAAACATTTCAAGAACACAAAACAAATTATATCATATAGTGATAATAATTAATATAAAACCCAACTAACATCTGATTTTCAATTTCTGACGGCAAACTTACAAATAAATGCTACATAATCAACTGTTTACCTTTAATATTGAATTTGGCTAGTTCTAGTAAAAAGCAAAAAAGTTATCATCCTTTAAACAAAATCACAAAAGCTTCTTATTTGAACTTTCATAGTTTAATCAAGGGAAAAAATTCTCTATAATAATGTTAATTAACATCAATAAAATTATCACTATGATTAAATGTGAATTAACACATGATGAACAGCATATTTTAGGACTAAAGCCACAAACTGCATATTGTACTAAGGCCTCAAAATATCATACTAAGGCCTTAAACTGCATATTGTACTAAGACCTCAAAATATCTTACTAAGGCCTGAAACTGTATATTCTACTAAGGCCTCAAGCTGCAAATTGTACTAAGACCTCAAACTGCAAATTTTACTAGGACCTCAAACTGCAAATTTTACAAATACCTCAAACTGCAAATTTTACTAAGGCTTCAAATATGCATATTCTACTAAGGCCTCAAACTGCACATTCTGCTGACCTCAAAATATCTTACTAAGGCCTCAAACTGCATATTTTACTAAGGCCTCAAAATATTTTACTAACGCCTTAAACTGCATATTTTACTAAGGCCTCACACTGCATATTCTACTAAGGCTTCTAACTGCAAATTCTACTAAGGCCTCAAAATATCTTACTAAGGCCTCAAATTTAGTAATGACCAGTCTATGGTTCTTCTTTCACAAGATAAAGCAAAAGACTTCATTCATATTGTCTATATCACTATTAATAGGAATGAAAAACTTTATCAAATGGGTAAACACAATGTCATAGTCTAAGATAGCGCTTCCAACATTCAATTTACAAGATTGACATGTACAAAAAGAGAAATAAACATACAAAAAACTCAAAACTCAAAGAACGTAAACACAAACAAAGAACATAAGCATACAAACAAATGAAAAACACAACCAAACAGTCAAACTAACATAAATTCATAACAGGGAATGAAAATTCATCACAAATGATATGAATGTCGGATTTCAATTCCCAGATTAACAGGCGATTTTGTCTCGAAGGATGTGTTAAGAATTGATTCTGCCAGCCGTAAACTGACTCCTTTCATTGGATTCCCATCTATGTCTGTAATTTCAATTCCAGGCTGCAAAGGAAGAATCAAAATAAAACATAAAACTAAATATGAGCAGATCCGTGAGCAGATCCTTCATTTTCTATTCAATAAACAGCTATATAAAAATGTCTTGCAGTAAGAAGGTGAATTTATAGATTATCCCCATGTGACTGCAAATTTTAACTTCGTACTTTTAAAGGCTTAATTATTTCTAACTGTTTGTACATTAATCCCTGACTTTTATAAAATATTGAATTTAGTATGTCTTTGTTATATTTTAGTATTTTAAGCACGCCTGTAAAAAAAATCCCGGAGGGGGTTAATAGAGTATCATAAGTATTATTATTATTATTATTATTATTATTATTATTATTATTATTATTATTATTATTATTATTATTATTATTATTATTATTATTATTATTATTATTATTATTATTATTATTATTATTATTATTATTATTATTATTATTATTATTATTATTATTATTATTATTATTATCATAATTAATTAAGGATGGATAAAGACCAAGATGCATTTATAACTGTATCCCTGCACAAGTACAGGCTCACCGACTGTACATCATTTATCTCCAAGCAGGTCATTTCATTTAAAATCCTTTTCAACTCTCTGGGTAGCATACAGTACTGCAGCCTGTTAGGCAGATCTTACTAACGCTTTGACAATTTCTTTCTCTACCTATAGCTGGGTTCTCATTCACACCTGAGTCAAGTGAGGAAATTAGTGTGAAGTACATTTCCTAAGAGTACTATGTTGTAGAAAAAACCCATCATTAGGTGTTAAAGACTTACCTGGCTGTGTTTATCATTAGGTGTTAAAGACTTACCTGGCTGTGTTTATCATTAGGTGTTAAAGACTAAAGACTTACCTGAGTGTTTATCATTAGGTGTTAAAGACTTACCTGGATGCGTTTATCATTAGGTGTTAAAGACTTACCTGGATGCATTTATCATTAGGTGTTAAAGATTTACCTGGATGTGTTTATCATTAGGTGTTAAAGATTTACCTGGATGTGTTTATCATTAGGTGTTAAAGACTTACCTGGATGCTTATCATTAGGTGTTAAATACTTACCTGGATGCGTTTATCATTAGGTGTTAAAGATTTACCTGGATGTGTTTATCATTAGGTGTTAAAGATTTACCTGAATGCGTTTATCATTAGGTGTTAAATACTTACCTGGATGTGTTTATCATTAGGTGTTAAAGACTTACCTGGATGTGTTTATAATTAGGTGTTAAAGACTTACCTGGATGCGTTTATCATCCGATGCTGCTCCGCCAGGAGTAACCTCTTTAACTCTGATGATTGAATCTACTTTGTTTTCTGAGCCTCCATCAAGCATTAGTCCTATAGGAATGTCAAAAATAGAAAGTATTTCTTGAATACACTGGCAAATTTTCTTGAGTAATCTTCTTCCTCTGAGCAGACAAATTTCATCGAATTAAAAAAATAACAAAGAACAATTAATCAAAGAAAGTGAACAATTCAACAATGACTGCACATTGAGCTTCTGTGCTAGGAGATTGGATCTTATGGAATTTTCCTCAAATCAGCTCTAGTGCTATGAGTTAAAGATCTTAAGGAATCTTTTTCAAAACAATTTTAATCGAGATTTTTAAACAATACAGTTTGGAACTCAGAAATTTGAAGTATTAGAGTCTAAAAGCCATGGGTAGATTTTAATAGACATTTTTAAACAATACAGTTTGGAACTCAGAAATTTGAAGTATTAGAGTTCAAAAGCCATGGGTAGATTTTAATCCAGAGGGCATACATCTAATGACTGATCAAAAAGTTCTGAGATTACAAAATTACTTTGTTATTTAGTTTCAAACTGTAAATGACAAAAATATGGAGAAAAAAACTAATAAAAAACTGATGAAAACATTTTACAATATAACATACCTAAAAACGGTTTGTGCTTTGAAATATACACCGTCTCAACTCCGTCAAAATCTTCATAGACCCCATTAGGTGAATTGATGATGTTCTCTCTGTCTTCATTCTCCAGTATAATACTTTTGTATTGAATAAACAAAATCAAGAATGATGACATTAAACTAATTTGCAAAAATGGGTTAATTCATAGAACAGGTCAAAATATTGAATAAAAAAAAATAGCCTAACAATAAAAAAAAAGGTGGAAATTTTGGCAAAAACGAAATCTAGTTAATAGAATTTCATTTCATAACTGTTGAAGTAAAACAGAATCCTGTTGGAGTAGCCGTACTGTTGTTGTTGACATTAAATCAAATTATTTGAGGTGGATGTATAATATCAGTGTATCAACTTGAGAGATAACACCACCTTTTACTTCATGGTGGGTGTGAAAGTTTGTGTCATTTCTTGTATGTGCCCAGGAGACCAATTTTTGGTGGTGATGATAGAAATTACGAGGATGGGGAATAAATATTTCCAAACAGTTTGAAACTAAAGATAACGACAGAGATCACAGTTTTGCTTTCGTGGCCACAAGAAAACCATCAGACTTTACAAATAAATTTCTGGTTGACACTGGAGCATCATCACAAATTGTCATTTCAAAGGAGACAAGTTTGTCGAATTCAAACAAAACTTTAAACCGGAGAACCATGTCATTGAAGTAACCAACGGCAAAAAGACCCAAGGTCTTGTTGAAGGTCAAGGAAAAGCGGTTACACTCTACCACTTTAATGGATACTAAGGGCGATAGTCAAGAAATTTTGTTGAACAACATTTTATTCGTTGCCACGCTCAACCCTCACACTATTTCTGTGTCAGCCTTAACTCGAGATAGAACATATTTCAGTTTTTGTGAGAATTCTGGACACCTGAACTTTAAAAAAAAATGAATTAAAAATTACAAGACTCAAAAAATGATACTACTTGAATTCTGTTTCTGTTTCTTCAAGGAGTTGGAAAGAGTGGCATAAAATTTTAGGACACTGCACTAAATATGATGTACTCAATAATTATTAAAATCAGAAAAAAATAGTTAAGGGCATGAGAATTTGTCATCCTAATGAAAAACATGATTGTGAAACCTGTATTCTTAGAATAATGATTGGCATGAAAAAAATAGAGAACCGGACGCTTGAGCTACAAACCCTCCTGAAAATTTCTTATTGATTTAGCTGGTCCCATTGGTTCAAATGCTAAGAACAGTTTTAGATTTGCATTTGTGTGTGTGTCGATGGCTATTCAAACCTTTTTTGTGTTTATTTTATGAAACATAAAAATGACACTCCTAAACGTTCTCAAAAATATTTAGCTGATATAGATATATCTAGCCCCATATGGGAATGTAAAATGTGTTAGATCAGATAATGGTGATGAGGTTATTTCCCAAGATTTTCAATCAATTCTTACATCAAACAAAACAAAACATGAACAGATCTCACCTGCAAGCCCTCATCAGAATAGGACTGCAGAAAGACAGTGAAGAACTTTAGTCCAAATGGCTACATGTTTACTTATTGATTCTAAACTACCAAAGAATGTTATTGACATATGGTGTGATGGCATCAACCTACTACCTCAAGGACAGATGCAGTAACAGTAGACTGATAAAAAACGCTTTTAAAGCAATGACTGGCAAAAAGTCAAACATTGGTATTATGCAAGAATTTGGTCAAATTTTATTTTGCTTTAATTCAAAACCCCAAAAAGCTTGAGGCCAGATCTGAGAAAAGATTTTTGTAGGCTATGACAAAGAGAGTCCTCCACATTTGATTTGTTTTCCAAATACAGAAAAATCCAAATAATTAGGGTTGTAAATTTTCCTGTAAATTTACATGCCTCTTATGATGACAAGTTTTTAATGGTGAATAGAAAAATGTTGGTATTTCCACGAAAAAACAGGGTGTTCCCTCAAACACAATAAAAATGTAACCCAGGAAAACAATGAAACAAAAACTCTTCAACAACAAAATAACCAGAAGCAAAACCCAAACACATTGATGATTATGTATGAGATAGTGACATAGTAGATAAACATTTAAATGCGACTATTCATTCATTCATTCTACAATGTAAACTTAAACAATCCAAAATCCTATCATGATGTGATTTCTAGCACTGATGTTTTAAAATAGCAATCTGCGATGAGAATGGAAATGAAAGCTCTTGCTGAGAATGACATTTTAAAAATAGTTTCCTCCTCCAAAAGACAGGGAAAAAATTGGATCAAAACAGGCTTATGCTTTGAAAAGAGATAAATATTGAATCAAACATCAAAAAGCTCGTTTTGTAGCCAAATGCTACTCCCAGGTCAAAGACATAAACATTCTTTCTGATAGCCATTATGAATTCCATTAGATTAAAATTTCTCAAATTGCTTTACAGAAAATGTTTGATATACATGTATATCAAATGGGTGTCAAAACTGCACACCTCAATGCTCCTATTGGTTATGAGATCTATGTGTAACAACCACAAGGGTATCAAATGAAGGATGAAAATGATAAAAAGTTTGTATCAAAAGTCTCTATATGGACTAAAACAGTCTGGGAAAACCTGAAACCACACACTTGATCAATATTTGAGAGAAAATGGGTTTTCAAAATGTCAATAATCAAGAATGATTGATTTTTAATTATATTTATCATATCACAATGTGCTCTCTTATACTCTTTTACAATGTGTTGTCAATATCATTGCTTACAATCACTGAATTTTAAATTGATTTTCTTTCTTAATCTTAAACTTAATTAAATTGCTTTTAAAATTGCCATTTTGAAATTCTATTTAATTTGAATGCTGATGTTAATTGCTACAAATTTCCTTTTATGGGTGAATAAAAGTTTTTTTAATTTGAATTGAATTTGAAAATTTTCTTTCAAGCAAGAAGATAACATTTGATGCTTCATTGGGTTAATTACTAATTACATCACAAGCATGCAATCTTCAATCAGTGAAGAAAATCTTTGAAAACAATTTCAAAATGAAAGATTTTGATAAAGTGACCTATGTTTTGGGCATCAAAGTTCAAACTGAAGACGATAATGCTAACACATGAACTTTGTCTCAAGGGAGATTCATTACAAGGTTTTTATAAAGATTTGGAATTAATAATTGTAAACCAAGATTTACTCCAACAAATACCATGGTAATAAATCAAAAGAGAGAAACAACAAATTTAACTCTTTGAGTGCCAAACAAAGTTATTGCCTCATGCCAGATTAATTCTATCCCCCGCAAAAGTGATACATTTCAAAGGTATATAACTTTGCTACTGGGCAGTACCAGGGAAAGTGTATACCAGGATTCTGGAAATGAGACTAAGGAAAAGAGTAACGGATCAGATTGAAGAGCACGAGAGTGGATTTAGACCAGGAAGAAGTGTACAAGACCACCTATTTACAATTAGACCAATAATAGAAAAATTCCTTGAGAGAAACATTGATTTGCACCTGTGTTTTATTGATTTAGAAAAGGCATTTGACACTGTGAGGAGGGATGAACTATGGCATTCCACACAATGTAAAGCAAAATTTAATAGAAACCATTAACAGTATTTACAATAAACCAACATGTGCAGTGAGAGTAGCTGGAAACATATCTGCAGAATTTGATGTAGACATAGGAATAAGACAGGGTTATATCCTTAGTCCTTTTTTGTTTATCACATATATGGATTCAATTGCAAAGGCATCCTAAAAATAAAGAAAAGGAATGTAAGTATGTGGAAGCTAAAACCAGTAAATGTATCAATGCTTTCATTTGCCGATGATTTAGTTCTGTTTGGAAAATCAGAAAGGGACCCTCAGTCGAATATCAACATGATGAATAATGAATTAAATAAAAGAGGAATGAAAGTAAATGCAAAAAAACCCCAAAACAATGCTAGTAACTAGGGAAGCTAAAACACAAAATCTTAAATTAGGCAGGGACAATTTAGAATAAGTTCAAAGCCACAATTACCTAGGAGTAATGATTAACTGGAGGGAAAACTAAGGGAAGAAATCAGCCAGAGAATCCAAAAGGCAATGACAATATATAGCCATCTAGGAAAGGCATTTGTAGGTAAACAAGAATTGTCAACAAAAACCAAAATAACAGTATACAACACAGTTTATTGTCCTACTCTCCTCTATGGTAGTGAAACCTGGACCTTAGACAGTAGGGAATACAGTAGAGTACAGGCAGCTGAAATGAAATATCTAAGAAGAGTAGTAGGAAAACTAAAAGAAACGAAATCAGAAACACAACATTCAGAGATCAAACCAAAGCAGATGGCATAAAAACTAAGAAATAAATAAATCAACTGGGATGGTTTGGGCATGTAAACAGAATGAATGGCAATAAAATAGCTAAATCAGTATACAGTGCTAAAACTCAAGGTAAAGGACCAAAAGACAGACCTCAGAGAAAGTGGGAAGAAGATAGAAAAGAGGCATTAAAGCAAAGAAATTTAACTTTCAGAAAGGAAACAGAAAATGTCAGGACGACAGCCTGGAAAAAGGTCATCTCGGGCATCTAAACCCATACACCGGAAGGTAGAATGGGAACTCGTAAAGAAAGAAAGAATAACTTTGCCCCATGCCAGATTAATTGTATTCCCCACAAGAGTGATACATTTCAAAGGCACATAACTTTGCTTAGCATTGAGTTACAACAAAGGTTATTGCCCCATGACAGATTAATTTTATCCCCCCCCCCCTAAGAGTCATACATTTCAAAGGTAAATAACTTTGCTAGCAATCACCAATCTATTAGTGTTTCCACTAAGTTTTTCTATGACAAATACTGATGTATCTGTTGTGGGCATTTTCTCTCAGTGTTAGCAGTGTTATTTAAACACTGATGTATCTGTTGTGGGTGTTTTCTCTGTGTTAACAGTGTAAGTTAAACACCAATGTATCTGTTGTGGGTGTTTTTTCTTCATTCTTAGCAGTGTTAGTTTACAAAACAAAAACTGTGATGAAGTTATCACAACAGATACATCAGAGATCAACCTAATGGAAATACCAACAGATACATCAGAGTTTGGCATAGATCACCCTAATGGAAATACCAATAGATCGATTGACGATTGGCAGGCAAAGAGTTAAAACTGAAATAAAATGAAATAATTAAAACCACAGACATGTAACACCTCGACAAGAAGAAGAAAAACAAAAAGTGGTACTCCTTAAGATCTGATGTCCCGTTTGACCCAAAAATGGTTGGCCAGATTTGAACACTGTGTCAAAATTTTGCCAAACTTATCAAAATGGCAATAAAGTGAAAATAAGAGGGGTTCAGGATTAGGAGAGAAACTACTTAAAAACAAAGAGGGGGTTTGTAGGGGGTCCCCCCCACCTGAATAATAGTCTAGGATAGAATAGATATTTTAACATTCAATAAAATACTTGTATCTGATAGTTAAGACTATTTAGCATAAGATGTCAACACAGTGTGGTAACTGGTTTTAGTTACACTTATTTTTGGGTGAAACAGGACATCACATCTTCAGGAGTGCCAGAAAAAGCAAAACAACCAAAACCTTAGTTCCCCCTCCCCCTCCCCCTCCCCCTCCCCCATCCCCCTCCCCTCTGCCCCCTTGCATCATGTCTAACCGAAAAGAAAATAACTACCCAGCCTCTGTTCCTACCTCACTCTTCTGCGCTCCCCCAATAAAAAAGGAAAAAAAAACCCAGAAAAGGAAAAGAAAAAGAAATCCCCCCAACCCCCACTCCCCACCCTACAACAACCCCTACAAACAGAAAGAAATTCAACTCATAAAAAAAAAAAAACATCTTAACCCAAAAACAAAACAACAAAAAACAAGGATACACACACACACACATACGCACACACGCATACACACACACACACATACACACACACATATACACACACACATATACACACACACACACATACACATATACACAAACAATTGGAAATAAAGAAAACAAATCTAGACGTAAATACACAACTTGCATCAAAAAGAATAACAACATACATGTACCTACAGGATAGGATGGTTACATTACGCCACGCACTAAACACTAGCAATTTGTGACAACAAGAAAAACATATATGCCTACGCACTAAACACTAGCAATTTGTGACAACAAGAAAAACATATATGCCTAAGCACTAAACACTAGCAATTTGTGACAACAAGAAAAACATATATGCCTACGCACTAAACACTAGCAGTTTGTGACAACAAGAAAAACATATATGTCTACGCACTAAACACTAGTAATTTGTGTTAACAAGAAAAACATCACTAAACAGCACTAAACACTAGCCTACGTAATTTGTGACAATAAGAAAAACATATATGCCTACACACTAAACACTAGCAATTTGTGACAACAAGAAAACATATATACCTACGCACTAAACACTAGTAATTTGTGACAACAAGAAAAACATATATGCCTACGCACTAAACACTAGTAATTTGTGACAACAAGAAAAACATATATGCCTACGCACTAAACACTAGCAATTTGTGACAACAAGAAAAATATATATGCCTACGCACTAAACACTAGCAATTTGTGGCAAGAAGAAAAACATATATGCCTACGCACTAAACACTAGCAATTTGTGACAACAAGAAAAACATATATACCTACGCACTAAACACTAGTAATTTGTGACAACAAAGAAAAACATATACGCCTAAGCACTAAACACTAGCAATTTGTGACAACAAGAAAAACATCTATGCCTAAACACTAGCATTTGTGACAACAAGAAAAACATCTAGCCTAAGCATTTAAACACTAGATTTGTGACAACAAGAAAAACATATATGCCTACGCACTAAACACTAGCAATTTGTGACAACAAGAAAAACATATGCCTAAGCAGTAAACACTAGCAATTTGTGACAACAAGAAAAAACATATGCCTAAGCACCAAACACTAGCAATTTGTGACAACAAGAAAAAACATATATGCCTAAGCACTAAACACTAGCAATTTGTGACAACAAGAAAAACATATATGCCTAAGCACTAAATACTAGCAATTTGTGACAAGAAAAACAGCTCAGAACATAATGACAAAATGTTGACTTACAGTTCTAGCTGTTCAGGTGAATCATTGAAGTCATCTTTAGAAAATTGGAAAATTCTGGCTTCACCTTCTCTTCACTTGTAAAGCCATTGGTTTCTTCTTCTTCCACATAGGCGTGGACAGGTATAGGTGTCGGAGTTTGAACTACAGTAAAAATATGGAATAGCAATGAAAAGGTAGAAGATTAAATTCTATCACAAATGGTCAAGTCCTCAATTTTGTCTTCTTTCAGAAATGTCAGGAATGTTTTAATTCATTATTGTATGCAAGCTCTGAATGATTGATATAAGATGGTGTCGAACAGTTATGCTCTACCATAGTCTGTGCTGTGTGACTTAGGGGTGCTGGCTTAGGGACGCTGACTTAGGGTTGCTGACTTAGGATGCTGACTTAGGGTTGCTGACTTAGGGTCACTGACTTAGGGTTGCTGACTTAGGGTCACTGACTTAGGTTGCTGACTTAGGGTCACTGACTTAGGGTTGCTGACTTAGGGTCACTGACTCAGGGATGCTGACTTAGGTCACTGACTTAGGGATGCAGACTTAGGGACACTGACTTAGGGATGCTGACTCAGGGATGCTGACTTAGGGACACTGACTCAGGATGCTGACTTAGGATGCTGACTTAGGGACGCTGACTTAGGGACACTGACTCAGGGATGCTGACTTAGGGACACTGACTCAGGGATGCTGACTTAGGGACACTGACTCAGGGATGCTGACTTAGGGGATGCTGACTCAGGGATGCTGACTTAGGATGCTGACTTAGGGATGCTGACTTAGGGACCCTGACTTAGGGATGCTGACTTAGGGACACTGACTTAGGGACGTTGACTTAGGGATGCTGACTTAGGGTTGCTGACTTAGGGTCACTGACTTAGGGTTGCTGACTTAGGGTTACTGACTTAGGGTTGCTGACTTAGGGTCACTGACTTAGGGTTGCTGACTTAGGTCACTGACTTAGGGTTGCTGACTTAGGGATGCTGACTTAGGGATGCTGACTTGGGGATGCTGACTTAGGGATACTGACTTAGGGATGCTGACTTAGGGACGCTGACTTGGGATGTTGACTTAGGACGCTGACTTAGGGATGCTGACTTAGGGACGCTGACTTAGGGACGTTGACTTAGGGACGTTGACTTAGGGATGCTGACTTAGGGATGCTGACTTAGGGACGCTGACTTAGGGACGTTGACTTAGGATGCTGACTTAGGGACGTTGACTTAGGGACGCTGACTTAGGGATGCTGACTTAGGGATGCTGACTTAGGGTTGCTGACATAGGGATGCTGACTTAGGGATGCTGTGGTTAAGGTATAAGGAGGCTTCCACTTACTTCATATAACCATTTGTTATGAAAGGATAAATGAAGCAGGCAGTGTACTCTATATCTAGATGTTGATGTAGACAATCTAGTAACACCAAGGTTCGATTAATAAATATAACAAGGCTATTTATTATACTCACAGTCGACAATGAATCAATGAATGAAGCAAGCACAAATACATCCAATGGAAACTGGTATAACGAGACATGGAATCTACCTCTACATTCTTGTACTCTTTCTAATCATGGATAATCAGTATTTATAGGAGGAACTAAGATAATTCTAGAATTGGAAAGTTACATAACAATCCAAACAATTCCACAGCATTCTTTCACTTTCCAGATATAAACAAATTGATACCGGGCACATCAAAATGATTACGTCACAAACTCAATAGGGGTTTTACAAACACTAAAACTGATTACGTCATAGATTTTCCTTTAGTACGGGACATTCCCTTCAGAACTACAAGTAATTATGTTACACCGTTTATAGTCAGGGATGTTTTTGATCAAATACAACTTTTGAGACAGTGAGATGATGAAAAATGAATTATGTGTAACAGACCTATAATTGTGTTTCTCTCTTGTTGATGAGGTTCACCATTTCATCAAACCTTTGCAGATGTCCAGGAAGGATTACACCTCTGACCAAAGCAAAACAAGATTGGAAATATTAAAGAACATAAACAAACAAAAAACAAAAAAATGTTTTAGTAATTTGTCTAGGATATCATGACAAGCAGCATGCCTAGGATGGTTTGTAGAAAAGTTTGAAGAAAATGGTTGATGACACAGAGACCAGAAAAGAAAACATACAGACAAGAAGATAACAAAAGACAAAAATACAAAACAGTCATACGTTTTAATATTGTAAATGTAAATTGATAAAAATCCTATTATCTCAGCATCTAATTTTATATATCATATACTCAGTCTATATTATTTACAAGGACCATTAACGAACTGAACATTTTTATCTTCCCTATGGGCAGTGGAAGTATCCCATATATACTCATATAAACAAGAGAACACAGTTTTTATTTCTTTATATATGTAGATAGATATAAACGTAAAGAGAAGTCAACTGATAAAGAAATGAAAGCCTGGATCTCCAACAAATGGAAATACGATGAGTCAAGATAATTTTCAATGGATTTGCATGAAATTTGGCATACAGCTGTTTGATATATCATTATAAAGAGATCTGCATATTTGTTGGAAATTTGAGAGAAGTCAGTTTTCCTTCAAGCTTCAATTTTTTAAAATTTGTAAAAGAAAACTATACAAGATATAAAATATAAATGATATGAGAAATTCAAGATATTGGTGTGAAGTTTCAAATGATGTGAGAGATTCAGGATATTGGTGTGAAGTTTCAAATGATGTGAGAGATTCAGGATATTGGTGTGAAGTTTCAAATGATGTGAGAGATTCAAATGATGTGAGAGATTCAGGATATTGGTGTGAAATTTCTATGTGCAAAATTTTGAATCTGTAACATAAAAACTGTAGGACTACTTTGTTTTTAAAAACTGCCAAACTTGACGAAGTTTTCCACAAAAAAGAGATGGCGGCTGTTTCCATGGCAACTAAATTTTCAAAAATGTCTTTCCCACTAAGTTTCCTCTAAGTTTGCCATACTGAACTCATTTATGAAAGCTTAAAATTTTGTATCTCTTCAAATTAAACGTGTATACATGTTTGCAGAGAACAACAATGATATGATATGTTAAATCAATGTGTAGACAATAAGTACATGCATAGATAACATAATGTAAAGTTAAATGTACCTGACATCAATAAGGAGAATTTTCTTTTCAGGTTTATCAAGAATTGCCAGGAGCATTTCCACCAATCGATCAATCTGTTTGTTTTCATGGTACTGAAAAAGGAAGAATTTGTTATTAAAAAATAGTTTTCCAAACACCACAAGTTCATGTCAAACGTCTATCCTGATAAGGACAAATTTATGATAATTGATTATAGATAATTTAAGAGGATGAAATTGGAGTACAAGAGAAAAAGGAGACAGGGGTGAACAACGCTATATTATATATTTATAAGACATAGAACTGAATTTCCCTAACCTTGAGTGCGATAAATTCAGGAACCACTGCACCCACGACCACCATATTTCATATGTAGGTTTGAAATAGCCTGATGTAGGTTTTTATTGAAATAACTTTTCGATAATACAAAATTTGAATTGATTGGAAAAAGATTGTTTGGCTGCAACAGAGGAAACTTTTTATTGCTATTAATTCATAAAAAGCCCAAATGACCTCAGTATCGAGTCTGACCTAATAATCGTACTTAATGTCATTCACACTTGTTGCAGCGGTTTCTGAATTAACCGCACTATACAAGCATGCCCGTAAATAATTTTGGATTATGATTTCTCTGTACTACACAGCTGGGTCTCTTGAACATTGACTGCGGTTTATTCAGAAGCCACTGTATTGGCTACAGGTGATATCTAGTACGATTATTAGATCAAATTACTCGATGCTGAAAAATTATGCAGGCTTTTTACGTAGTACTCCATACTGAAGTTATGTAGGCATTTTATCGAAAACGACCAGAAATCGAGAAAATAGATCTAGAAACAATAATATGTTTTGTGGATCACAGGTAAAACAATCTTTTCCTAATCAACTGAAATACTGATTTGATCCAAGAGTTTATTCACTAAGAACCTAAATCAGGCTGTTTGAAATCAACGTGTGAAATATGGAGGTTGTAGGTGCAGTGGTTCCGGAGTTATAAGCAGTCAAAGTTAGAGACGTTCAGCTTTATATACGTAGATAGATGTAAACGTAAAAAGAAGTCAACTGATAAAGAAATGAAAGCCTGGATCTCCAACAAATGGAAATACAATGAATCAAGAATTGACGAATGGAAATACATAACTATGTTAGATAAAAACCCTAGAACAAGTTCTATCTTCACGCAAGTCTTATCAAAGTCGCTGGGTTTTCTTGTGTCATCCTCCAACTTACGTTGTTTACGTGTCGCATTACAGCTTTGCATTCATCCTCAGCAAGTGTCTTTCTAGTGTGATCCTCTAACACAGCCATCAAATTATATTTATCCAAACCAGAGGAGTTTAAAATCTGAGAGCCAAAGCTACGCTGAAAACTCCTTTTGTTGTAGAGAGCTTGGAGGTGGTGTTGAAGATCTTCCGACAAATTCTGTGGATATTGTTAAATGTAACATGATCAACGCCATAATAAATAATAAAAACATTATATTGCGAAGCAGAAATAGAAAGCGCGAAAACTGTGTTTTAGTGGGAAGAAAATAAAGTTTGATTACAGGTGATCTTTGAATGGCAACCCTCCCCTTTTAATACATAAAGGTAAAAACACAATAAATCAACCATAGCTAAAAGAAGAAGAAAAGATCCCTAAAAAAAAACCCTTCTATGAATACAAATCAAAGCTTGAGGTGAGAGTTTATAGTGCAAAGCAAACAATTGTATTATAGGACAGACTATGATATGTAAGGTAAAAGTAAAACGCATAGTCAAAGTTAAGTACAGGCTAATCAGGAGTAGAGTCCTGTTTTTTCTAGGCATACAACGTAATGGGGTAGTTTGCTGTTGCTGTCCACGCCCCTTTATTTTCACAGTCTGAATTAATGTAGCTACCAATTTCACTGCTGGTTCAACAGGAAGGCAAGAAAATTTTGCACGGACTTGGAATCAAACTCGGACCTCCAGCGTGGTAGTCCGATGTTCAATTGAGCGTCTCAAATGTATATGAGCTTACACTAATTTAGTGCTTGTTTTTCCTTTTGAGTATTGAAACACAGTCTCCTTTTGCCAGCATTGAAACCAAATGCAGAAAAAACTTATAATGTATTTTATCAGGATAATTTAAACAAATAATCTTTCTTATTTTAATTCATAGATCAAATATATTCATGAATGAACATACCAATGATTTTATATGAGCCAAAGAAGTAAAAAAAAAAAGATCACAGAAAGAAACTCAGGTGAAAAGCAAATATTTGAAACAGCAGTGCAAGATTTGCTCTTAAAAAATACTTTTTCAGACATGTGTAAAGAAAATGGATAAATTTTTATAAAAAGATAACATTTCACGAAATAAATAAACAATTCACAATCTGACGTCTGTTGCTTCAATTTCTTAAAAATAATTTGTAGGTTTCTTTGTTCTCATAATATAATACGGAATAAAAAGACATGCAACAAAATCAGAATTTTTTTACAGATTTTCTTTGAAGCAGATGTAATTGAAATAGTGCGAATGACATGAAGTAAAGAGAAGCAAAGCTCCATCCAGACGTGGTTTGGCTACATTAATTAAAGCTTAACCCTGATCATGAAGCATTCACTGGAAAAGGTGATATAAGATGAGTTCCTGGATAGGATATCAGTTTGTCCCCCGCTTTATGTTCTGGCAATGTACCGGCTAATAGTTGAAGATTGCTCCTACTTAGATAGAGTGAGTGTCTAGTGTCTTGTCAAAGGAAAACTGTGTCAAGTGTCTTGTCAAAGGAAAACTGTGTCTAGTGTCTTGGCAAAGGAAAACTGTGTCTATGTCTTGTCAAAGGAAAACTGTGTCTAGTGTCTTGTCAAAGGAAAACTGTGTCTAGTGTCTTGTCAAAGGAAAACTGTGTCTAGTGTCTTGTCAAAGGAAAACTGTGTCTAGTGTCTTGTCAAAGGAAAACTGTGTCAAGTCAAGTGTCTTGTCAAAGGAAAACTGTGTCAAGTGTCTTGTCAAAGGAAACTGTGTCTAGTGTCTTGTCAAAGGAAAACTGTGTCAAGTGTCTTGGCAAAGGAAAACTGTGTCTAGTGTCTTGGCAAAGGAAAACTGTGTCTAGTGTCTTGGCAAAGGAAAACTGTGTCTAGTGTCTTGTCAAAGGAAAAGGAAAACTGTGTCTAGTGTCTTGGCAAAGGAAAACTGTGTCAAGTGTCTTGTCAAAGGAAAACTGTGTCAAGTGTCTTGTCAAAGGAAAACTGTGTCAAGTGTCTTGTCAAAGGAAAACTGTGTCTAGCGTCTTGTCAAAGGAAAACTGTGTCTAGTGTCTTGGCAAAGGAAAACTGTGTCAAGTGTCTTGGCAAAGGACGGACTTGTCAAGAGTACAAGAAAACTGTGTCTAGTGTCTTGGCAAAGGACGGACTTGTCAAGAGTACAAGAAAACTGTGTCAAGTGTCTTGGCAAAGGACGGACTTGTCAAGAGTACAAGAAAACTTGGCAAAGGTCAAGTGTCTTGGCAAAGGACGGACTTGTCAAGAGTACAAGAAAACTGTGTCTAGTGTCTTGGCAAAGGACGGACTTGTCAAGAGTACAAGAAAACTGTGTCAAGTGTCTTGGCAAAGGACAGACTTGTCAAGAGTACAAGAAAACTGTGTCAAGTGTCTTGGCAAAGGACGGGCTTGTCAAGAGTACAAGAAAACTGTGTCAAGTGTCTTGGCAAAGGACGGACTTGTCAAGAGTACAAGAAAACGGTGGCCATTGACTGGCATAATAGTACAAACATGTACTAACGCTCACACCTCTTGTGGCCAATCAATAAGAAACTTGTTTGACAGATAAACTTAGGTGAAATGATTGCCTTTTGAATGATGAAGAAAACTTTAGACCTCTTTAGTTTTTGTTGTTGTTCATTTATGCTTTACATTCTTAAACAACATAAAGCAGAAGAAATACAAAAAAAAAGCAAAAAAAAAGCAACAAGCAACAAAGAATGAAAAGAAATCCCTAAATCTTGTGAACGCAAACATTTACTAACAACAACAATAATAAAAGTGTGAAGCAGGAAGTGATGAAAGAGAACAGAACACTATTTACGGTTGAGTGGTTGATTTTTTTGTTTTACTTGGAATCTTCCTTTGTCTAAGTTGCTGATGTCATGTCATTGGATGAATTGATACAAAAGACAATGAGGATGAAAATAACGATAACATCTCCCACCTCCAACCCTAAGTTCTGAAGGTAGTTTACCTGCTTCAGTAGGCAATGACGCTCTTTTTTCTGGAATAAAATGACATGGTAGGGGAAAAACATTCAGTTAAAAAAGAAATACAACCGCCAATAAATTCCAAACCATCGACTGATTTTAATGCCATGGTGAGGTATTTATTTGCCAAATATTATTCCCTTCAACAAAGGCAGCAAATCATTACTACAAACAACATCTGATCTACAAAAGCATTGCCTGTTATAATGCAAAGCGCTAAGTTTTAAAGTTTTAAGTCTATTGCACAAATGTTTGAAGTCAAGAGTGACACGTGGCTATACCACCAGAGCACAGCTGTTTCCTCTTTACCTCAAATGTGAAGATATCAAACTTAAATATGCATTATATATCAATTTCTATCATTTATTGAAAAACCGAATGTGAATATACTCGTTTTATTGTGATAAATTCAACAAATCTGACAATGACTCATGAAACACGCAGGGAAGTCACGATAACTTGTAAAAGTGCTAAATTTAGAAAGTGCATGAATGTGCAGCCACCATGTGATGAAAGTGTACCAATACCAAATTTTATTGAACTGTGACATGTGCCATTACGTATACAAGCAATGTGCAATTCTAGAGACATGCAACTATCTCTCATGAACATGAGTAGAAAAAGCAGCAATTTCTGGAGCCCTTTGTATGGATATAGTTGATGAATGCAATTTTTTGATATTTCATTATGGTTTTTGTGTCATCAAAATTTTTCTTTCATCAAAATTTTGCTTTTAATAAAAATGAAAGAAAACGAGATAGCAAAGGGGATTAAATCAAAGATTACTCATTTTGCGATTATTAAAACTAGAAATCTAGACCACTGCTAACAAGGAAAAGACCCCAAAACAACGTTAACATTTATTGGTAAAACATTATACTCTCATTCTACTATCCTGATGCTGTAAGTCCTCATTTTGACAGACTAAAACAATTCAAACTCAGAGTCAACCATTGTGCTAAGGTCTACACTTAGCTTAATGACACTAGTAAAGTTTTACATGCAAGATTAAACATATAGAACCAAAGTTTGGTGTTTTATCCCGACCAGAAGTATACCTCATTTAATGCACCATAAATGGTTCTGTAAACATGTTTGTTCCCAAAATAAAATGACAAATTATAATACAGAACTAATTAAAACTATTTCTTCATTTGAGCAAAAACATTTTTCAACTCCAAAACTTCATTTTTGGTTGTCCTTAAATAACGTATGGAAAAAGAAAAAAAGCTGCGAAAACAAACTTTATCTATTTGATACAATTTTAATTCAAACTCGTGTTTGCTAATGAGACAATCACTATCAGTTGCACTATGCTAATGTGTCATGGATGAAGCTAAAAACAACATAAAAAAAGCGAAGCAGAAACAAATCTAAAATACCAAAATGCATAAAATTAATTCCTAAATTGTTTTCCTGGTGATAGTGTTCTACTTGTTAAGCGTTTTGTACAAAATCAAATCATTACGCATTTCTCGGTTCTTAATCCAATTCCTGGAAAAAAAGAAGCCAAACCTGTGAAAAACCTAGCCGGTAGTGACTGGTTTAAAAAAAGTATTGAATTGAATGTTCACTTACTTGGACTTTTTGTCCTCAGGCTTCCTTGATTTTCTTTTTAAATGATGACCAAGTTCCAGTTTTTGGTTAGGACCCAAGCTCTGAGAAAAAAAAAACCAATTGAGTGGAGTGCATACTTCTCATGTGTAGGCTACATGAAATCTATGAAACAAATTCTACAATAAATGGAAAAATTTGAAATTCGGGTAACACTAGGTAATTCCCATGTTGAGAATAGGATACAGATAGATAGTTGCCACTTAGACTTACTCTGTCAGGGACTTTGTGACCCCTGGATGTCATGAAATTTCTAGATCTTAACAGTATCAACATTAATCATAAAAATGATGTAATCATAAAATGATGTCAAATTTCTGTCTTGCAAAGCCCATTACCCAGTTAGTCCCTAGATTACGCTAACAGTACTAACATTAATCATAAAATGAGTCCTGTCTTAGATCAGTTAGTCCCTAGATCTACGCTAACAGTACTAACATTAATCATAAAATGATGTCAAATTTCTGTCTTGCAAGCCAATTACCCAGTTAGTCCCTAGATCTACGCTAACAGTACTAACATTAATCATAAAATGATGTCAAATTTCTGTCTTGCAAGCCCATTACCCAGTTAGTCCCTAGATCTACACTAACAGTACTAACATTAATCATAAAATGATGTCAAATTTCTGTCTTGCCAATTACCCAGTTAGTCCCTAGATCTACGCTAACAGTACTAACATTAATCATAAAATGATGTCAAATTTCTGTCTTGCAAGCCCATTACCCAGTTAGTCCCTAGATCTACGCTAACAGTACTAACATTAATCATAAAATGATGTCAAATTTCTGTCTTGCAAGCCAATTACCCAGTTAGTCCCTAGATCTTAGTCCCTGAGATCAGTTAGTCCCTAGATCTACGCTAACAGTACTAACATTAATCATAAAATGATGTCAAATTTCTGTCTTGCAAGCCCATTACCCAGTTAGTCCCTAGATCTACGCTAACAGTACTAACATTAATCATAAAATGATGTCAAATTTCTGTCTTGCAAGCCCATTACCCAGTTAGTCCCTAGATCTACGCTAACAGTACTAACATTAATCATAAAATGATGTCAAATTTCTGTCTTGCAAGCCCATTACCCAGTTAGTCCCTAGATCTACGCTAACAGTACTAACATTAATCATAAAATGATGTCAAATTTCTGTCTTGCAAGCCCATTACCCAGTTAGTCCCTAGATCTACACTAACAGTACTAACATTAATCATAAAATGATGTCAAATTTCTGTCTTGCAAGCCCAGTACTAACCATAAAATGAGTTAGTCCCAGTTAGATCTACACTAACAGTACTAACATTAATCATAAAATGATGTCAAATTTCTGTCTTGCAAGCCATTACCCAGTTAGTCCCTAGATCTACACTAACAGTACTAACATTAATCATAAAATGATGTCAAATTTCTGTCTTGCAAGCCCATTACCCAGTTAGTCCCTAGATCTACACTAACAGTACTAACATTAATCATAAAATGATGTCAAATTTCTGTCTTGCAAGCCCATTACCCAGTTAGTCCCTAGATCTACACTAACAATACTAACATTAATCATAAAATGATGTCCCTGTGTATAAGAAAGCCAAATCCTGTAAGAGGTAATTCATAAAAGTTGACACCACATGAAAGCTACCAGTGACAAAACTATTCCTTAGTTTAAAAAAAAACAAAAAAAAAACATTCCACACATTTACCTCTTTCCACCTCCTCACCCCAACCTCATCAAATAAATGTTTAAAAGAAATAAAACAATTTAGTTTTCTCAAGTAATTGGATGTGACTACAGTGGAACAAGAAGGTTTGACTAAGAAAACGCGAAGACAAAACAAAAAGTAAGAGGTAATGTTTAGCAAACAGAAATCCAAGCAAATTCTAAGAAACCCCAAACAAATATGTAAGCGTTGAGATTTCTGGAGAAGTCATGAGTAAGAGTACGTAATGTTTGCGTCTCAAATGAAATGTCACACGCAAGAGTGTCGATATAAGAAAAGAAACTATTGATTTGACATGTGCACAGCCGTTATGATGACTTGTTATAAAATTATACGGTTGCATTATATTGATGATGATTGATGATTAGGCATTGTCCATGGTAACACGCCTAAGATAATCATGATGCGCAAATTTGAGAAAAATTTTTGATGACAGAAATACCTAGATGAGCAAATCAATCTTGTCAACTAAAACTATCGTGTAAAAAGCAAAAACCTAAATCATAAAAGTGTTCGAAATGAAAAGGGACATAATTACCTGGCGATGATGGCATCGATGAAGAGGAGCTTCCTGCAATCATGGTTGAGTCGCCTGCAACCCTGGTTATCTCCCATGTGCCTAGGTGACTTTTGCGTGGCTTCCAGCTGCTTGATTTGCGATGTTAAATGATCAACATTTCCCCTCACCATTGGTCATTGAACTCCGTGAACTAGAGGTCTGAGAAGGGGTATCGGGGCCCGCACTAGCTTTGAAGACTTTTTAGTTTTGGATCCGTGCTTCCGTCCATCCAGAACCACTGTGTGAACTTCCACAGACGATCTGCTGCTGGTGGGACTCGTTGGTGTACTCCTTTCTGACGTTGGTGAATGGCAGACGTCATTAGGAAGACTATTTGGCGCTGTTCTGAAAGTCGTTATTCCTTCCTCAATCACAGTCTCAATAACAGGAACATTGTCAGTTGCATTTGAACTAAAACTGCTGTTGTTTGATAATTTTTGGTTTCTTACAAAAGTAACCTCCCTTTCCTTCTCAGCCAAGTTCTTCTCCAAGAAGGTCGTGTAATCCAAGCCCGTGTCACTCATGTCTGAGTCGTGATTGAAATGATCCAAACTGTCCTTTTTGTCTGAGATCCACGATTTGTTATTTTGTTCAATTGTGATGTGACTGTCGTTTATGGCATCAATTTGTTGCCATGAATCCTCATAGTTCCTTCAAACATTATATCATTGTCACACGGATAAAATAATTCAGTCTGAAATATAAAAAAAAAAATCCCTCTGAAATTACTTTTCCCAGACCAACAATATTATGAAGATTAATTTTCATGGAGGTTTATTCTCACTCTCTTTTATATAGACTATGTGCGGATATTTAACTTAAAAACAAATAGATGATAAGATTCATAAGTAAATTAATAGATTAATATCAAAACAACAACACAAATATGAACATGAGAGAAATTTATTCTCACTCCCTTTATATAGACTATGTGAGTGTGTTGATGAAGTGAAAAAAGGGGAAAAAAGGGAGACGATTCCCCAAGGATCACGTCTACAACACTGGTGAATAGTTTTTTAAAACAGACATTAATATTTATCAATTTCTCATTTTTCACTTTTATTTTGTATTGGCTGCTAGTTTATAGAAAAACAAAAAACAAACACGATCAATTTCCAAGACAAAAAAAAACAGAAAATTAAACTCACTTCAAAAGCTATAAGGAAAGAATTTCATGAATAAAATTACAACGGTATAAAAATAACAGAAAAGAATTTTTGTTTTGACCAGGTAAGTTTGTTATCATCCGTGTCCTGGATTTGAATCGAAATTTAAATTGAAAAGTTATGACATATAGGGTCAGCAATGGCTATAAAAATGAGTGACTGATAGGCTCAGCAATGGCTATAAAAATGACACATAGCTGTACACTGGGCTTAAATCCTGATCTAGATATTAATTAAAAAGATATCGGAAAATAGTCTAGATACAATAAGGGAATAGAGTAAACAACTTATCTGAAATTTCAAAAAATGCCAGTTAGGACTAGCTGATCAGCTGGCATTTTTTGAAATTTCAGATAAGTTGTTTACTCTCTTCTCCCTTATTGCATCGATAAATTTGTAATTTATATACATTACGCACCTTCAGTGTAAAATTTTGCCTTGATTGATACTTCCTTTTCATTCACTCTCTATCATTTCTTCTTTCTAGACCCAGTCAGATATAGATCCAGTCTTACATTTATCCCATTTTTTAGTTCTTGTTTCCCATACTCACACGTCTCTCTCTCCCTTTCTTTCTTCCCTGCCTTTTTTTTTTTTTTTTTCTCTCTCTTCTCTCTCTCTCTCTCTCTCTCTCTCTCTCTCTCTCTCTCTCTCTCTCTCTCTCTCTCTCTCTCTCTCTCTCTCTCTCTCTCTCTCTCTCTCTCTCTCTCTCTCTCTCTCTCTCTCTCTCTCTCTCTCTCTCTCTCTCTCTCTCTCTTCTATTTCTCTCATTCTCTCATTCTCTCTCTCTCTTTCTATTTTCTCTCATTCTCTCTATCTCCTTCTCACCTTTTATTACTTACTTATTTTCATATTTTTATTTCATACTAGATCTGAACCTTCCATTCTCGCTCATTCTTTACACCCTCTGCTACGTTTCTTATCATCACTGTCTTTTTCTTTCTTTCTTTCTCCTTTCTGCTTTTCTTCTGACATCACATTGTGTGGTGCTTGAGGTAGTACTTAGATCTAGATTCTAGATATTTCTCGTTTGTTATCTGACGAAGGGTTATACCTGAAACGTCACGTGTTTGTTCTGTCTTTATTAGTGGAGTTGTCACTTATTGTCATATTTCGCCAACTTCACATTTGATGATTTCAGCAATTAATAAAAGAAAATCAATGTCTGTTAGATCTATCTTTGTTACATAACATGTATTGCATATTTCATCAGTTTCTATTACACCACATTTGGTAGTTGAATGGTCAATCATTTGTCCACTTTGTAAGTAGCGTATATCTTCAAGAAAGATAAAAATAAAATAAAAGTTAGCGCCTCTCCGTGCGGGCACCGACAGATGTCGTGCCTGGCATTCCAATTTCTTTAGAGAAAGGAAAATAGAGTTTTACAGGGCTTCCGCTCGAGCAACAAAGAAAGAAAAAGGATCATGAAAAATATGAAAGTGATCTAAGCTGTCCTTCTCCTGCTTATAAGATGATCTCAGGGTAGCATTCAGCCTTGCAGAGCTGCATAGGGCTGCATATATTTTAACAATTTGATTCATGACTATTTTTAGAACATAGATTTTCAACCAATCAAAGTGCCATAATACAAGGCAGTCTTGCTTAGTGCCAGGAAAAGTGAGAGCTTCCCAGTTACTCATTGACATATCATCTAAATCCCTGTAGGAATGAAGACAAAACAAATACAGGAAAAGTGAGAGCTTCCCAGTTACTCATTGACATATCATCTAAATCCCTGTAGGAATGAAGACAAAACAAATACAGGAAAAGTGAGAGCTTCCCAGTTACTCATTGACATATCATCTAAATCCCTGTAGGAATGAAGACAAAACAAATACAGGAAAAGTGAGAGCTTCCCAGTTACTCATTGACATATCATCTAAATCCTCATAGGAACAAGAACAAAACAAATACAGGAAAAGTAAGAGCTTCCCAGTTACTCATTGACATATCATCTAAATCCCCATAGGAACAAAAAACAAAACAAATACAGGAAAAGTGAGAGCTTCCCAGTTACTCATTGACATATCATCTAAATCCCCGTAGGGAACAAAAACAAAACAAATACAGGAAAAGTGAGAGCTTCCCAGTTACTCATTGACATATCATCTAAATCCCCCGTAGGAACAAAGACAAAACAAATACAGGAAAAGTGAGAGCTTCCCTGTTACTCATTGACATATCATCTAAATCGTAGGAACAAAGACAAAACAAATACAGGAAAAGTGAGAGCTTCCCTGTTACTCATTGACATATAATTCAAATCCTCGTATGAACAAAACAAAACTTGATATATCATTTAAATCCCCGTAGGAACAAAGACAAAACTTGACATATCCAAATCCCCGTAAGAACAAAGACAAACTTGACATATCATTTAAATCCCCTTTGGAACAAAGACAAAACTTGACATATCATTTAAATCCCCATAGGAACAAAGACAAAACTTGAGCATATCATTTAAATCCCGTAGAACAAAGACAAAACTTGACGTATCATTTAAATCCCCTTTGGAACAAAGACAAAACTTGACATATCATTGAAATCCCCGTAGGAACAAAAACAAAACAAACACAGAGGAATAGCCAGAATAAAATCCTTGGTGTCAAAAGAATCGAACATGTGACCTTGGAACTCACCAGAGCGTTGTTAGCCCGGTTGGTGTAATGCACTTCTTTCATGGCGAGGCGATAGGTGCAAACACAGAGGTCACAAGTTTGATTCTAATGCCAAACATGCATTGTTTCCTATCCATTTCTTTTATTTATCTTGTCTCCGTTCCTGTATGGCTTTAATAGGTTATTATTTCGGGTTCTTGTTGTTATTATTTCGGGTTCTTGTTGTTATTATTTCGGGTTCTTGTTGTTATTATTTCGGGTTCTTGTTATTATTTCGGGTTCTTGTTCATTGTTTTTGACATGCCCTTGCCTCACTGTTTGCCTACCACTCATTTAACATGAAATTGTCAGTTTGGTTTCATAAAGGCATGATTATCACACAAACTCAATACGGTTTGGTTTCATAAAGGCATGATTATCACACAAACTCAATACGGTTTGGTTTCATAAAGGCATGATTATCAATACAAACTCAATACAGTTTGGTTTCATAAAGGCATGATTGTCACACAAACTCAATACAGTTTGGTTTCATAAAGGCATGATTATCACACAAACTCAATACAGTTTGGTTTCATAAAGGCATGATTATCACACAAACTCAATACGGTTTGGTTTCATACAGGCATGATTATCACACAAACTCAATACGGTTTGGTTTCATAAAGGCATGATTATCACACAAACTCAATACAGTTTGGTTTCATAAAGGCATGATTATCACACAAACTCAATACAGTTTAGTTTCATAAAGGCATGATTGTCACACAAACTCAATACAGTTTGGTTTCATAAAGGCATGGTTATCACACAAACTCAATACAGTTTGGTTTCATAAAGGCATGATTATCACCTGCACTTCTAGACCATCATCAAGCTCCTCCACCTCATTGTGCTGATACGCAAAGTTGGTGTGTCCCAGGACGTTCTGGTACGGGTGCAGGTCAATGCTGCTCTCTCTAGCTCTAGCTCTCTGAGTCAGATTTTGAGTTGCTCCTTCACCCTTGAATGCTAGGAAATAATAAAGAAAACAGAAATGCTGATACATATTCTGTTGTAAGATGAAAGTATACGTTTAATGACATGGATGCCAATTGTTGACTAAATCCACTCACTCAATCATTCACTCACTCATTCACTCACTCATTCACTCACTCACTCTCCCACTCACTCACCCACTCTCCCACTCACTCACTCACTCAATGACTCACTCACTGGCTTTCCCACTCATTTATTCACTCACTCAATGACTCACTCACCCACTATTCCACTCATTCATTCACTCACTCAATGATTCACTCACCCACTCTCCCACTCACTCATTCACTCACTCACTCACTCTCACTCAATGACTCACTCACTCACTCTTCCACTCATTCATTCACTCACTCAATGACTCACTCACCCACTCTCACTCACTCATTCACTCACTCAATGACTCGCTCACTCGCTCATTCTCCCACTCAATCATTCACTCACTCATTCACTCACTCACTCACTCATCCACTCTCCCACTCACTCTCCCACTCATTCATTCACTCACTCAATGACTCACTCACCTACTCTCCCACTCACTCATTCACTCACTCACTCACTCACTCACTCACTCACCCACTCACTCACTCCTTTGCTCCCTGACTTACTTACGTACTGTAGGTTTCTAGACTTTACTGTGTGTCTATAATGTAGGTGCCAAAATAAATGTTTTGATAGACTTAAACTCTATTCAGCAGATAAAGGTTCCTAACCAGTGAATACCACTGCCCCAACATTGCAACAACAAAAAAAGGCAAACGACCTACATTATTTCCTCATTCCTACACTTGATGCATTGTACAAGGATTTAGACACATACAGTACAGTATAGACAGGTATAATACAGTATAGACACCTATAGTACAGTACAGACACCTATAATACAGTAAAGACACATATAATACAGTATAGACACATATAATACAGTATAGACACCTATAATACAGTATAGACACCTATAATACAGTATAGACACATATAATACAGTATAGACACATATAGTACAGTATAGACACCTATAATACAGTATAGACACCTATAATATAGTATAGACACCTATAATACAGTATAGACACATATAATACAGTATAGACACCTATAATACAGTACAGACACATATAATACAATATAGACACATATAATACAGTATAGACACCTATAATACAGTATAGACACATATAATACAGTATAGACACCTATAATACAGTACAGACACCTATAGTACAGTATAGACACCTCTAGTACAGTATAGACACCTATAGTACAGTATAGGTACCTATAATACAGTATAGACACTTATAATACAGTATATAGACACCTATAGTACAGTATAGACACCTATAATACAGTATAGACACCTATAATACAGTATAGACACCTATAATACAGTATAGACACCTATAGTACAGTATAGACAGGTATAATACAGTATAGACACCTATAGTACAGTATAGACAGGTATCATACAGTATAGACACCTATAGTACAGTATAGACAGGTATAATACAGTATAGACACCTATAATACAGTATAGACACCTATAATACAGTATAGACAGGTATAATACAGTACAGACACCTGTAATACAGTATAGACACCTATAGTACAGTATAGCTAGGTATAATACAGTATAGACACCTATAATACAGTACAGACACCTATAGTACAGTATAGACACCTCTAGTACAGTATAGACACCTATAGTACAGTATAGACAGGTATAATACAGTATAGACACCTATAGTACAGTATAGACAAGTATAATACAGTATAGACACCTCTAGTACAGTATAGACACCTATAATACAGTATATACACCTATAATACAGTATAGACACCTATAATACAGTATAGACACCTATAATACAGTATAGACACCTATAATACAGTATAGACACCTATAATACAGTATAGACACCTCTAGTACAGTATAGACAGGTATAATACAGTATAGACACCTATAGTACAATATAGACACCTATAGTACAGTATAGACACCTATTATACAGTATAGACACCTATAATACAGTACAGACACCTATAATACAGTATAGACACCTATAATACAATACAGACACCTATAATACAGTATAGACACGTATAATACAGTATAGACACCTAATACAGTATAGACACCTATAGTACAGTATAGACAGGTATAATACAGTACAGACACCTATAATACAGTATAGACAGGTATAATACAGTATAGACACCTATAGTACAGTATAGACAGGTATAATACAGTATAGACACCTATAATACAGTATAGACAGGTATAATACAGTACAAACATCTATAATACAGTATAGACAGTATAATACAGTACAGCCACCTATAATACAGTATAGACACCTATAATACAGTATAGACACCTATAATACAGTATAGGCACCTATAGTACAGTATAGACACCTATAATACAGTATAGACACATATAGTACAGTACAGACACCTATAATACAGTATAGACACCTATAGTACAGTACAGACACCTATAATACAGTATAGACACCTATAGTACAGTACAGACACCTATAATACAGTATAGACACCTATAGTACAGTACAGACACCTATAATACAGTATAGACACCTATAGTACAGTACAGGCACCTATAATACAGTATAGACACCTATAGTACAGTACAGACACCTATAATACAGTATAGACACCTATAGTACAGTACAGACACCTATAATACAGTATAGACACATATAGTACAGTACAGACACCTATAATACAGTATAGACACCTATAATACAGTATAGACACCTATAGTACAGTACAGGCACCTAGAATACAGTATAGACACCTATAGTACAGTACAGACACCTATAATACAGTATAGACACCTATAGTACAGTACAGGCACCTATAATACAGTATAGACACCTATAGTACAGTACAGACACCTATAATACAGTATAGACACCTATAGTACAGTACAGACACCTATAATACAGTATAGACACATATAGTACAGTACAGACACCTATAATACAGTATAGACACCTATAATACAGTACAGACACCTATAATACAGTATAGACACCTATAGTACAGTATAGACACCTATATTACACTATAGACAGGTATAATACAGTATAGACACCTATAGTACAGTATAGACACCTATAATACAGTAGACACCTATAGTAGACTATAATACAGTATAGACACATATAGTACAGTATAAACACCTATAATACAGTATAGACACATATAGTACAGTATAGACAGTATAGACATAATACAGTATAGACAGGTATAATACAGTATAGACACCTATAGTACAGTATAGACACCTATAGTACAGTATAGACACCTATAATACAGTATAGACACCTATAATACAGTTTAGACAGGTATAATACAGTATAGACACCTATAGTACAGTACAGACACCTATAATACAGTACAGACACCTATAATACAGTATAGACACCTATAGTACAGTATAGACACCTATAATACAGTATCGCCAACTATAGTACAGTACAGTACAGACATATTCAGTATAGTACATAGACCTACAGTACAGTGCAAACATCTACAGTACATTACAGACACCTACAGTACAGTTCAGACATCTACAGTACAGTACAGACACCGACCGTACAGTTCAGACATCTACATTGCAGTACAGACACCGACAGTACAGTTCAGACATCTACAGTACAGTTCAGACATCTACAGCAGAGTACAGACACCGACAGTACAGTACATACACCTACAGTACAGGTCAAACATCTACAGTACAGTACAGACACCTACAGGCCAGTACAGATACGTAGAGTACAGTACAGACACCTACAGTACAGTATACACACCTACAGTAGACTTCAGAATCTACAGTACAGTACATACACATAGAGTACAGTTCAGACACCTACAATACAGTACATACACATAGAGTACAGTTCAGACACCTACAATACATACAGTACATACACATACAGTACAATTCAGACATCTACAATACATACAGTACATACACATACAGTACAGTTCAGACATCTACAATACATACAGTACATACACATACAGTACAGTTCAGACACCTACAATACATACAGTACATACACATACAGTACAGTTCAGACACCTACAATACAGTACATACACATAGAGTACAGTTCAGACACCTACAATACATACAGTACATACACATACAGTACAGTTCAGGCATCAACAATACAGTACATACACATACAGTACAGTACAGACATCTACAGTACAGTATACACACCTAAAGTACAGTTCAGACATCAACAATACAGTACATACACATACAGTACTGTACAGACACCTACAATACAGTACATACACATACAGTACAGTACAGACATGAACAATACAGTACATACACATACAGTACAGTGCAGACATCAACAATACAGTACATACACATACAGTACAGTACAGACATCTACAATACAGTACATACACATACAGTACAGTACAGACATCTACAATACAGTACATACACATACAGTACAGTACAGACATCTACAGTACAGTACATACACATACAGTACAGTACAGACACATACAATACAGTACATACACATACAGTACAGTACATACATGAACAATACAGTACATACACATACAGTACAGTGCAGACATCAACAATACAGTACATACACATACAGTACAGTACATACATCTACAATACAGTACATACACATACAGTACAGTACAGACACATACAATACAGTACATACACATACAGTACAGTACAGACATCTACAGTACAGTACATACACATACAGTACAGAACAGACACCTACAATACAGTACATACACATACAGTACAGTGCAGACACATTAAGTACAGGAGAGACACTTACAGTGCAGTATAGACAACTACAGTATGGTACAGTACAGTATTTAAATAACTAAGTAAGTACTGCAAGTAAGTAAATTAGTTAGTGAACAATTGAGTGGGCGAGTGAGTGAGTTAGTGAGGGTGTAAGTAAATATGCCAGCAAGCAAGCACCAGAGGTTGCCAATATTCCTGCCTTGTCTTATAGCTGACAATATCACCCATTCCTGCCTTGTCTTATAGCTGACAATATCACCCATTCCTGCCTTGTCTTATAGCTGACAATATCACCCATTCCTGCCTTGTCTTATAGCTGACAATATCACCCATTCCTGCCTTGTCTTATAGCTGACAATATCACCCTTCCTGCCTTGTCTTGTAGCTGACAATATCATCCATTCCTGCCTTGTCTTGTAGCTGACAATATCACCCATTCCTGCCTTGTCTTATAGCTGACAATATCAGCCATTCCTGCGTTGTCTTATAGCTGATAATATCACCCATTCCTGCCTTGTCTTATAGCTGACAATATCACCATTCCTGCCTTATCTTATAGCTGACAATATCACCCATTCCTGCCTTGTCTTATAGCTGACAATATCACCCATTCCTGCCTTGTCTTGTAGCTGACAATATCACCCATTCCTGTCTTGTCGTGTAGTTGACAATATCACCCATTCCTGCCTTGTCTTGTAGCTGACAATATCACCCATTCCTGTCTTGTCGTGTAGCTGACAATAGCACCCATTCCTGTCTTGTCTTGTAGCTGATAATATCACCCATTCTGCCTTGTCTTGTAGCTGATAATATCACCCATTCCTGCCTCGTCTTGTAGCTGATAATATCACCCATTCCTGCCTTGTCTTGTAGCTGACAATATCACCCATTCTTGCCTTGTCGTGTAGCTGACTACAACTCCTTTAGGTGTGACATAAGATAGCACAATCTCCTCTTCTCTGCCTTATTTCAAACGATAATATTCAGTGCTTTACTAAATCCTATCCAAATCCAAGCCTCATCTAAGACTTGCTTGTTAAACCAGGCACGTTGTTGTCATTGACATTAGCATGCTTTCTCTATGTAAGACTTACTTGTTAAACCAGGCACGTTGTTGTCATTGACATTAGCATGCTTTCTCTATGTAAGACTTACTTGTTAAACCAGGCACGTAGATGTCATTGACATTAGCATGCTTTCTCTATGTAAGACTTACTTGTTAAACCAGGCACGTTGTTGTCATTGACATTAGCATGCTTTCTCTTGTCAATGGAACTCCAAGTGTACTCGGCAAATAATTCCTTAAAGACTGGGTACTTTCCAACAGACTGTGAAATGACACACAATTCATTCCATCACATTTAATCATAAATACAACAACATCGTCAAGAAGGCATAGGTTACTATATAATTAATTCTGTCGACGATGAAATTAAGCCTTCTGACTATGCTTACTTCTGATCTGATATTTTAAATATGATATTAAATGATATTAAATTAAGATAGGAGCGGTCCAAACGTTTATTTTAAATGACCTATAGATCGGTAGAGCCAATGAATTATTACACTGTCACACCGCTAGGGTTGGACCAAGGACAGCAAAGACTAATGTACACAATGAAACAGCCTTTCATGTAAATTAGATTTCATTTAATGTCAATCATAGGAAAATATCAGACACTACGTGACTGTATATCATTATACACATCTTATTGGTATTTGTGTGAAAGCTAACACCATGATTTTGAAAGTAGACAGTAGTACACATCTTATTGGTATTTGTGTGAAAGCTAACACCATGATTTTGAAAGTAGACAGTAGTACACATCTTATTGGTATTTGTGTGAAAGCCAATACCATGATTTTGAGAGTAGACAGTTATATGACAAACAAAGGTCCAGCATGTGATGGCACATTGGTTCTTTTTATACTTTTAAATCAATTAGAGAAACACAGCTGTGTGTGTGTGTGTGTGTGTGTGTGTGAGAGAGAGAGAGAGAGAGAGAGAGAGAGAGAGAGAGAGAGAGAGAGAGAGAGAGAGAGAGAGAGAGAGAGAGGAGAGGGGGGGAGAGACAGAGACAGAGACAGAGACAGAGACAGACAGACAGACAGACAGACAGTCAGTCAGACAGACAGACAGATAGACAGACAGACAGGCAGAGAAACAGAAAAACGAACACGTGGACAGACAGATGCAAAAAGCAAACAAACTGACAGAGCAGGCAGACTTATATACACAGACAGCGGTAAACAGACAATGGGCATATTTCTTCTTCTTTATCAAAATATTTCA
>JAXRKP010000869.1:100000-105000 GCA_037039925.1 Doris montereyensis
GTGTTATGGGTTTCTGTTGGCCGATAGTGTTATGGGTTTCTGTTGGCTACAATAGTGTTATGGGTTTCTGTTAGCTATGACAGTGTTATGGGTTTCTATTGGCTATGATACTGTTATGGGTTTCTGTTGGCTATGATACTGTTATGGGTTTCTGTTGGCTATAATAGTGTTATGGGTTTCAGTTGGCTATAATAGTGTTATGGGTTTCTGTTGGCTATAATAGTGCTATGGGTTTCTGTTAGCTATGACAGTATTATGGGTTTCTATTGGCTATGATAGTGTTATGGGTTTCTGTTGGCTATGATAGTGTTATGGTTTCAGTTGGCTATAATAGTGTTATGTGTTTCTGTTGGCTATGATAGTGTTATGGGTTTCTGTTGGCTATAATAGTGTTATGGGTTTCTGTTGGCTATGAAGGATACACGTTGTAAAACATAGACCTATAATATCGTACATAGCAAATCTATATTACAAACAAACTAATAGGAACTCGATTTGTGAATCATATTGTCTAAAAAAAAAGAGTAAAATAACCCATATTTATAACCATAACAATAATCAGTTTGAAATATTTTATCTCGGTCACTGCCCGATGGGTGATTGCCCGCGTGAAGAGACACACCAGAGAGTTCACGCCTTATTGACTAAATGTAAGCAGGGAAGCAATGGGCATGTACAGTCAGTGATGAATACGGACATGACATAATATTGAAGCAATGGGCATGTACAGTCAGTGATGAATACAGACATGACATAATATTGAAGCAATGGGCATGTACAGTCAGTGATGAATACGGACATGACATAATATTGAAGCAATGGGCATGTACAGTCAGTGATGAATACAGACATGACATGATATTGAAGCAATGGGCATGTACAGTCAGTGATGAATATGGACATGACATGATATTGAAGCAATGGGCATGTACAGTCAGTGATGAATACGGACATGACATAATATTGAAGCAATGGGCATGTACAGTCAATGATGAATATGGACATGACATGATATTGAAGCAATGGGCATGTACAGTCAGTGATGAATACAGACATGACAAGGAAATGATATTGAAGCAATGGGCATGTACAGTCAGTGATGGATACAGACATGACATGATATTGAAGCAATGGGCATGTACAGTCAGTGATGAATACTGTAAATGAAATGATATTGAACAATGGGCATGTACAGTCAGTGATGAATATGGACATGACATGATATTGAAGCAATGGGCATGTACAGTCAGTGATGAATACGGACACAATGGGCATGTACAGTCAGTGATAGATACGGACACAATGGGCATGTACAGTCAGTGATGAATACGGACACAATGGGCATGTACAGTCAGTGATGAATACGGACATGACATAATATTGAAGCAATGGGCATGTACAGTCAGTGATGAATACGGACATGACATGATATTAGAAGCAATGGGCATGTACAGTCAGTGATGAATACGGATATGACATGATATTGAAGCAATGGGCATGTACAGTCAGTGATGAATACGGACATGACATGATATAGAAGGAATGGGCATGTACAGTCAGTGATGAATACGGACATGACATGATATAGAAGCAATGGGCATGTACAGTTAGTGATGAATACAGACACAATGGGCATGTACAGTCAGTGATGAATACGGACATGACATAATATTGAAGCAATGGGCATGTACAGTCAGTGATGAATACGGACATGACATGATATAGAAGGGGCATGTACAGTCAGTGATGAATACGGACATGACATGATATAGAAACCCCTGGCAACGAAAACGAGACAGATAGAAAGGAATAGAGAGAAAAACATAAAATATGTGAGAATCCATGGAGTTGAACCCACGACCTCCGCATCGGCACCCTTAGCCTTGCCATGAAAAGACGAGGCACTTCCAATTAAGCTAACTATGTGTAATACTACTACTACTACTACTACTACTACTACTACTACTACTACTACTACTACTACTACTACTACTACTACTACTACTACTACCACTACTACTGCTACTACTACTACTACTACTACTACTACTACTACTACTACTACTACTACTACTACTACTGCTACTACTGCTACTACTGCTACTATACTGCTACTACTACTACTACTCTACTACTACTACTACTACTACTACTACTACTACTACTACTACTACTACTACTACTACTACTACTATACTACTACTACTACTACTACTGCTACTACTACTACTATACTACTACTACTACTACTACTACTACTACTGCACTACTACTACTACTACTGCTACCTACTACTACTACCACTACTACTACTACTACTGATACTACTACTACTACTACTACTACTACTACTACTACTACTACTACTACTACTACTACTACTACTATTACTACTACTACTACTACTACTACTACTACTAAAAATAACAACAACAACAATACTAATGAATTTGAAGTAGACATTCTAATAAAATGTCTAAGGCACGAGTTAATGGCACAACACGTTTTTCGAATAAAGTATCGAGTTTAAAAATAATTATAAACGTGTCTAAAATAATGTACACATGTCTGTGGTTACAAAAATGTCGACCGAACATGCTATCAAGGATCTAGATAAATAAACAATATGCCGAATAGCATTGACGTCATTAGTGAGTGCACATGTTATCTGAAAGACGGCATATTATATCTGATAAAGATTGTGATTCAAAGAAATGTCAACATTATGATCATCGGATATTTGAACACCATGAGATGGCATTTGGCATATAAAGATTGTGATTCAAAGATATTTCAACATTATCATGGGTGTTTGAATACCCTGCGAAGCGACAACAAACCCCACCCAAACACACACACAAACAAACACAAACTGGACGATCAAACAAAGATATCAAAACTGATACTAACAAGATAACAGTGAAATGCAAGAAACACACCAGACAGAATGAATGAGACGGAAAGAAAAAAACAACACCAACAATAATTATTATGAATGTATCCTTGAAAACTTCAATTTTGACAGTAAGGAAAGAAAAAACCAAACTCACTATTGAATACGTCATTGAGATCTGCAATAACAATAACAATAAAGAATCATCACGTCATTGAGATTTGCAATATCAACAACAATAAAGAATCATCACGTCATTGAGATGTGCAATAACAATAAGAATAAAGAATCATGACGTCATTGAGATGTGCAATAACAATAAGAATAAAGAATCATCACGTCATTGAGATGTGCAATAACAACAACAATAAAGAATCATCACGTCATTGAGATGTGCAATAACAATAAGAATAAAGAATCATCACGTCATTGAGATGTGCAATAACAATAAGAATAAAGAATCATGACGTCATTGAGATGTGCAATAACAACAACAATAAAGAATCATCACGTCATTGAGATGTGCAATAACAATAACAATAAAGAATCATCACGTCATTGAGATGTGCAATAACAATAAAGAATCACGTGGCAAACTTTTGGGTAAAGCAACAGGACTGCAACAGGTAAACACAATGGATAACACCACACATAGCACTTGCCTTCATAAATGGAGATATTCTTCAAAACAGTCAAGATGGTCACATTTTAAAGCAAAGGCAACAGGTAAACACAATGGATAACACCACACATAGCACTTGCCTTCTTAAAAGGGAGAGTCAAGATGGTCATTTTTAACCCAAAACAGTCAAGATGGTCACATTTTAAAAGGACAATAACCCAAAGACAGTCAAGATGGTCACATTTTAAAAGGACAATAACCCAAGATAGTCAAGATGGTCACATTTTAAAAGAACAATAACCTAAGACAGTCAAGATGGTCACATTTTAACAGGACAATAACCCAAGACAATCAAGGTGGTCACATTTTAAAAGAACAATAACCAAAGACAGTAAACGGATCGTGAGGGCATTTCGGTAACGTAACACTATCTTGAGTCGTAAAGATATGAACACGACTGACAGCAGGTGAAGGGTAGAAACAAAGCCAAATAGATATCCCCCCCCCCACACACACACAAACACACAAACTCACCACCATCACCACTACCAGCAGCACCAGCACCAGCACCATCACCACCACCACATAACTACATAACTGACTGACTCATGTAACATGTAAGAATCCACGAAATAACACTACCAACACTAATTCGTTACACACTAAAGCACACACAGGTCGTACACTACGCAACCATGTCGTTACATAAACTGGCAGCCGACGGGAAGTTGACCATGAGTAATCTCCCCTTGTCCCCTTGGTCGTGTCTCCATCTACAGCCATACTACACGAGGTGGGACGCACATGACCATTACAATAGTCTTGTCTCTTCCTCCTGCCTCTTCTTCTTCTTCTTCTTCTTCTTCTTCTCCTCCTCCTCCTCCTGCTCTTCCTCCCCCTTGCTCTATTCAATACTCCCCTCCATTCTTTCCTCAACCTCTCGACGTCCCTTTCACATGGTAGACCCTTGAGGTCGTTGCCTTGTCTACTATGGGCCCTGGGAGCCATGATTAGTCGCTAAACAGAATTCCAGTCCATTGGCCGAGGCCAGTCAATTAGAGTGTAATTACTGCCTGGGGATCGCATACAATAGGAGCCCTCAAGCCGAGGATTCAACAGGGGTGTTTAGTGATTGTCCTATAAGGCTTCGTATTTTTAAAAAAGTCTTTGACAACATAAAGGGTCCCTTGTGTGTCAACGGAGAGTAAGCTTCAGCAAGATGAGATCCAGAGTGTAAGGAAAACCATACCAAGGATGTTGACAATATGAAAAAAATATATGATAATTATAACCATCATAGGCAGCGGGGCGGGACTGATATTGTTTTTGTGCACTTCTTATTTTGTTATCGTACCTTGTTTTTATGTTAGGAATGTTATTGTTAAGTGCACTCAACCGTGAAAAGGTTGTTAAAAAAGAAAACACAAAAACCACCAAAACAAATCAGGATAAACCTACACTATGTCATGTTTCTTCTTCTTCTTC
>JAXRKP010000869.1:107500-137500 GCA_037039925.1 Doris montereyensis
CAGGACTGCCTTGTAACTAGCCAAGGGATCTTTAACGTGCACAGGAGTATTGTGATCTGCACACGAGACTTCCTTTTAATCACCAGTCTCCGGTGGGACTAGGTGTCGATCCATCCTATCTGGACCAGGGGTAGATTATGCTTTATAAAATCAATAACAATTTTCAACAGTTGTCAGGGCTTGAACCCACTACCTTTTGGTTGAGATTCCCACATCTTGCCTCTGGATTTCCGAGTCCCATTTGACAGAGGACACTCGCTGCAATCATCCAGTCTGTGTTGACGTCTACATGTGTGTAGTAACTGACTTGTCTATCATCTGCAATCCTTTCAGAACACTACAGTAGTGACTGACTTGTCTATCATCTGCAATTCTTTCATAGAACACTACATTGACTTGTCTATCATAGAACACTACCACAGTAGTAACTGACTTGTCTATCATCTTTATCATCTGCAATCCAATTTTCATAGAACACTACAGTAGTGACTGACATGTCTATCATCTGCAATCCTTTCATAGAACACTACAGTAGTGACTGACTTGTCTATCATCTGCAATCCTTTCACAGAACACTACAGTAGTGACTGACTTGTCTATCATCTGCAATCCTTTCACAGAACACTACAGTAGTGACTGACTTGTCTATCATCTGCAATCCTTTCACAGAAACTACAGTAGTGACTGACTTGTCTATCATCTGCAGTATTTCCTTTATGTATGGCATTACTGTCCTTTGTATGGCATAACTGTCCTTTATGTATGGCATTACTGTCCTTTATGTATGGCATTACTGTCCTTTATGTATGCTTTTACTGTCCATTATGTATGGTATTACTGTCTTTTATGTATGGCATAACTGTCCTATATGTATGGCATTACTGTCCTTTATGTATGGCATAACTGTCCTTTATGTATGGTATTACTGTCCTTTATGTATGGCATTACTGTCCTTTATGTATGGCATAACTGTCATTTATGTATGGAATTACTGTCCTTTATGTATGGCATTACTGTCCTTTTATGTATGCTTTTACTGTCCATTATGTATGGTATTACTGTCTTTTTATGTATGGCATTACTGTCCTTCATGTATGGTATTACTGTCCTTATGTATGGCATTACTGTCCTTTATGTGTGGTATTACTGTCCTTTATGTATGGTATTACTGTCCTTTGTGTATGGTATTACTGTCCTTTATGTATGGTATTACTGTCCTTTATGTATGGTATTACTGTCCTTTGTGTATGGTATTACTGTCCTTTATGTGTGGTATTACTGTCCTTTATGTGTGGCATTACTGTCCTTTATGTATGGTATTACGGTCCTTTATGCATGGTATTACTGTCTTTTATGTATGGTATTACTGTCCTTTATGTATGGTATTACTGTCCTTTGTGTATGGTATTACTGTCCTTTATGTATGGTATTACTGTCCTTTATGTATGGTATTACTGTCCTTTGTGTATGGTATTACTGTCCTTTATGTATGGTATTACTGTCCTTTATGTATGGTATTACGGTCCTTTTATGCATGATATTACTGTCCTTTATGTATGGTATTACGGTCCTTTATGTATGGTATTACTGTCCTTTATGTATGGTATTACGGTCCTTTATGCATGGTATTACTGTCCTTTATGTATAGTATTACAGTCCTTTATGCATGGTATTACTGTCCTTTATGTATGGTATTACAGTCCTTTATGTATGGTATTACTGTATGTATGGCATTACTGTCCTTTATGTATGGTATTACTGGCCTTTATGTATGGTATTACTGTCCTTTATGTATGTTATTACTGTCCTTTATGTATGGTATTACTGTCCCTTTATGTATGGTATTACTGTCCTTTATGTATGGTATTACTGTCCTTTATGTATGGTATTACTGTCCTTTATGTATGGTTTTTACTGTCCTTTGTGTATGGTATTACTGCCTTTATGACTTTCTCATTTGTTCAGTTAATAATTTGAATATTACGACGGAAGACGTTACTTTCCTATTACTTCTCGGTTGATGCCGTTTTCTGAAGTTTGATTCACTTGTTCTGAGGCTATGAAAAACTGAAGAACGTAAACTTAATTGTGACATTCAGAATATTTCCAATGTTTTGAAATGTGTCATTTCTGTCCATTTCCCTTTGTAGTCTATTATCAATGTTTTGAAATGTGTCATTTCTGTCCCTTGCAGTCTATTATCAATGTTTTTGAAATGTGTCATATCTATCCCCTGTAGTCTATTATCAATGTTTTGAAATGTGTCATTTCTGTCCCCCGTAGTCTATTTTCAATGGTTTGAAATGTGTCATTTCTATCTATTATCAATGTTTTGAAATGTGTCTTTCTGTCCCCTGTAGTCTATTTTCAATGGTTTGAAATGTGTCATTTCTGTCCGTAGTCTATTTTCAATGGTTTGAAATGTGTCATTTCTGTCCCTTGTAGGCTGGACACCGAAATGTGTGGTTCACGTGAAGATAAATTGAAGGCTGGACACCAAAATGTGGTCCACGTGAAGACAAATTGAAGGCTGGACACCGAAATGTGTGGTCCACGTGAAGATAAATTGAAGGCTGGACACCGAAAATGTGGTCCACGTAAAGATAAATTGAAGGCTGGACACCGAAATGTGTGGTCCACGTGAAGATAAATTGAAGGCTGGACATCGGAATGTGGTCCACGTGAAGATAAATTGAAGGCTGGACATCGGAATGTGTGGTCCACGTGAAGACAAATTGAAGGCTAGACATCGGAATGTGTGGTCCACATGAAGATAAATTGAAGGCTGGACATCGGAATGTGTGGTTAACAACCGATGGACGTAGAGTTTTATCTAATCTCTCTAATTGGCACGTTAAACCATCCCCACCACACACACACACACACACACACACAGACACATCTCCATCTACACATGTATACATACTGGACACATACCCAGACATATATACATATACACATGTATATACGTGCACACACACACACATATACACATACACGCACATACAAATGCCCGCACACATACACATATACACAAGCAAATACATTCACACCTGTACACATACACACCAACACACTACACATACACACAAAGCACAAGGTTTCGTATCTCCACTCCTCTATTCTTTGCAAATAATAACACTCTGGCATAAACTCCGTTTCAACTATCGCGGAGAGCTCCTATAACTGACATAATCTTTGGCAATTACACTTTTTCTCACAACTAACTGTGTTAATAAGGCACTTATTTCTCAAGGACCTCATTTCTTACGAAATCCTATCTTTTGAACTGTTTTTCCACAGAGTGTTTTGTTGTACTGTTGAATAGATGTTTCCAGTCTGTTACCACGAGCAGGGCTTACCGTGGAGACAGCAGGCATGAATCATGGACCGTGGTATGGAAACAGTACGCAGATCAAAGCTCAGTCCGAGAACTCAGCGGTCTCCTCCATTGACACATCGTTACACCAATCGCGTTACAAAAGAAAACTAGACGCAAACTTAACTCTTCAGAAACTAGTTCTCGCATTCAAAGCTTAACAATGTTTTCAAAAAAAGTCAGGAAATAAGTAGGAAAAACATGTCCTCCTCCTCTCCCCACGGCAGGCAATCCCCCCACGTCGGACACACAGAAACACAAACACGATCCCTACTGAGAGCAATAACCTTCACAGCGACTTCTTAAAATGTGAATGACAGCAAAATACGCTCGCCAAATAATTTCTGGCTATATTAACGCATCAACATTCTTCAATAATTTGTCCACAAGAAAGCTTGACAAATGATTGATTTGTAATAATGTATTATCGTTTACACTGATCGATTTGTAATACTATAATAACATTACATTGATCGATTTGTAATAATATAATAACATTTACATTGATCGATTTGTAATAATATAATAACATTTACACTGATCGATGTGTAATAATATAATAACATTTAGACTGATCGATTTGTAATAATATAATAACATTTACTTTCATCGATTTGTAATAATATAATAACATTTACACTGATCGATGTGTAATAATATAATAATATTTAGACTGATCGATTTGTAATAATATAATAACATTTACACTGATCGATTTGTAATAATGTAATAACGTTTACGCTGATCGATTTGTAATATAACAATATTAAGACTGGATCGATTTGTAATAATATAATAATATTTAGACTGATCGATTTGTAATAATATAATAACATTTACACTGATCGATTTGTAATAATATAATAACATTTAGACTGATCGATTTGTAATAATGTAATAACGTTTACACTGATCGATTTGTAATAATATAATAACATTTACATTGATCGATTTGTAATAATATAATAACATTTACACTGATCGATGTGTAATAATATAATAACATTTACACTGATCGATGTGTAATAATATAATAACATTTACACTGATCGATTTGTGATAATATAATAATATTTAGACTGATCGATTTGTAATAATATAATAACATTTAGACTGATCGATTTGTAATAATGTAATAACGTTTACGACTGATCGATTTGTAATAATATAATAATATTTAGAATGATCGATTTGTAATAATATAGTAACGTTTACGCTGATCGATTTGTAATAATAAAATAACGTTTACGCTGATCGATTTGTAATAATATAATAACGTTTAGGCTGATCGATTTGTAATAATACAATAACGTTTACGCTGATCGATTTGTAATAATATAATAACGTTTACGCTGATCGATTTGTAATAATATAATAATATTAAGAATGATCGATTTGTAATAATATAATAACGTTTAGGCTGATCGATTTGTAATAATATAATAACGTTTACGCTGATCGATTTGTAATAATATAATAACGTTTACGCTGATCGATTTGTAATAATATAATAACGTTTACCCTGATCGATTTGTAATAATATAGGCCAAAATGACAATACGTGATAACTCCGATAATAGAGACAGAACAAACACGTGACGTTTCTGGTATAACCCTTCGTCAGACAACGAACGAGAAATATCTAGGATCTAGATCTAAGTACTATCCCAGGCATCATACAATGTGATGTCGAAGAAAAACATAAAGGAGAAGAAAGATAGAAAAGACAATCTAGTCTTCTCTCTCTCTCTCTCCTATTTCTCTCATTCTCTCTATCTTCTTCTCACCTTTTATTACTTACTTATTTTCATATTTTTATTTCATTCTAGATCTAAACCTTCCACTTTCGCTCATTCTTCACACCCCCTCTGCTACGTTTCTTATCATCACTGTCTTTTTTTCTTTCTTTCTCCTTTATGTTTTTCTTCTGACATTGTGTGATGCCTGAGGTAGTACTTAGATCTAGATTCTAGATATTTTTCGTTTGTTGTCTGACGAAGGGTTATACCCAAAACGTCACGTGTTTTTTCTGTCTTTATTAGTGGAGTTGTCACTTATTGTCATATTTCGTCTTTGACTTCACTCCACTGTGGCTCCTTCGTATTGTAATAATATTATAACATTTACACTGAAAGATTTGTAATAATATTATAACATAATTAATACACTGATCGATTTGTAATAATGTAATAACATTTACAATGATCGATTTGTAATAATGTAATAACATTTACACTGATCGATTAGTAATAATGTAATAACATTTACACTGATCGATTTGTAATAATGTAATAACATTTACACTGATCAATTTGTAATAATGTAATAACGCTTACATTGATCGATTTGCAATGAAAATGAAAAAAAAAACCCAACGAAACGTTTGTCTCTTCGTGGGGTACAGCACTACAAATATAATACCAAAAGAAGAAAAACGTTTCAGAAAAATATTAGATAAAAACGTTATATAACCAGAAATAATGCTGTGAATAATATCTCGCGTCGCTTGTATATTAAATTCCATTACCCGCCACCCCTCGCCCCCCACCGCTAAATTGCTCACCATTCATACAATATACCTCGTGATATTTTCAGCAGTGTGAATTCTGGCTAAGCCTTTCAATCTTCTGAAAACGCTGTCAAAAATGACGTCACAAAGACGAAACGAAACCGCTGCCACTCACACCACGAGAAATTAATTTTCTTCTTCCCAATTATTAAAGACTTGACACAATCTAGAGACGTAATGAATTTAATAATTTACTATAAAAACCCATCATGGAAGGAAGAATAATAAACAAGAAAAGCGCTCAGGGAAACCTAGAAGGCAATGGAAGTGACGTCATACCAAAGACCTTGAACGGAACGACCACGGCAGTGTGTTAAATTGGCTTTGGACACAATATTGGATGGATTGTCAAAGACACCTAGACCTGGCGGATATGCAGATGATGATGATAATGATGATAATGTAGCTGATGTTGTTGACAATGATGATGAGAGCTGAACTTGCACATGAAATAAACCCAAAACGAATGACATTGATGATACTGATGACGACAACAACGATGGTGATGAGGATAATGATGATGATGATGATGATGATGATTTCGAGGAACTTGAATCTAGTACCCGGCAATCATGGCTATGGACCAAGAGCCAAGGTGCTATGCCCACCTGTCTGTGCTATGCGCACCTGTCAGTGCTATGCGCACCTGTCAGTGGTATGCCCACCTATAAGTGCTATGCCTCCCTGTCAGTGCTATGCGCACCTATCAGTGCTATGCCCACCTGTCAGAGCTATGTCCACCTGTCAGTGCTGTGCCCACCTATCAGTGCTATGCCCCCTGTCAGTGCTATGTCCACCTGTCAGTGCTATGCCCACCTGTCAGTGCTATGCCCCCCCCTGTCAGTGTTTTGCGCACCATCAGTGCTATGCCCCACTGTCAGTGTTATGCCCACCTGTGAGTGCTGTGCCCCCCTGTCCGTGCTATGCCAACCTAGTAGTGCTGTGCCCCCCCTGTCACTGCTATGCCGCCCTGTCAGTGCTATGCCCCCTGTCAGTGTTATGCCCACCTGTGAGTGCTATGCCCACCTGTCAGTGCTATGCCCACCTGTCAGTGCTATGCGCACCTGTCAGTGCTATAAGCACCTGTCAGTGCTATGCGCACCTATCAGTGCTGTGTCCTCATGTCAGTGACCTTTCACTAAATTTCGATTTTATTTTCGTACCAGCCACGAATCTAAACTTGTGATCGTAAACTCCGATTTGTGAAGGGTATGTAACGTTAGAATGATGAATTCATGAAATGGAATGAATCGTTGATGAAGGAGAGAGGGGGAACACGTGGGGAAATACGCTCATGAAAGGCTTCTATCAACAGTCAGTTATGATAAGGTTTCAAAATTCTCTATAGAAATGGGAAAATGTTTATTGGAAGACATACTGCGCGTACGGGCTTACTCGAAACTGGCTGGGCGTTCGATTGAATGGGTGAAGCGAGAAGCCATAGAACCAGAAAGTAGCGGAAAAAACGGTTACATAGTGTGTTGATCTTCCTACACATCGATAAAGCTTCCAACCTGTTGAATGGCTTTGACTTCAAAGAGTAGCACGAGCTGACCCGCTAGCCTGGTTCAATGCTGGCCCAAAAATATCCTGGTATGGGGAAGGCCTGTCAAACAAGCCTGTTGACGGATGAGCATGGGGAATGAACAAACTGACAAACTCTTAGCACTGAAATTTCAATGCACCCAGAGCCCTCCGTTCGGGAGGGTGTATGATGTTAGTTTGTTTGATTATTGTTATTGTCATCGTCATCATCATCATCATCATCATCATCATCATCATCATCATCATTATCATCATCATCATCATCATCATCATCATCATCTCATCATCCTTCTTCTTCTTCTTTTTCTTCTTCTCCTTTTTCTTCTTCTTCTTCTTCTTCTTCTTCTTCTTCTTCTTCTTCTTCTTCTTCTTCTTCTTCTCCTCCTCCTCCTCCTCCTCCTCCTCCTCCTCCTCCTCCTCCTCCTCCTCCTCCTCTTCCTCCTCCTTCTCCTTCTTGTTCTTCTTCTTCTTCTTCTTCTTCTTCTTCTTCTTCTTCTTCTTCTTCTTCTTCTTCTTCTTCTTCTTCTTCTTCTTCTTCTTCTTCTTCTTCTTCTTCTTCTTCTTCTTCTTCTTCTTCTTCTTCTTCTTCTTCTTCTTCTTCTTCTTCTTCTTCTTCTTCTTCTTCTTCTTCTTCTTTTCTAAATATATAACATCCATTTTTTATCTTTTTGTTATAATTTATTATCCTATTTATTCAATAAAATTTATCTCTTAACCGGTACATTTTCATTTCTTCATTTATTATTTCTTGATGTTTTCGTTGCAAAATAGGAATCACTTCATGTTACAGTGATATTTTTTCTATATTTCTAAAAAAAGGTTTTCACACATTTCAATGAGTTCGCTTTGTTTCTTTCACACCATTTTTCACACATTTCAATGGGTTCGCTTTGTTTCTTTCACACCATTTTTCACATTTCAATGAGTTCACTTTGTTTCTTTCACACCATTTTTCACACATTTCAATGAGTTCGCTTTGTTTCTTTCACACCATTTTTCACACATTTCAATGAGTTCACTTTGTTTCTTTCACACCATTTTTCACACATTTCAATGAGTTCGCTTTGTTTCTTTCACACCATTTTTCACACATTTCAATGAGTTCGCTTTGTTTCTTTCACACAATTTTTCACACATTTCAATGAGTTCACTTTGTTTCTTTCACACCGTTTTTCACATATTTCAATGAGTTCGCTTTGTTTCTTTCACACCATTTTTCACACATTTCAATGAGTTCACTTTGTTTTCTTTCACACCATTTTTCACACATTTCAATGAGTTCGCTTTGTTTCTTTCACACCATTTTTCACATTTCAATGTGTTCGCTTTGTTTTCTTTCACACCATTTTTCACACATTTCAATGAGTTCGCTTTGCTTCTTTCACACCATTTTTCACATTTCAATGAGTTCACTTGTTTCTTTCACACCTTTTTCACACATTTCAATGAGTTCACTTTGTTTCTTTCACATCATTAAAGATGTTGAATAGTATTATGAGTGAGTTGGTAACGCCTACATGAAATGAAATTCCTCGAACCATATCCCACTACGCGCATGGATTCAGCAACCATTTCATTTGATTTCCAATTGTTGACATCTGTGGGAAAACACGCTACTGGAACGTATGGGATAATGACAAACGGATTGTTTTCCAATAGAAGAGTTCCATACATGCTTTCAGTCACAAACGCACGTGCGCAAACACACACAAACATACACACACACACACACATATTGACTCGTATTATGCATTCTTCAAAAGTATCAAACTCACGTACGCGCGTGCGCACCCAGACACACACACACACACACACACACACACACACACACACACACACACACACGCACACTATGATTGTTTGTATTCTCTCAAACACTGGTTCAAAATCTATGATTGCTCGTATTCTCTCAAACACTGGTTCAAAATCTATGATACTTTGCATTCTCTCTTACACTGGTTCGATATCTATGATACTTTGTATTCTCTCTTACACTGGTTCGATATCTATGATACTTTGTATTCTCTCAAACACTGGTTCGATATCAATGATACTTTGTATTCTCTCTTATACTGGTTCGATATCTATGATACTTTGCATTCTCTCTTACACTGGTTCGATATCTATGATACTTTGCATTTCTCTCTTACACTGGTTCGATATCTATGATACTTTGTATTCTCTCTTACACTGGTTCGATATCTATGATACTTTGTATTCTCTCTTACACTGGTTCGATATCATTGCATATCTCTCCACACAAACATAAACATTGCATATCTCTCACACAAACATAAGCATTGTGTATCTCTCCACACAAACATAAACATTGCATATCTCTCCACACAAACATAAACATTGCATATCTCTCCACACAAACATAACCATTGTGTATCTCTCCATGCAAACATGTTACATATGGACTTTTCTTTTAAAAGGAGACATGAATTGGTGTATCGATTGATTATCGATCTATTCGGAGATAGAAGCGGAAAGATTGGTAGCACAAAAGGGCAGATCAACGGCTGGAGTAGTATTTATGTAGGTGTTATAGAAGTAGGCCAAGTCTTTTGTACACCCACTGTGCCTACCCGTTGCCTTATACCTGTCTGATATTGAAAGTGTTCAAATGCTCCAAAAAGCGATCAAGCCGAAAAGGCTTAAGTCAATATGTCACATTGTCATTTCATTTCAAGTTTTTAAAACCAGCTATAATTTTCTCGTTAGTACGATTTAGCTTCGTTTATAATAAAACTTTCTCTTTAGTACGATTTAGCTTCGTTTATAATGTAAACACGAAATATACGGGGTATATTTAACGGTTGTCTACGCATGACTGGGAACAATGCTAGCGTGAGTCTAGTCTCCTTCCTAGAAGCTGGTCTCCTTATCCTGTGTCGTAAAATAGGACGTTCAGAAACACCATCCACATTTTTAATATTTATACATAGATCTGTAAGATATACCTAATTCTAAGTTGGCTGTTCTTTGTTCGTCAAAAGGTCTGTTACCAAATCACTAAGAGTAACTATATTTTGTCAAAAGGTCTGTTACCAAACCCCTAAGAGTAAATATTTTGTCAAAAGGTCTGTTACCAAAACACTAAGAGTAACCATATTTTGTCAAAAGGTCTGTTACCAAACCACTAAAAGTAACCATATTTTGTCAAAAGGTCTGTTACCAAACCACTAAAAGTAACATATTTTGTCAAAAGGTCTGTTACCAAACCACTAAAAAGTAACCATATTTTGTCAAAAGGTCTGTTACCAAACCCCTAAGAGTAACCATATTTTGTCAAAAGGTCTGTTACCAAACCCCTAAGAGTAACCATATTTTGTCAAAAGGTCTGTAACTAAACCATATTTTGTCAAAAGGTCTGTAAAAAGTAACCATATTTTGTCAAAAGGTCTGTTACCAAACCACTAAGAGTAACTATATTTTGTCAAAAGGTCTGTTACCAAAACACTAAGAGTAACTATATTTGTAACCATATTTTGTCAAAAGGTCTGTTACCAAACCACTAAGAGTAACTATATTTTGTCAAAAGTCTGTACCAAACAACTAAGAGTAACCATATTTTGTCAAAAGGTCTGTTACCAAACCACTAAGAGTAACCATATTTTGTCAAAAGGTCTGTTACCAAACCCCTAAGAGTAACCATATTTTGTCAAAATTACCAAAACACTCAGAGTAACCATATTTTGTCAAAAGGTCTGTTACCAAAACACTAAGAGTAACCATATTTTGTCAAAGGTCTGTTACCACTAAGAGTAACCATGATTTGCATGTAGGTTCTAGATGATTCCAACATCGTTTTTAGTTGAGCAATTTTCCTATGATACGTGACATTTAATTAATGAATATTTTCATTGTTTTCCCGTCTTTGAGTCAAGTTTTCATTAATCTAAGCTGCCATTGTAAGCAGGTTAATGTAAAAAGATGGAACAGTATTGTTCACGTCCAATACTCCACTGAACAGTATCGTTCACGCCTAATACTCCACTGAACAGTATCGTTCACGCCTAATACTCCACTGAACAGTATCGTTCACGCCCAATTCCACTGAACGGTCTCGTTCACCAAATGCTCCACTAACGGTAACGGTATCGTTCACGCCTAATATTCCACTGAACGGTATTGTTCACGCCCAATACTCCACTGAACGGTATCGTTCACACCTAGTACTCCACTGAACGGTATTGTTCACGCCTAATATTCCACTGAACGGTATTGTTCACGCCTAATACCCACTGAACGGTATCATTGTGGCTGTGAGAAGATGTTACATCTTCATACGGTGTGCTCGTTATTTGATAATAATACGACAAAAAAAACCCTAAGAAGACAATCACGTGGTGGGATGGACATTATGTCCACTTGAGACGCAATTTTCTTTGCTGAAATCATATTACACGTTGACAGAATCTACTTATAAAAAGGCAATGGGAAAAGAGAGAGAGAGAGAGAGAGAGAGAGAGAGAGAGAGAGAGAGAGAGAGAGAGAGAGAGAGAGAGAGAGAGAGAGAGAGAGAGAGAGAGAGAGAGAGAGAGAGAGAGAGAGAGAGAGGGAGAGAGAGAGAGAGAGAGAGAGAGAGAGAGAGAGAGAGAGAGAGAGAGAGAGAGAGAGAGAGAGAGAGAGAGAGAGAGAGGGAGAGAGAGAGAAAGAGAGAGAAGAGAGAGAGAGAGAGAGAGAGAGAGAGAGAGAGAGAGAGAGAGAGAGAGAGAGAGAGAGAGAGAGAGATCTAGAGAGAGAGAGAGAGAGAGAGAGAGAGAGCGAGAGAGAGAGAGAGAGAGAGAGAGAGAGAGAGAGAGAGAGAGAGAGAGAGAGAGAGAGAGAGAGAGAGAGAGAGAGAGAGAGAGAGAGAGAGAGAGAGAGAGAGAGAGAGAGAGAGAGAGAGAGAGAGAGAGAGAGAGAGAGAGAGAGAGAGAGAGAGAGAGAGAGAGAGAGAGAGAGAGACAGACAGACAGACAGACAGACAGACAGACAGACAGACAGACAGACAGACAGAAAGAAAGAAATAGGCCCTACCAGCAAACCCCCAAGTTGACCGCCTGTATTGACATTGACAACATATCGCATGCAAGAACTAATAAACATTTAGATCTAGATAACATAATTTGGACTCTATAACTTTCACACATTTTCCTAATCAGTCAATGAATTGTAAGATGGCGATGAGCGATGGTCGAGGTACAATTTTAAAAAATCGGTGATTTCATGGTCAGGGCATGTGTGACTTTCAAGAAGGAAGTAACGATCATATTGACAAAATAGAATTAACAAAGCATAGAAGCGAAGCAAAACAAAGCAAACGAAACAAAATTCATACCGAAGCAACAGCTCACATTAAGCCTTCAATGAGTCGAATCGGTAAGTTGACACAAGTTTCTCACCTTTTCCAGTGTGGCAAGTTCTGAACATAGGCTACACCTACATTACCTAGTTCTAAACATAGGCTACACCTACATTACCTAGTTCTGAACATAGGCTACACCTACATTACCTAGTTCTAAACATAGGCTACACCTACATTACCTAGTTCTAAACATAGGCTACACCTACATTACCTAGTTCTGAACATAGGCTACACCTACATTACCTAGTTCTGAACATAGGCTACACCTACATTACCTAGTTCTGAACATAGGCTACACCTACATTACCTAGTTCTGAACATAGGCTACACCTACATTACCTAGTTCTGAACATAGGCTACACCTACATTACCTAGTTCTGAACATAGGCTACACCTACATTACCTAGTTCTGAACATAGGCTACACCTACATTACCTAGTTCTGAACATAGGCTACACCTACATTACCTAGTTCTAAACATAGGCTACACCTACATTACCTAGTTCTAAACATAGGCTACACCTACATTACCTAGTTCTAAACATAGGCTACACCTACATTACCTAGTTCTAAACATAGGCTACACCTACATTACCTAGTTCTGAACATAGCCTACACCTACATTACCTAGTTCTGAACATAGCCTACACCTACATTACCTAGTTCTGAACATAGGCTACACCTACATTACCATCTTTCATTGACCACAAAAGGCACGCTATCATTGTGAAGAAACGGATGTGAACAGTGACACTTTGAAGTAACATTGGTATAAATTCCAACGAACCAGAACAAATGCAGGTAGGTCTAGAAGGTAGGCATCCACACGCAACCTAAATTCCAAGAATTCCAAGAATATCTTCCACTTAACAGGGAGCGGTTGGGAACCAGACAGGGAACTGGCAAAGCCGACCGAGCCATTCAAATATTGATGTTTCGATCTTTTTTGGGGGGGAGGAGGTGGAGGATGTGGGGGTCGGGTGATCAAATACGCGTAAAAAGAATCAACAGAAAGATCAAGAGGGGAGCAACCAGAAAGTAACATGGACATTGGTGTTAACAAAGGCTCTCTAATACATATAATTCTAAAGTTAAAAAAGGAATAAATGGCTTAACCAAAACGACTAGTCAACCTTGTTTATAAAACTTACCCCTTTGGACTTCGTGTAACTTTTGGAATCGCGTGTGAATAATGATAACATGCCAAACAGGTGAAATATCAAAGCGCGTGTGTTCAAACTAAAACCATCTCTGCTGGATGGACCTAACTTTACTTCGAATGGCGGGGGTGGGGTGGGGTGGGGGTTGGGGTTGGCGTGGGAGTAGAAAGTTGAGGTGGGGGTGGTGGAGGGTTGGACTGGGAGGTTACGGCCAGGGATTGCGATCTAGATCTTCCTACCCGAATGGAAGAAGGGTGTAATGGTACCGTACACATTTCCCAATGTAAATCATTACACGGGCATTGTTCTACATGTATTTCATCGATTATGTTTTCCAGTTCATCATGATTATTTTCTACACTCGTAATGGGACATGGATCAGTGTGATTAGCAGCAACGAGTAACAACCCCCCCCCCCAAACATCAACGATTTAAGCACAGAATCCAACTTTGTCACTGTGTGTAGCACGTCACTGACCAACGTAAATATCGTCACAGAATGAGACAACAATGCGATCCAAATGGAAAACAACACTCACATTTCTCACAAGCATCACATAGAATCGTGAAGAGAGGTGTCCTTGCTGACGTGACTCAAATAATACACAGTGTAAGCTACGTAGACTTTTCTTTTCCCCTTTACTATTGGGACTGTGAGTGAGACACACACACACACACAGACACACACACACGCACACCTTTCACATCAAGGGGCTGGGAACAATAATGTCGTGTAAAGCTATATCGGCTCTGTCAACGGCTGGGTACATCACATAGGCTGGTATTGAACTCATTCTATCGAACTGGATATTCTGTTCACTGATATTCCCCGCTGCGTTGAAGAAACATAAAGAAGGTTTGTCATTCAAACATACTAACAATAAACGCCGTGGTTTCCAAGAATGTGCTATTTTTTGGCATTTAAAAAGAGCTTCCTTATTGTTATCATTGCCTCCTCTACTAAACTACCGCTATGTGGTTTTGTCCTTTCACAACACCACGCCAGGTACAGACGAGATCTCCCGTAAGATAGATAGATAGATAGATAGATAGATAGAGAGAGAGAGAGAGAGAGAGAGAGAGAGAGAGAGAGAGAGAGAGAGAGAGAGAGAGAGAGAGAGAGAGAGAGAGACAGACAGACAGACAGACAGACAGACAGACAGACAGACAGACAGACAGACAGACATACAGACAGACAGACAGACAGATAGAGAGACAGAGAGACAGAGAGAGAGAGACAGAACGAGAGAGAGAGAGAGAGAGAGAGAGAGAGAGAGAGAGAGAGAGAGAGAGAGAGAGAGAGAGAGAGAGAGAGAGAGAGAGAGAGAGAGAGAGAGAGAGAGAGAGAGAGAGAGAGAGAGAGAGAGAGAGAGAGAGAGAGAGAGAGAGAGAGAGAGAGAGAGAGAGAGAGAGAGAGAGAGAGAGAGAGAGAGAGAGAGAGAGAGAGAGAGAGAGAGAGACAGACAGACAGACAGACAGAGAGAGAGAGAGAGAGAGAGAGAGAGAGAGAGAGAGAGAGAGAGAGAGAGAGAGAGAGAGAGAGAGAGAGAGAGAGAGAGAGAGAGAGAGAGAGAGAGAGAGAGAGAGAGAGAGAGAGAGAGAGAGAGAGAGAGAGAGAGAGAGAGAGAAAGAGACAGACAGAGACAAAGACAGAGACAGAGACAGAGACAGAGAAAGGTAGAGATACAGACAGAGACAAAGACATAGATGAAAGGCGGTAGGTAGATGGACAGACAAAATATAAAAATCTATAGAGGCAAAAAGAGATCTCGTCTGCAGGCCACACCACTCTGAGCCTGTTTACAGGGCCGTCCAGGCGAAATTAAGAATCCTGCTAAAACCCCGAGATCACATTAGTTGTGGACGTGGATCAAATGAAATACAAAACTTCTTAGAATGCTTCCTATTGATTAAATCTCATCTTGAGCCAATCTTTTTCTGCCTTTAAAATCGCATATCAGTATCAGCAGATGGTCTGACAAAATGATCCACCAAGGGTTAAGATGGGTTTTTTAAAATCATAAATTGCATAACATACTTTTTACGAATCCAGAGATGCATTGGTTGCAAACCTGAAAACAACCTCCATGTTATTGGCGAGGAGACACACTTACGCACCTGGTAACAGATGCTGTGGTGTAGAGATAGACGGATTAATTGAACAGGGGTCCTCACCTACCACCAGCACACGGCCATTACGGCAAACTTCTACTCACGTTCCTGTGGTGCTCTCTTGTGACGGGGCTGCTAGACCTAGTGAAGTGGGTAACACCCTCTGATGACAATCACATCGGAGTGACATACTTACGGTACAAAATGTTCGATATGGGTGTGGTTCTCGTTGGGTCAACAAGATGAAAGGAAGGAAATGGTTGCGATCGAATATGTTTAAATGTCTAGATGTAGATCTAATTCTTTCGGGGTTTATTCCTTTGTTTATTTTTTCTTTTCTTTTTTTTCCGTTTCAGTGTTTTAAGTCATATCTAATTAAAAAAGAAGTTGTAAAGTCTTGTAAAATAGTCACACTTTCACCTACGTATTTAACGGAAAGTTGATGTTGTGTTGATCAGAAATTATGACGAGGGCACCAGGGACATTGGCAGAAAAGTATTCACATCGTTGTAGCTGAACCGTAGTGTTGTCAACTGGTTATCACGACGACACTGGTTCAAGCCTCACAGCTGGCACATGTGATTTTCTTCGCAACGTTGTACGATCTCAGGAAAGGTAGTTCACTCTACTTTTCTCACTTGACTCGGGTGTGAATGAGTACCCAGCTGTAGGTAGTGAAGATCTTGTCAGGGTGTTAGTACGAAAAGCCTAAAAGGCCTATGTACTGTATGCTCCCCCCGGGAGTTGAGAAGGACTTTGAATGAAATGGCCTGCTAGGGATAAATGATGTACAGTCGGTGAGCCTGCACTTGTGCGGGGATACGGACAATAGATATATCTTTATTTTTATCATTGACATCGTATTTCCATGTCTCAGTATGCATGCAACGTGCAATGGGGTTTGACATCGTATTTGCATGTCTCAGTATGCATGCAACGTGCAATGGGGTTTGACATCGTCTTTGCATGTCTCAGTATGTATACACCGTGCAATGGGGTTTGACATCGTATTTGCATGTCTCAGTATGTATACACCGTGCAATGGGGTTTGACATCGTCTTTGCATGTCTCAGTATGTATACACCGTGCAATGGGGTTTGACATCGTATTTGCATGTCTCAGTATGCATACACCGTGCAATGGGGTTTGACATCGTATTTTTGTCTCTGTATGTATACACCGTGCTCATCGTATTTGCATGTCTCTGTATGTATACACCGTGCAATGGGGTTTGACATCGTATTTGCATGTCTCTGTATGTATACACCGTGCAATGGGGTTTGACATCGTATTTTCATGTCTCTGTATGTATTGCAATGGGGGTTTGACATCGTATTTTCATGTCTCTGTATGCATACACCGTGCAATGGGGGTTTGACATCGTATTTTCATGTCGCTCTATGCATGCACCATGCAATGGGGTTTTACATCGTATGTGCATGTCTCAGTATGCATGCAACGTGCAATGGGGTTTGACATCGTATTTGCATGTCTCTGTATGCATGCAACGTGCAATGGGGTTTGACATCGTATTTGCATGTCTTGTAGGCATACACCGTGCAATGGGGGTTTGACATCGTATTTGCATGTCTCTGTATGCATGCAACGTGCAATGGGGTTTGACATCGTATTTGCATGTCTCTGTAGGCATACACCGTGCAATGGGGGTTTGACATCGTATTTGCATGTCTCAGTATGCATGCAACGTGCAATGGGGTTTGACATCGTATTTGCATGTCTCAGTATGCAACGTGCAATGGGGGTTTGACATCGTATTTGCATGTCTCAGTATGCATGCAACGTGCAATGGGGTTTGACATCGTATTTGCATGTCTCAGTATGCATGCAACGTGCAATGGGGAGGACGCTATTAGAGATGCACGGCAAAGATCACATGACAAAAAGTTGTGACGGCCATTTTGAAAAAAATAAATTATTTCAGACCCTGAGATCAACGTTTATAATGAAAATGAACAAAGAAAGAATCTAAACACAAGTTATGAACATACACGCCGGTAGGTGAACAGCGTGGAGTTTGTGGTCCAGTGGTTAGATTGTAGGACTTGGGATCATGAGGCTTTGGGTTCGAATCCTAGCAATGCTAGGTCCGATGTTGTGCTTCTTAGGAAAGGCGCTTGACACGCATTTTCTGCTAGACCTAGATGCAAATGGGTATCACCAACTGGGCAATAAAACGTATGACAGACTAGCATCATGTCAAGGAATTGACGTATCACACCACTTCACACTATAGAAATCAGGATAAATTCCGACTCAATCGGCCAAACGACCTTGATTAAACTTCTTGAACAAGACGTGAACAAACGTTCTTCAAATAAAAATATTTTAATTGATGAATATTGCCACAACTGATGTTGAAGCTAGTGAATCATACCGATTGGTATTCCCGCCTCGCCCTTTCCGTTCAGTGTGGAATTGATTTGTTTTGGTACGATCCATAAGAATTTGTGATAGAGAGATTCACGTTGTAGTAAACACATTGTCATACGTCCTTGAAGTTTTACGTCTCCTTTTAGGAAATGGCGAATTGAGTCGCAGTAGATCGAAATGCTGAGCGGTTTAGACATCACTGGTGTGAGCCCCGCGGGAGTGCTGTAAAATGCTTGGTGACGTCATTTTAAGCTTCAAGTCTACTCGTCTATAGTAATTTTAATGCTATTGAACACAAAAAAGCTTACAAAGAAAGAGGACATTTTCTGTGTTAACACCGCCATTAACAGTTTGAATTTAATGCTGCAGAAACGGATAGCAAGACAAAGGCAGAAGTCGGCGTTATTCAGAATAAATAGAAGAAACTGAAATGAATCAATAAGTCAAAATTTAATAACATCCTCTCAACTAGAGGATAGAATTTGTATCTAAATTTGGTCAATTATGTCACAACAAAGCCAAACAAATGGGGCCATTAGAGAGTCATCGGTTTATAGACAAGGACCTATCGGTTTATAGACAAGGATGACCAGCTAAGCTATCGCCAAGCTATTAGTGTATTTCAACAGACAAGGATGACCAGCTATCGTGTTAGTGTATTTCAACAGACAAGGATGCCAAGCTATCGTGGTAGTGTATTTCAACAGACAATGATGCCTAGCTATCGTGTTAGTGTATTTCAACAGACAAGGATGACCAGCTATCGTGTTAGTGTATTTCAACAGACAAGGATGCCTAGCTATCGTGTTAGTGTATTTCAAAGGTAACCACGGGTCATTTAAAGCGGATCATATAACTTTATGATGAACGAAGAACAATGTCAATTCCACCAAAAGAGACGAAAGATAAATGTCAATTCCACCAAAACAGACGAGAGAAAAATGTCAATTCCACCAAAAGAGACGAAAGAAAAAAATCAATTCCACCAAAAGAGACGAAAGAAAATGTCAATTCCACAAAAAGAGACGAGAGAAAAATGTCAATTCCACCAAAAGAGACGAGAGAAAAATGTCAATTCCACCAAAAGAGAAGAGAGAAAAATGTCAATTCCACCAAAAGAGACAAGAGAAAATGTCAATTCCACCAAAAGAGACGAGAAAAATGTCAATTCCACAAAAAGAGACAAAAGAAAAATGTCAATTCAACCAAAAGAGACGAGAAAAAATGTCAATTCCACCAAAAGAGACGAGAGAAAAATGTCAATTCCACCAAAAGAGAAGAGAGAAAAATGTCAATTCCACCAAAAGAGACAAGAGAAAAAGGTCAATTCCACAAAAAGAGACGAAAGAAAATGTCAATTCCACCAAAAGAGACGAGAAAAAATGTCAATTCCACCAAAAGAGACGAGAGAAAAAATGTCAATTCAACCAAAAGAGACGAAAGAGAAATGTTGAAGAAATACTTTGTTTCTATCTCTCTCGGCGTAGTTAATTAATACAAACAAACAGTGTAGATTGTCATGTAGACTGGAATAACAGCAGCACACTCCCCGTGTAGCCATGGCTCTAGGCACACTGTATTAAAACACAACATGTTACGCTAATGTTGAATTTACGAAGGCTTACACATTTCAGTTTCCACTTTGTCACTTTATGCTAGTTGTCGTCTAGACCTTTACATCATGTATTTCTTGGTCATTTAAATGCTGACCTCTATTTATAAAACAACAACAACAACCCCACATCAAACAAAAGAAAACAAAATAAAATAAACGTATGTCTCAAATTTTCAATTTCCTTATTTTTTGTTGTTGCATAGATCGATAGGCCATTATCATAAAGGCGATGACTAATCCCTACATCTAGATCTATATCATTTATTGATGTCGCCTGAAAGCAAATTTGTTTACATTTATTGTTGTTAATAAATGAGTTGCCGTTGCGTATTTATGATGAAATTAATTCACTGCTTGATATGGAATGATGTCGAATATGTAACGCGAAACAAAACATTTTACACATGACGTAGATTTAATGACGTCATATGACGTATCAGCATCGACCTTTTTGTTTTGATATCGTGTGATTCAAAGTCACCTTCGGCACAAACTATTCTACTGACAGTCTGACACTCTGACAGTATGATGGCTTTGGTATCTAGCTCAATCACTGCCTTTCATTCCAATGTTGCTATTGTCAGGCAAATTGACACCGGTGCACTTGGTTTGAAAACTAAATGTAAATGCTTTGTAAGTCTTTTCACACCAAACACCCGTTATTGGGGCCACTGTGGCGGATAACAATAATAGTTATCGTTATTGTCCGTAAATGTCATTGTAGCGTTTATTGTCCGTAAGTGTCATTGTAGCGTTTATTGTCTGTAAATGTCATTGTAGCGTTTATTGTCCGTAAATGTCATTGTAGCGTTTATTGTCTGTAAATGTCATAGTAGCGTTTATTGTCCGTAAATGTCATTGTAGCGTTTATTGTCTGTAAATGTCATTGTAGCGTTTATTGTCCGTAAGTGTCATTGTAGCGTTTATTGTCCGTAAATGTCATTGTAGCGTTTATTGTCTGTAAATGTCATTGTAGCGTTTATTGTCCGTAAGTGTCATTGTAGCGTTTATTGTCTTAATAACACTTTTATCACACTTCATGCTGCGCTCTGCAAGGAAGCGTTTTGAACATTGGGCCAGAGCTCGGATATGACTTTCATATGTGATGCTACGTGTTGATAACAAATTAGCTTTTCAACCCTGCATTATCGGTCATACAGTTGAAATATCAAGCTTTCAATATTTCTCACAAATGATTACTTTACTTAGATGAGCACCCAGCAGTGCGTTTCTAGAAGCAGGGCTATCAAGAAGGAAATGGTGACAGAGACATAGTTTGAAATGCATCTACAGTTATATAAAAAGCAATTATTATATTCATATAGACTCTCTCTCTTTTGTCTATGATTTGTATATATATAGTACATGTATAAGTTTCCACTAGTAGGAATTCTCAAACATTATTCAGTAACACAATCTCTCCATTGACGTAAAATTGTGTCTGGGCAAGTGTCACCAGTAAACTGGTGTATGATTGATATTTTATTCAGGTCCAGAAGTATTTGATTGACTTGCCTGGGTTTTTGCCAGTCATCCGTGAAATGTTAACACAACATAATATTCCCTGCTGGTCTCGGTGATCGGATATAAGTTGTTGTGTTGCATTAGAGTTTCTGTTTTCTTCCAGTATTTTTCCCTTCTTACCTCTATATGTTTTTTCCTTCTGACCTCTATGTGTTTCTTTCATATATTTCTATTACATAAAAAACATAACTATATTTCGGAGTTGGAGAAATCTTTGCATTTTGTCATTGTGTATTAATATGTACCTGTCAGAGTTGTTGTACTACAGGGAGAAATCTCTGCATTATGCCACCGTGTATTAATATGTACCTGTCAGAGTTACAGGGAGAAATCTTTGTACTACAGTTGGAGAAATCTTTGCATTTTACCATTGTGTATTAATATGTACCTGTCAGAGTTGTTGTACTACAGGAGAGAAATCTTTGCATTTTACCATTGTGTATTAATATGTACCTGTCAGAGTTGTTGTACTACAGGGAGAAATCTTTGCATTTTACCATTGTGTACCTGTAAGTTGTTGTACTACAGGGAGAAATCTTTGCATTTTACCATTGTGGATATGTACCTGTGTTGTTGTACTACAGGGAGAAATCTTTGCATTTTACCATTGTGTATTAATATGTACCTGTCAGAGTTGTTGTACTACAGGGAGAAATCTTTGCATTTTGCCATTGTGTATTAACATGTACCTGTCAGAGCAATCTTTGTTGTATGTACCTGTCTGTTGTACTACAGGAGAAATCTTTGCATTTTACCATTGTGTATTAATATGTACCTGTCAGAGTTGTTGTACTACAGGGAGAAATCTTTGCATTTTACCATTGTGTATTAATATGTACCTGTCAGAGTTGTTGTACTACAGGGAGAAATCTTTGCATTTTACCATTGTGTATTAATATGTACCTGTCAGAGTTGTTGTACTAAGGAGAAATCTTTGCATTTTACCATTGTGTATTAATATGTACCTGTCAGAGTTGTTGTACTACAGGGAGAAATCTCTGCATTATGCCATCATGCCATCATGGACTAATTTTGTCATCGTGTATTACTACAGGGAGAAATAATCATGTACTATTTTGTCTCTCAGAGTTGTTGTACTGCCATCATGTATTAATATGGAGAAATCAGGAGAAATCTCTGCATTATGCCATCATGTATTAATATGTACCTCTCAGAGTTGTTGTACTACAGGGAGAAATCTCTGCATTATGCCATCATGTATTAATATGTACCTCTCAGAGTTGTTGTACTACAGGGAGAAATCTCTGCATTATACCATCATGTACTACTATTTTGTCATCGTGTATTAATATGTACCTCTCAGAGTTGTTGTACTACAGGGAGAAATCTCTGCATTATGCCATCATGTATTAATATGTACCTCTCAGAGTTGTTGTACTACAGGGAGAAATCTCTGCATTATGCCATCATGTATTAATATGTACCTCTCAGAGTTGTTGTACTACAGGGAGAAATCTCTGCATTTTGTCATTGTGTATTAATATGTAGCTCACAGAGGTGTTATACTACAGGGAGAGATCTCTGCATTTTGTCTCTCAGAGCTGTGATCGATTTGCCACATTTGTCTCGAGGGTCAGGGACATCGATAGTTCAAAGGCAAGGTATCGGTTCTCAACCAAAAGGTAGTGGGTCCGAGCCTCGCCAACGGTTGAATAATTGTCACGAGTTTCATCGAGCAAAATCTACCCCCCCCCATCCCTGGTCCAGGTAGATGAATCGACACCTAGTCCCATCGAAGACGGCCAATACGAAGGAGGTCCCGTGTGCAGATCACAACACTCTGTGCACGTTAAAGATCCCTTAACTGTTTACAGGGCAGTCCGGGCAAAATTAAAATCTTTACCCAAGCCCCCGAGATCACCTTAGTTGTGGATGTGCGTAACTCAAATAAAAATCAAAAATCAAAATCAAGTCCCGAGGGTCGAACCCAATCTCCCGATTCCCATCATCACAGCTGCAGCACCTTAGCCACTACACCATAGTGTCTACTTGCCAGACTACCCCCTCCCCATGAATCAGGACTAAATTGTCACTCTTTGAATGCTCAGTCCACATGTGAGCATTTTCAACGTACAGGGCGCACGAACAAAAAACTCGGCGCTACGTGCTCTGGTGTGAACGTATATTTGAGTTGTTTTTCTTGTTGGCTTTTGGATGATAGCGTAGATCTAAACTGAGCTTGCCCACGTCAGATATATATATCTATGTGGATTAAAAGCTATATGATACTGATATAAGAAGATCTTTGGGTAAGTAATGTTATAGTAATAGTACAGTAGAGCAGTTTATAGCGCCTCTCGCCTTCAGGCGCTGAATGTAATGTGCGACTCTATAGCACACAGCTGATGTTGACGATGACGATGTCACTCTGTTCGTTTATTGAAAAGCTTCAAGCACCATCATCATGTGACCTGCTGTGTAGCATTACCAACCATGTTCGTCCACACTCCTCGATCGCTGGTCTCTCTTATCAGGTTGTTTACGTTATTTGTCTTCAGCCATCCTGTCTTTCTCTTCCTGTAGATCTTCTTCCATTGATTTTTTGAGTGTTGACCAGGTGTCCCATTTTCTCCTTCCTCATTTACATGTTCAAAAAAAGTTACCTGTCTTTTCTTTCTTTATTCTTTTTAGGAGAATTCTACGTGTCTCTGCCTGTTTCAGAAGGATTTCGTTCGTTTCTTTCTTTGGCCACGAGACACGTAGCATTCGTCTCAAGGACCACAGTGACCTCAAATTCGAAGACAATTGAGGTCGTTGAAGGAACATTATTGGCACCATTCATAGCACGCTCCCTTTCCTGGCAATGCAATGTAGGGAGACGCGGGGGTCGCAGGTTCGATTCCGTTACGGATCAACATATTTTATTCTGTTGATTCCTTTGTGTTTGTCTCGTCTTTGTTCATTTAGGGCTTCAACATTTAGTTCATGTCCTAATTCGCCCCCTGAATCCGTTCAAAGGTCTTCGATTGAAAAGAACATGAGACTGATAGAGTGACACCTCTTTGTTATAAGACGGAAATGTAAGTTGGCAGCGAAACAATGCAAACATTAGATAAATAATGCATCCCCAACTAAAACACATTTCACCGTTCTTAAGGTCGAAAGCACATACTATATATAAACATTTATTATAAACTTTACATAGTCGGTTAGGACATAAAGACACTAGGTCGAATTGCATTTTTGGCTTGTTTGTAATACACACACACACACGCAAACGCACATAGACATACACACACACACGTCTTAAACCGCAGCCGATATCAAGTAAGATCATTAAATCGAGTCAGTACTCAGTATTTAAGTTACGAACGATAGTGAACGATACTATTTCAACTTTTTAATGACAAAACCATTTGAAAATGGCGGCTTTGGAGAATGAACATTTTACTGAAAGGTGGGTAAACCATGTATTTTCTTGTATTAAATGTCACGTCTGTACCAATATCTAGATCTACTTTTCTCTCCCTCTCATTTCTGTATTAATATCTAGATCTACTTTTCTCTCCCTCTCATTTCTGTACCAATATCTAGATCTACTTTTCTCTCCCTCTTATTTCTGTATTAATATCTAGATCTACTTTTCTCTCCCTCTCATTTCTGTATTAATATCTAGATCTACTTTTTCTCCCTCTTATTTCTGTACCAATATGTAGATCTACTTTTCTCTCCCTCTCATTTCTGTATTAATATCTAGATCTACTTTTCTCTCCTCATTTCTGTATTAATTCTAGATCTACTTTTCTCTCCTCTTATTTCTGTACCAATATCTAGATCTACTTTTCTCTCCCTCTTATTTCTGTACCAATAAGTAGATCTACTTTTCTCTCCGTCTTATTTCTGTCTACATTCCTCTTTACCTCCTCATCTGTGCATGTGTCTTTCTATCTATATGTACATGTTACTACTCGTCCACCTATCTGCGTATTTATCCACGTCTCTATTTATCTCTATATGTGTTTTTTCTATTCATTTACCAATCTATAAAAATTCTACTGAAATCAGTTCCTGCGCACTCTGAAACATTTCAAACATTCTTTTAATCTTTCTTTATATCATTATACAATATGCACCAATTATGTACTACCCATCCATTTATTTATCTCTTTATATGTCTTTCTATTAATCTACCAATCTATACACATTCTACTGAAATCATTTCTTGTGCACTGCATCTGTGGGAAATTTGGAGTTCATGTTTTAATGACAATCTATATAATTTGATATATTCATTTAGAAAGGATGACACTGGTCCTCACAAGAGTAGACTTATTTACTAAAATCTCCGCTTCTCCATTTTCAATGTCCTTGTATAAATATTCAGAACGTATGAAAAAAGGAGTAAAGATCAATTAGTAGAAGTAACAAGTAATCCAGAGGAGACAGCTGAAGATGTAGATATATCAATGGAAGGAATCCAAACAGCTATAAGAAAAGTGAAATTAGAAAAACCCCAGGAACAGATCATGTTTATCTAGAAATGATAAAAAATCAAGTGGGAGAGGCAGACAAACTACTACATGCAATATGCCAACAAGCATGGAAGTCCAAACAGGTGCCAGATGACTGGAAAAAGGGAAAGGTAATACCAATACATAAGAAAGGATCAACTATGGAATTTCAAACTATAGAGGGATATCACTACTTAGCGTACCAGGAAAGGTGTACGCCAGGATACTGGAAATGAGACTAAGGAAAAGAGTGAAGGATCAGATTGAAGAGCATCACAGTGGATTTAGATCAGGGAAGAAGTGTACAAGACCATGTATTCACAATAAGACAAATAATAGGAAAAAATATTGAGAGAAACATTGACTTGCACCTGTGTTTTATAGACTTAGAAAAGACATTTGCTACTGTGAGGAAGGACACACTATGGCATTCCTTAAAAGAACACAACGTAGAGCAAAAATTTAATAGAAGGCATTAAACGTTTTTACAATAAACCAACATTTGCAGTGAGAATAGCTGGAAACATATCTGAAGAATTTGATGTAGATGTAGATAAGACAGGGATTGTCTCTTAAGTCCTGTTTTGTTTATCACATTTATGGATTCAGTCGCAAAGGCATCCTCAAAAATGACGAAAACGAATGTAGGTATGTGGAAGCTCAAGCCAGTAAATGTATCAATGTTTTCATTTGCCGATGATTTAGTTCTGTTTGGAAAATCAGAAAGTGACATTCACTTCAGTCGAATATCAACATTATGAATTAAATAAAAGAGGAATGAGAGTAAATGCAAAGAAAACCAAAACAATGCTAGGGAAGCTAAAACACAAAGTCTTAGATTGGACAGGGAGAATTTAGAACAAGTTCAAAGCTACAATTACCTAGGAGTAATGATTAACTCAGAGGGAAAACTAAGAGAAGAAATCAGCCAGAGAAGCCAAAAGGCAAGTGCAATATATAATCATCTAGGAAAGGCATTTGTAGGTAAGAAAGAATTGTCAACAAAAACCAAAATGGCAGTATACAATACAGTTTATTGTCCTACTCTCCTCTATGGCAGTGGAACCTGGACCTTAGACAGTAGAGAATACAGTAGAGTACAGGCAGCTGAAATGAAATATCTAAAAAGAGTAGTAGGGAAAACTAAAAGAGACAAAATCAAACACAACAATAAGAGATCAAACCAAAGCAGATGGCATACAAATTAAGATAGAAACAAATCAATTGAGATGGTTTGGGCATGTAAACAAAATGAATGACAATAAAATGACTAAATCAGTATACAGTGCTAAAGCCCAAGGTACAAAGACCAAAAGGCAGGATGGAGAAAGTGGGAAGAAGATATAAAAAAAGCATTGAAGCATATAAATTTTAATTTTTGGAAGGAAACAGAAAATCAGGACAGGTCATCCTGGAGAAAGATTATCTCGAGTATCTGAACCCATACACCGAAAGGTAGAATGGGAAATGATGAATAAATAAAGATAGAAAGAAAGAAAGAATAAATGAAACGAAAAGAACGAGAAAAACACAACAACAACAACAACAACCCCTAACAACGGACCTGTAAACACAATGGGATACAAACAAACGTGCAAAGGAAGATTGCTACTACAAAGCTAAGTCATTATGACATTTGTGGTCCATTTTACAGCCTTTTGCTTGTTGTTTACGCTTCCTTTCATTGTTGCCCTTATATTCATTATTTCATTTATAGTCTGACATTCTTTTATTTCTGTCAATCTATTTTTAGATAATGGGCCACAATGTTAACGTCATGAGTTACTTCACCTGATCTACCATTACGTTGTAACTATGAATAACACAGGTGTTGTAAATGATGCAACAGCTCGTCTGTATTGCTAGTACGATGTACTCAAAATAATCTGGCCTTTACAATGCTACAATATATTGTTGTCATCATTAGTTTATAACATTATGGTTTCGGAGACCAGTAAATGACCAAAACAAAATCATAATTGTGTTATGCCACAGTTACTATAGCGCATTGTACTTGCATATCACTGGAAGAACTGGGACTAAATCCAGGCAGTAATAACAATGTTTTTGTTGTGTTCCAGGTAGTAATAACAATGTTTTTGTTGTGTTTCAGGCAGTAATAACAATGTTTTTGTTGTGTTTCAGGCAGTAATAACAATGTTTTTGTTGTGTTTCGCTTCATGTTGTCGCTGCATTGTTGTTAAAATACTTGCCGAAATGATAGCAAAATTAATCAATAGCATTCACTGCCCACGTCCCTCTTTTTCTCCTTAAATCTGAATTTCCAGCAGTGAAACTTCATAGCCGAATAAATCAATCAAATTACCTTTGCACCCATATTTAGATTTTAAAATAATTGTTCCTATCACTATCAGGATAAATCAATTAAATTACCTTTGCACCCATATTTAGATTTTAAAATAATTGTTCCTATCAGGATAAATCAATTAAATTACCTTTGCACCGATATTTAGATTTTGAAATAATTGTTCCTATCAGGATAAATCAATTAAATTACCTTTGCACCGATATTTAGATTTTAAAATAATTGTTCCTATCAGGATAAATCAATTAAATTACCTTTGCACCGATATTTAGATGTTGAAATAATTGTTCCTATCAGGATAAATCAATTAAATTACCTTTGCACCGATATTTAGATTTTGAAATAATTGTTCCTATCAGGATAAACCTTTCAATTAAATTACCTTTGCACCGATATTTAGATTTTGAAATAATTGTTCCTATCAGGATAAATCAATTAAATTACCTTTGCACCGATATTTAGATTTTGAAATAATTGTTCCTATCAGGATAAATCAATTAAATTACCTTTGCACCGATATTTAGATGTTGAAATAATTGTTCCTATCAGGATAAATCAATTAAATTACCTTTGCACCGATATTTAGATGTTGAAATAATTGTTCCTATCAGGATAAATCAATTAAAATTACCTTTGCACCCATATTTAGATGTTGAAATAATTGTTCCTATCAGGATAAATCAATTAAATTACCTTTGCACCCATATTTAGATGTTGAAATAATTGTTCCTATCAGGATAAATCAATTAAATTACCTTTGCACCCATATTTAGATGTTGAAATAATTGTTCCTATCAGGATAAATCAATTAAATTACCTTTGCACCCATATTTAGATGTTGAAATAATTGTTCCTATCAGGATAAATCAATTAAATTACCTTTGCACCCATATTTAGATGTTGAAATAATTGTTCCTATCAGGATAAATCAATTAAATTACCTTTCCTACCCAGGATAATAAGATGTTGAAATAATTGTTCCTATCAGGATAATAAGATGTTGAAATAATTGTTCCTATCAGGATAATAAGATTATTTTCCTTCCCTCTCTTACTTGATTTTCTTCTCTTTTTTATTCCAAAAAGTAGGCTGCAAATTTTACTTTTAACTTGACGTTTATGGAACATCTCATGATAATTCTTATTCCTATTTTTATCCATAATTATTTCCCTTTAGTACAATGATAAAACATTTTTTTGTGTTGTCTACAGTTTTGCATTCCAGACACAGTGTAGACGCTGATATACCTATTTTGTGTTATCTACAGTTTTGCATTCCAGACACAGTGTAGACGTTGATATATCTATTTTTGTATTTGTTGTCATTCCAGATTAGACGCTGACATTCCAGACACAGTGCAGACGTGTAGACGTTGATATACCTATTTTTGTGTTGTCTACAGATTTGCATTCCAGACACAGTGCAGACGCTGATATATCTATTTTGTGTTGTCTACAGATTTGCATTCCAGACACAGTGTAGACGCTGATATATCTATGAATATGTATTGTAATTAACTTGTTTTTCTTTTCTTTCTTTTTTTTGGTATTG
>JAXRKP010000869.1:140000-162500 GCA_037039925.1 Doris montereyensis
TTAATCTTATGGTGAACGAGGTAGATTTTTTTTTTTCAAAAATCGCTTCAAAAAGATTGAAGCATTAGGATGAGCAACAAATAAAACATTTAGGACCTCAACTGAAAAACATGGCGTTTTTGGCTTTCGAAACCCGTTTGCGTATGATACTGTCAAATGGTTGACTATTAACGTCGACCAAAAAAGCGTTTGTTTTCCTTGTATTGGTGAAAGATGAATAGACAGATATATTAGCACATCCGTTAGAAAGACAACTACAATATGTATATTGTCGCTCTCGCTCTTTTCGACACAAACACACACACACACACACACACACACACACAAACAACACACACACACACACACACACACAAACCCCACACAGGACTACACATGCGCACAAGCGTGCACACGCACATACATAGACACGATTTCCCCAGTGCCCTCCTTTTTCTCAAAACTGGAACTTGTACACGTGTATGACGTTTATAGCGACATCAATGGGCAATATATTTAATATTCCCATTGTACTAAAATTGTATGCACAATTCACGTAGTTAAAATAAAGCCACAAAAATCAAAAATAATGTTGAGCAAATCAAATCCTCTCCTCTCTCTATCTCTGTGTCTGAGTGTCTCTGTGTTGTTCAGTTTCTGTCTCTGTCTGTCTGTCTATCTGTCTGGTTCTCTCTGTCTCTCCCTCCCTCCCCCCTCTCTCTGTCTCTGTCTCTGTTTCTGTCTCTGTCTCTGTCTTCGTCTCTGTCTCTGTCTCTGTCTTTCTCTGTCTCTGTCTCTGCCTCTGTCTCTGCCTCGCTCTCTCTCTCTCTCTCTCTCTCTCTCTCTCTCTCTCTCTCTCTCTCTCTCTCTCTCTCTCTCTCTCTCTCTCTCTCTCTCTGTGCCTCTCTGCCTCCCTCTCTCTCCCTCTCTGTCTCTCTCCTCTCTCTCTCTCTCTCTCTCTCGCTCTCCCCCCTCTCTCTCTCTCTCTCTCTCTCTGCCTCTCTCTGCCTCCCTCTCTCCTCTCTCTCTCTCCCTCCCTCTCTCTCTCTCTCTCTCTCTCTCTCTCTCTCTCTCTCTCTCTCTCTCTCTCTCTCTCTCTCTGCCTCTCTCTCTCCTCTCTGTGTGCCTCTCTCCCTCTCTCTCCCTCTCTCTCTCCTTCCACACCCCCATAGCCACCCTTTCCCCAACTCTCATATGCACACATTTGTCTTCTCTGGTTTAAATTAAATGTTTCCAAAGTAGAGATAAATAAGTTTGTTCATATCCATCACTCGACTCACTGTGCCCCTTGCTACAGAAAGTCATCACATTACTCACGTATGGCCTCGTTGGAAGGGGCATAGGTCAAGGGCAGTAACCCGTCAGAAGCAGTCTACCTCGCGCATGTAATTCCAGTTATTGCATCTTGTCACCTCTGTTTCTATCGCTCGTTTCTATGTGCCTGTAGATCTAGGTCGGTCATTCTTTCCCCTACCTCTTGAATGACAACAGAAAATATGTTTTGTAATGCTCGTCTGCGGCCTTCTAAATGTATGGCAATCCCATCCCCCTCCCCCCCCCGCCTCCCCTCTAAAAAAAAGGAAATCTTCCAAGTTTGAATTCTATTTAAAAGGAGACAATCCATACTTGACTTATCGAATTATGTTTCTACTGAGTTATCGACCCTGATTTTTGGCAGCGCGATCTCTGCTCATTGGTGTTCGCAGTGAATGATGTACAACTCTATGAACACTGTAGGATTTCAATGCTTTTAAAGGATTCCCTGTATGGCTTTGCCTCAGTTGATCCGTGTTCAACGAGGTAACAAGATTCTGTTGCTTCTGAATTCAAAACGATGATGATGATGATGTTAATAATTCTTCTTATTATTTTTATTCTTTACATGATTATCACTGTTGTTATTATTGTTGTTATTATATATATATATTATTTAAAACAAATTTTTTAAAATTTAAAAAAATAATTTATTTCCTTCTTTTTGAGTGTGATATTGAAACGAAAGAAAAGGTTGATATAAATAGTCTTTAAGACAAACATATTGCAATGATTATTAATCCCCAGCCCTAACTCCCTTCACTCAACATAACGAAATAAAAAAACCCCTTAAAAACTATCCCACACACACACAAGCACACACACACACACACACGCACACACACACATACACACACGATAACAACAGCAAAACCATAACAACAACAACAGAGATACCAAAAGCCAAAGATTAAAAAAACGATAACGAGAAACTTCAAATAACCCCTCCCCCCCCCCCCCCCCCCTAAACAAAAAATAAGACACGATCAAAATAAAACGAAACACAAAACTAAAAAGCCCTTGGGTGGCCAAAAAAACAGTGTCAGGTAACTGATTCAATTATTGATTTCCTCTAGTGATGTATTCATCAACGTACAAGCATGACTTGATTCTTACAGTAACGTATGTTCACTACTCAGAGCCGATCATTGGGTAATAAGGTGAAGTCGAAGAGACCGGATTGTCCTATGCAAACGGCATAAAGTAGTAGTTTGACATTTCTTTCTGCGCCGGCTTTATATTCACCAAGTCTGAGTAGACTTACTAGCTACCCACTTTATATTTCACCAAGTCTGAGTAGACTTACTTGCTACCCACTTTATATTTCACCACGTCTGAGTAAATACTTTCACCAAGTCTGAGTAAACTTACTAGCTACCCACTTTATATTTCACCAAGTCTGAATAGACTTACTAGCTACCTACTTTATATTTCACCACGTCTGAGTAAACTTACTAGCTACCCATTTATATTTCACCAAGTCTGAATAGACTTATAGCTACCTACTTTATATTTACAAAAGTTTGAGTAAACTTACTAGCTACCCACTTTATATTTCACAAAAGTCTGAGTAGACTTACTAGCTACCCACTTTATATTTCACCAAGTCTGAATAGAATACTAGCTACCAACTTTTATATTTCACCAAGTCTGAATAGACTTACTAGCTACCCACTTTATATTTCACAAAGTCTGAATAGACTTACTAGCTACCCACTTTTATATTTCACAAAGTCTGAATAGACTTACTAGCTACCCACTTTATATTTCACCAAGTCTGAATAAACTAACTACGAATTTTATATTTAACCAAGTCTGACTAGATTTACTAGCTACCAACTTCGCTACTGATTCGACAGGAGGCCAGAAAATTTACCCCTGGCTGGGAATCGAACTCGCGGCTCTTGGTGTTAGTGCAGGCGATCCACTACTCGTACACATTGCTTTTAACAGCCTTCTCCTTCCCGATCAAACCCTTCCCAATATATGCAAGGCTGGGAAGCTTATCACACTTCACCACCGTCAACAGCCCTTCCTTGCCCCACCCACTCTTTCCCGCAACCTCTGCTCAACCTGCCGACATCACTCTTCCATCACCGCCACCACCCCCGCATCTGATTGCAAACAAAAACACCTGACTGATTGACTTTCCAAAATAAAATTTTCACTCCATAGGTATATCCCAGATCGTAGACTACTCGGTATTCCAAAGGCAAGGTATCGGCCTCTCAACCAAAATGTCGTCGGTTAAAGTCCCGGCACCCCCTGACCCAGGTAGGTAGTTCGACACCTAGTCCTATCTGAGACGGACGATAAAAGGAGGTTCCATGTGCAGATCACAACACTCTGTGCGAGATCAAATTACATGTGGATGTGGGTAAAAGTGAATACAGATTGAAATTTTTTTCCCCTGCCTCACCCACCCTTTCCCATGAACTCCGTTCCACTCAACAACATCATTCTTCCACCCCCATCCCCACCCCCAGATCACCCACATCTCTCGATTTCAAGCAACAAAAAACCCCCAACAACTGACTGACTGACCTTTCAACCTAATCATTTCATTCCACAGGCTATGCGTTTCCCATGTCGTATGCACGCTTGTTTTCACTTTCCAACATCCCGTGCTGGGAAAGGCTAAAAATAGACTCCATACCTTTATCTTACATAGTTTGTTGAACTCACCAAGCCGGGGTGTCTCGCATGCTTCATTCAAATGGCACCAGGTCTTATCGTTGTGCAATGCTGTGGTGTTGAAAAGGTTTTCACATTAGTCATACAACTTCCAAAACTCTCTCAGGTTTCTTCCAGGGGCATCAACTCTTCTACGTACTCACTGTTTTGTGGGACCTGGCACTACAAAGGGAAATAACTTGTACAATTTGCATCGTGTCCGTGTAGTTCATGCCTGATCCCCTGAATCGAAGTGACATTTAAAAGAATGCTATTCTTGCACTTGTCTATTTTAAGCACATCTATGGATAAGATTATGTCACCTAAAATAGATGTAGACACTATTTCCACAAGCAGAAAGGTTGGTCAAAACAAGGAGAGACATAACTATTAAACAGGTGAGATGCTATTCATAGTGTACTGAAGTCAGCACTAGAGTGATAGACATTTTGCGATATTCTATTGATAGCGTAGTGAAGTCAACACTGGAGAGATAGACATATTATGTTATTCTATTTATAGTGTAGTGAAGTCAACACTGGAGAGATAGACATTTTATGTTATGCTATTTATTCCTCACCGTTTTACCTAATACGAAATACATTTAATTCGTTGTCATTGTAGGTATGGGCTAGTATTTATACAGGTGTGAAAAGAAAACATGAATCATTAACAAAGCATTATGTAAGGTTTTGACAGAGACGAAAGAAAAAGCAAGAGGAGGGGAGAAGGTGGAGGTGGAGGAGGAGAAGAAGGAGGAGGAGGGGAAGACGAGGAGGCAGAGGAGGAGGAAGCGGAAGAGAAGAGGAAGGGGGAAGAGGAAGGGAGAGGAGGAAGAGGAAGTCGAAGGGAAGAGGAGGAAGAAGAAGGGAAGAGAAGGAAGAGGAAGGGGGAAGGGGAGAGGAGGAAGAGGTAGGAATGGGAAGAGGAGAAGAGAAAGAAGAAGGGCAAGAGGAGGAAGAGGAGAAGACGAAGCGGAGGGAAGAGAAGAGAAAAAAGACAAGGGAAAAGGAAGAAGGGAAGAGGAGAAGGAAGGGAGGAGGAAGAAGAAGAAGGAGAAGGAAGAGGAGGAAGAGGAAGAGGAGGACGAAGAGGAAGAGGAAGAAGACGAAATAGGGACAGAAGAGGAGGAAGGGGAAGAGGAAGAAGAGGAAATAGGAAGAGGAAGAAGAGGAAGGCGAAGAGGAAGAGGAAGATGAAGAAGAGGAAGAGGAAGACGAAGACAATAAAAAACCAAAAAACGAAACCCAGCCTACAAAACAGCAAACATAACAAAACCCAGCATAAAAAAATGGAAACATAACAAACCCAGCATAAAAAAAATGGAAACATAACAAAACCCAGCATAAAATAAATGGAAACATAACAAAACCCAGCATACAAAACATGAAACATGACAAAACCCAGCATACAAAACAGCAAACATAACAAAACCCAGCATACAAAACAGCAAACATACAAAACCCAGCATTCAAAACAGCAAACATAACAAAACCCAGCATACAAAACAGTAAACATAACAAAACCCAGCATAAAAAAAAATGGAAACATAACAAAACCCAGCATAAAAGAATGGAAACATAACAAAACCCAGCATAAAATAAATGGAAACATAACAAAACCCAGCATACAAAACATGAAACATGACAAAACCCAGCATACAAAACAGCAAACATAACAAAACCCAGCATACAAAACAGCAAACATACAAAACCCAGCATTCAAAACAGCAACATAACAAAACCCAGCAGATAAAACAGTAAACATAACAAAACCCAACATAAAAAAATGGAAACGTAACAAAACCCAGTATAAAAAACAGCAAACATAACAAAACCCAGCATAAAATAAATGGAAACATAACAAAACCCAGTATAAAAACAGCAAACATAACAAAACCCAGCATAAAAAAAATGGAAACATAACAAACCCAGTCTAAAAAACAGCAAATATAACAAAGCCCAGCATAAAATAAATGGAAACATAACATAACCCAGTATAAAAAACAGCAAACGTAACAAAACCCAGCATACAAAACAGCAAACGTAACAAAACCCAGCATAAAAAACAGCAAACGTAACAAAACCCAGCATAAAAAACAACAAACGTAACAAAACCCAGCATACAAAACAGCAAACGTAACAAAACCCAGCATACAAAACAGCAAACGTAATAAAACCCAGCATACAAAACAGCAAACGTAACAAAACCCATCATACAAAACAGCAAACGTAACAAAACCCAGCATACAAAACAGCAAAGGTAACAAAACCCAGCATACAAAACAGCAAACGTAACAAAACCCAGCATACAAAACAGCAAACGTAATATAACCCAGTATAAAAAACAGCAAACGTAACAAAACCCATACAAAACAGCAAACGTAACAAGACTCAGCATACAAAACACACAACAACAATAAAGCACCCACCCCCAACCACCCAAAGCGTCATGGCCTGTCGTAAACGTCTGATGATATTCCTGTTCTCGGCTGTTCTGATGGTAGCCATGTTTTGAGATGTTGTCGGGAATCTGAGATCTTTGTCGGCTTGGACTTGTTTCCCCATTCATCTGTCTGTTGTCATGTCGTGTGCTCTAGGCTAGCTCTCTTATTGACATGCCCAACAGAGTGTTCTCTATCTCTTCCTGTATATAAACAACGATTTAAAGGTAATGAGTCATATCAAAAAACCCCATAAGAAAGGTAAAAGAATTCAGATAACCACACCTTTAACACATACAAATAATATACTGGGTTTTCTTAGCCCAAGTGCCACATGTCCGCCGATAGAGTGATTTGATTTGATTTGATTTGATTTGATTTGATTTGGATTTGATTTGATTTGATTTTGTTTGATTTGATTTTGTTTGATTTGATTTGATTTGATTTGATTTGGATTTGATTTGATTTGATTTTGGATTTTGGTTTGATTTGGATTTGATTTGAATTTAATTTATCTCTAACTAGGTGAACTCGGAGTTTTGGGGCAGGAATTTTAATTTTGCCCGGACTGCCCTGTAAACAGCCAAGTGATCTTTACCGTGAACAGAGCGAGTGTTGTGATCTGCACACGGGACCTCATTTTTTATCGTTCGTCTCCGATAGGATAGATGTCGATCCACCTACCAGACCAGGGAGTAGATATTGCTCGAAAACAATCAAGAACATTTTTCAACCGTTGGTGGGGGCTCGCAAACCGACTATTTTTTTGGGCTGAGAGTGAGAGGCCGACACCTTGCCTCTGGACTAGCAAGTCTCCTCCACCAAGAGATCGAAAGTCGATCGCCGAATTTCGGAGAAATGCTGCTGGCAAAGCAAACCCAGAAACGAAACGATAAATAAAACACAACGTTTAAAATGAATGCCACTGATAGTGGTAAGGAGAGAAGAGTCGAAACGAAATACAATAAAAGTCAAACCTAATGCCTCCGGTTTACCCCTGAGCCTTTTTCCACGAACAGGTCACACGAATGAAACACGACGCGCAAAATGCTGTGGTGTGGACTTTATTCGGGTTGTTTTCTTGTTTGCCGCACAGGTCGCACAGGTCGCACAGGTCGCACAGGCTGAACGTGAACAGGTCGTGGGCGAAAACTCTAATGCAATTATTCCCCCCAAAAGCAGCAATTGACAAAACTTTAAAATATTGGCATGGGTGACCCTGTAGTAAAGAACTCAGGTAAATGAAGCCGTGGTTTGAATCTGACAATGCTAGACCTCCACTACCTGCCTTGGGAAAGGGCCAATAATTATTGGGAACGAAATCGATATCACAGCCATGTAGAGACAAAAGAGCAGACATATACAATAGAATCAACGCAATTTAATCTATTTTCCCTTGTTTTACTCCCTTCTAATTGAAGACTTCTATGAACAGCTGAATTCCATAGAAAGGATTTCCTCCTATTTCAAGGTGGCTGCAAGTCCAAGGTGGCTACAAGTCCAAGGTGGCTGCAAGTTCAAGGTCGCTGCAAGTCCAAGGTCGCTGCAAGTCCAAGGTTGTGCAAGTCCAAGGTTGTGCAAGTCCCAAGGTTGTTGCAAGTTCAAGGTTGTTGCAAGTCCAAGGTTGTGCAAGTCAATGTCAATGTCAATGTCAACCCTGACGTACCTCATGCTACACTCTTTCTCTTCACACTTATTTGTTCCTTCGAAAAAAAGCGCACAATGTACTTTTCCTTTTTTTACTCTGACAAGTTGTAAACGTGCACCAGCATCAATTGACAAGTACAACCTGCGACAAATAGTGTCCAGTTCATAGTTTCTGTTCTAGTGTCATGTTCATAGTGTCATGTTCATAGTGTCATGTTCATAGTGTCATGTTCATAGTGTCATGTTCATAGTGTCATACTTATAGTGTCATATTCATAGTGTCATGTTCATAGTGTCATGTTCATAGTGTCATATTTATAGTGTCATGTTCTTAGTGTCATGTTCATAGTGTCATATTTACAGTGTCATGTTCTTAGTCTCATGTTCATAGTGTCATATTCATAGTGTAATGTTCATACTGTCATGTTCATAGTGTCATGTTCATAGTGTCATATTCATAGTGTCATATTCATAGTGTCATATTCATAGTGTCATGTTCATAGTGTCATGTTCATAGTGTCATATTCCTAGTGTCATGTTCATAGTGTCATGTTCATAGTGTCATGTTCATAGTGTCATGTTCATAGTGTCATATTCATAGTATCATGTTCATAATGTCATGTTCATAGTGTCATGTTCATAGTGTCATATTTATAGTGTCATGTTCTTAGTGTCATGTTCATAGTGTCATATTTATAGTGTCATGTTCATAGTGTCATATTTATAGTGTCATGTTCTCAGTGTCATCTTTCTATTGTCATGTTCTTAGTGTCATATTCATAGTGTCATATTTATAGTGTCATATTCATAGTGTCATATTCATAGTGTCATGTTCATAGTGTCATATTTATAATGTCATATTCATAGTGTCATATTGATAGTGTCATACTCATAGTGTCATATTCATAGTGTCATATTCATAGTGTCATATTCTAGTGTCATATTCATAGTGTCATATTTATAGTGTCATATTCATAGTGTCATATTTATAGTGTCATGTTCTAATGTCATATTCATAGTGTTATATTTATAGTGTCATGTTCATAGTGTCATATTTATAGTGTCATGTTCTTAGTGTCATGTTCATAGTATCATATGTATAGTGTCATGTTCTTAGTGTCATATTCATAGTGTCATATTCATAGTGTCATGTTCATAGTGTCATGTTCATAGTGTCATGTTCATAGTGTCATATTCATAATGTCATATTCATAGTGTCATATTTATAGTGTCATGTCTATAGTGTCAAGTTCATAGTGTTATATTCATAGTGGCATGTTCACAGTGTCATGTTCATAGTGTCATGTTCATAGTGTTATATTCATAGTGTCATATTAATAGTGTCATGTTCATAGTGTCATGTTCATAGTGTCATGTTCATAGTGACATGTTCATAGTGTCATGTTCATAGTGTCATATCTATAGTGTCAAGTTCTTAGTGTCATGTTCATAGTGTCATATTTATAGTGTCATGTTCATAGTGTCATATTCATATTGTCATATTCATAATGACATATTCATAGTGTCATAATCATAGTGTCATGTTCATAGTGTCATATTCATAGTATCATGTTCATAGTGTCATATTCATAGTGTCATATTCATAGTGTCATATTCATAGTTTCGTATTCATAGTGTCATGTTCATAGTGTCATGTTTTATAGTGTCATGTTCTCCAGTGTCATATTTCTATTGTCATGTTCTTAGTGTCATATTCATAGTGTCATATTTATAGTGTCATATTCATAGTGTCATATTCATGGTGTCATGTTCATAGTGTCATATTTATAATGTCATATTCATAGTGTCATATTGATAGTGTCATATTGATAGTGTCATACTCATAGTGTCATATTCATAGTGTCATATTCATAGTGTCATATTCTAGTGTCATATTCATAGTGTCATATTTATAGTGTCATATTCATAGTGTCATATTTATAGTGTCATGTTCTAATGTCATATTCATAGTGTTATATTTATAGTGTCATGTTCATAGTGTCATATTTATAGTGTGTCATGTTCTTAGTGTCATATTTATAATGTCATATTCATAGTGTCATATTGATAGTGTCATACTCATAGTGTCATATTCATAGTGTCATATTCATAGTGTCATATTCTAAAGTGTCATATTCATAGTGTCATATTTATAGTGTCATATTCATAGTGTCATATTTATAGTGTCATGTTCTAATGTCATATTCATAGTGTCATGTTTATAGTGTCATGTTCTCAGTGTCATATTTCTATTGTCATGTTCTTAGTGTCATATTCATAGTATCATATGTATAGTGTCATGTTCTTAGTGTCATATTCATAGTGTCATATTCATAGTGTCATGCTCATAGTGTCATATTCATAGTGTCATATTCATAGTGTCATATTTATAGTGTCATGTCTATAGTGTCAAGTTCATAGTGTTATATTCATAGTGGCATGTTCACAGTGTCATGTTCATAGTGTCATGTTCATAGTGTCATATTCATAGTGTCATATTAATAGTGTCATGTTCATAGTGTCATGTTCATAGTGTCATGTTCAGCATTGACATGTTCATAGTGTCATGTTCATAGTGTCATGTCTATAGTGCATTAAGTTCTTGAGTGTCATGTTCATAGTGTCATATTTATAGTGTCATGTTCATAGTGTCATATTCATATTGTCATATTCATAATGTCATATTCATAGTGTCATAATCATAGTGTCATGTTCATATTGTCATATTCATAGTATCATGTTCATAGTGTCATATTCATAATGTCATGTTCATAGTGTCATATTCATAGTTTCGTATTCATAGTGTCATTTTCATAGTGTCATGTTCATAGTATCATATTCATAGTGTCATGTTCATTGTGTCATATTCATAGTGTCCCAGTTTATAGTGTCATGTTTATAGTGTCATGTTCATAGTGTCATATTCATAGTGTCCAGTTTATAGTGTTCATAGTGTCATATTCATAGTGTCATGTTCATAGTGTCATATTCATAATGTCCTGTTTATAGTGTCATATTCATAGTGTCATATTCATAATGTCCAGTTTATAGTGTCATATTCATAATGTCAGTTTATAGTGTCATGTTCATAGTGTCATATTCATAATGTCCTGTTTATAGTGTCATGTTCATAATGTCCAGTTTATAGTGTCATATTCATAATGTCCTGTTTATAGTGTCATGTTCCTGTGTCCTGTTTATAGTGTCATGTTCATAATGTCCTGTTTATAGTGTCATGTTCATAGTGTCATATTCATAATGTCCTGTTTATAGTGTCATGTTCATAATGTCCAGTTTATAGTGCCATGTTCATAATGTCATATTCATAATGTCCAGTTCATAGTGTCATGTTTATAATGTCCCTTTTATAGTGCCATGTTCATAATGTCCAGTTCATAGTGTCATGTTCATGATGTCCAGTTTATAGTGTCATATTCATAATGTCCTGTTCATAGTGTCATGTTTATAATGTCCTGTTTATGGTGTCATATTCATAATGTCTAGTTTATAGTGCCATGTTCATAATGTCATGTTCATAATGTCCTGTTTATAGTGTCATATTCATAATGTCCTGTTTATAGTGTCATATTCATAATGTCATGTTTATAGTGTCATGTTCATAATGTCCAGTTTATAGTGTCATATTCATAATGTCCTGTTTATAGTGTCATGTTTATAATGTCCTGTTTATAGTGTCATATTCATAATGTCCTGTTCATAGTGTCATGTTCATAATGTCCAGTTCATAGTGTCATGTTCATAATGTCCAGTTTATAGTGTCATGTTCATAATGTCATGTTCATAATGTCCTGTTTATAGTGTCATGTTCATAGTGTCATATTCATAATGTCATGTTTATAGTGTCATGTTCATAATGTCCAGTTTATAGTGTCATGTTCATAGTGTCATATTCATAATGTCCTGTTTATAGTGTCATGTTCATAATGTCCAGTTCATAGTGTCATATTCATAATGTCCTGTTTATAGTGTCATGTTCATAGTGTCATATTCATAATGTCCTGTTTATAGTGTCATGTTCATAGTGTCATATTCATAATGTCCTGTTTATAGTGTCATGTTCATAATGTCCAGTTCATAGTGTCATATTCATAATGTCCTGTTTATAGTGTCATATTCATAGTGTCATGTTGATACTGTCATGTTCATAGTGTCATGTACATAGTGTCATTTTCATAGTGTCATATTCATAGTGTCATATTCATAGTGTCATATTCATAGTGTCATGTTCATAGTGTCATGTTCATAGTGTCATATTCCTAGTGTCATGTTCATAGTGTCATGTTCATAGTGTCATGTTCATAGTGTCATGTTCATAGTGTCATATTCATAGTATCATGTTCATAATGTCATGTTCATAGTGTCATGTTCATAGTGTCATATTTATAGTGTCATGTTCTTAGTGTCATGTTCATAGTGTCATATTTATAGTGTCATGTTCATAGTGTCATATTTATAGTGTCATGTTCTCAGTGTCATATTTCTATTGTCATGTTCTTAGTGTCATATTCATAGTGTCATATTCATAGTGTCATATTCATAGTGTCATGTTCATAGTGTCATATTCATAATGTCATATTCATAGTGTCATGTTGATAGTGTCATACTCATAGTGTCATATTCATAGTGTCATATTCATAGTGTCATATTCTAGTGTCATATTCATAGTGTCATATTTATAGTGTCATATTCATAGTGTCATATTTATAGTGTCATGTTCTAATGTCATATTCATAGTGTTATATTTATAGTGTCATGTTCATAGTGTCATATTTATAGTGTCATGTTCTTAGTGTCATGTTAATAGTATCATATGTATAGTGTCATGTTCTCAGTGTCATATTCATAGTGTCATATTCATAGTGTCATGTTCATAGTGTCATGTTCATAGTGTCATGTTCATAGTGTCATATTCTAGTGTCATATTCATAGTGTCATATTTATAGTGTCATGTCTATAGTGTCAAGTTCATAGTGTTATATTCATAGTGGCATGTTCACAGTGTCATGTTCATAGTGTCATGTTCATAGTGTCATATTCTTAGTGTCATATTAATAGTGTCATATTTATAGTGTCATGTTCATAGTGTCATGTTCATAGTGTCATGTTCATAGTGTCATGTTCATAGTGACATGTTCATAGTGTCATGTTCATAGTGTCATGTCTATAGTGTCAAGTTCTTAGTGTCATGTTCATAGTGTCATATTTATAGTGTCATGTTCATAGTGTCATATTCATATTGTCATATTCATAATGTCATATTCATAGTGTCATAATCATAGTGTCATGTTCATAGTGTCATATTCATAGTATCATGTTCATAGTGTCATATTCATAGTGTCATGTTCATAGTGTCATATTTCTATTGTCATGTTCTTAGTGTCATATTCATAGTGTCATATTTATAGTGTCATGTTTATAGTATCATATTCATAGTGTCATGTTCATTGTGTCATATTCATAGTGTCAGTTTATAGTGTCATGTTTATAGTGTCATGTTCATAGTGTCATATTCATAGTGTCAGTTTTATAGTGTTCATAGTGTGTCATATTCATAGTGTCATGTTCATAGTGTCATATTCATAATGTCCTGTTTATAGTGTCATATTCGTAGTGTCATATTCATAATGTTCAGTTTATAGTGTCATATTCATAATGTCCAGTTTATAGTGTCATGTTCATAGTGTCATATTCATAATGTCCTGTTTATAGTGTCATATTCATAATGTACAGTTTATAGTGTCATATTCATAACGTCCTGTTTATAGTGTCATGTTCATAATGTCTGTTTATAGTGTCATGTTCATAATGTCCTGTTTATAGTGTCATGTTCATAGTGTCATATTCATAATGTCCTGTTTATAGTGTCATGTTCATAATGTCCAGTTTATAGTGCCATGTTCATAATGTCATATTCATAATGTCCTCTTTATAGTGTCATGTTCATAATGTCCAGTTCATAGTGTCATGTTTATAATGTCCCTTTTATAGTGGCATGTTCATAATGTCAGTTCATAGTGTCATGTTCATAATGTCCAGTTTATAGTGTCATATTCATAATGTCCCGTTTATAGTGTCATGTTTATAATGTCCTGTTTATAGTGTCATATTCATAATGTCCAGTTTATAGTGCCATGTTTATAATGTCATATTCATAATGTCCTGTTTATAGTGTCATATTCATAATGTCCTGTTTATAGTGTCATGTTCATAATGTCCAGTTTATAGTGTCATATTCATAATGTCCAGTTCATAGTGTCATGTTTATAATGTCCTGTTTATAGTGTCATATTCATAATGTCCTGTTCATAGTGTCATGTTCATAATGTCCAGTTCATAGTGTCATGTTCATAATGTCCAGTTTATAGTGTCATGTTCATAATGTCATGTTCATAATGTCCTGTTTATAGTGTCATGTTCATAGTGTCATATTCATAATGTCATGTTTATAGTGTCATGTTCATAATGTCCAGTTCATAGTGTCATGTTCATAGTGTCATATTCATAATGTCCTGTTTATAGTGTCATGTTCACAATGTCAGTTCATAGTGTCATATTCATAATGTCCTGTTTATAGTGTCATGTTCATAGTGTCATATTCATAATGTTCTGTTTATAGTGTCATGTTCATAATGTCCAGTTCATAGTGTCATATTCGTAATGTCCTGTTTATAGTGTCATATTCATAGTGTCATGTTCATAATGTCTAGTTCATAGTGTCTTATTCATAATGTCCTGTTTATAATGTCATGTTAATAGTGTCATATTCATAATGTCCTGTTTATAGTGTCATATTCATAATGTCCAGTTTATATTTTGATATTCATAGTGTCCACTTTACAGTGTTGTATTCAGTTTTCTGTTCATAGTGTCCTGCTCATTTCAGGAGACCGCTATTGAAACTGGAATAGACTCCCGCTCTATGATCCGTAACGTCCATGGACAAAGTAAGTCAAATGAAGGACACTTGGTCGATTTTCTCAGTTTTTATTTATCTCATTGCAGTGTACCACATCCACCTCCACCATTTGGGGTGATCTCAAAATGAATTAAGAGGGAACAGCAAAGACAAAGGAATCAGACAATAATATGGAAAAAAGTGAAAGGAAAGAAGTAGAAATCACCAGCATCGCCCCTACCCTCTCCAGCCCGAATGAAAGTAGAATAGAACACTACTGCTCCTTCAAGGCTATAAAGACCCATAGAGCCGGAGTTTATCCTGTTTCTATAGCGTGAAACGGAACATGTGACAATAATCACTTCCTGACCAGGACGCTTGTCTGACGCAGGTTTTTACTCCCCAAGCTAGAAATTGTACCCATTTACACCTGGGTTGAGTGGGGGGGAAAAGTACCATAAGTGTCTTGCCCAAGGAACACAACGTCGGGCCTGGCTCTGTTAGGTTTCACACTCGAGACCTCCTGATCCCCAGTCAGGCAGTTTAACCACTCTGCCACCGACACCAGTATGAAAGAATGAAAGGATCAATATAAAGAAGAGATCAAACCCGTTATCACAGCACGGAATAGAAGAGGAGTCTGTCTTCCACATCACCGACATCATTGCTCCCTCTAGATACCGACATTAAATGTACACCTACCTTAGGGCCTGGGGCCTGGGGCCCAGTCTATTTGAACACGTGCAGAGTCTCTCCCTCACAGCCTGGAATCACTCGACTTGTTTACAACTTTCACGTGTTTCCATCTTTGTCTTTTCTTGTGTACTGTGTACTGTGTGTGTGTGTGCAAGTATTGGTTGCCTTCCAGTTGTCTCATTCCCATTGTCTACCAGCTACACTAGTTTGACATAAGCACGCCAACACTACATGCGTTCAGAAAAAGCAAAAAAAGCACAACACACACGTACACAAGAAAATAACAACACACACATTACACAAGAAAATAACAACACACACGTACACAAGAAAATAACAACACACACAAAGCAGTCAACCACAGACACCCGTATATGGCATACAATCTGTTTATATGTCTCTCTGTTTGACAATACAGTCCATATCCCATTGTCCATATCCCATTGTCCATCTTATGTTTCCTCTCTTTCTCCCTCTGTTTCCATCTTTTTTTGTTTCTTTCCTTTTTTGGCTGTCTCTGTTCCTGTCTGTGTGTCTGTGTGTTGTATCTATCTCCCTGTTTCTGTCTGTCTCTGTCTGTCTCTGTCTGTCTGTTTGTCTGTCTGTCTGACTGTCTGTGTCTGTGTCTGTGTCTGTGTATGTGTATGTGTATGTGTATGTGTATGTGTCTCTGTCTCTGTCTGTCTGTCTGTCTATTTGTCGTCTGTCTGTCTTTCTCCCTCTTTCTCTTTGTGTGTGTTTCTCTCTCTCTCTCTCTCTCCACACACATACACTCTCCTTCTCTCTCTCTCTCTCTCTCTCTCTCTCTCTCTCTCTCTCTCTCTCTCTCTCTCTCTCTCTCTCTCTCTCTCTCTCTCTCCTAGCACACACACACACACACACACACACACACACGTGCAAGTGCAGTATGTAGCTCTCAGATCTCACAATTTAGTCATACCCACATACACACATACACACACATACATGCACTCATACACACTCTCACCCTTGAACGAACGGTGCTGATACCTGATCACATCTTGATGATCGGTACCTTTGTTTCAGGCCTATTCTCAAGTTCCCTTTGGCCTTTCGGACAAGGTGAATCCACGTCGACAAATATACATCTTACGACTATCTCTCCTAGTCAAGTCAGTTGCAGACTTTTCATACTAACAAAGGGGAGCATGGGTGAGTGGTTAGGCCACTTCATGCCATTTTCCTCACATTACTCATTTGCCTTTCTCGTTATAAGATGAACGAGGCAATGTGGGAGGGCCGACAGACTATCAAGTTCTTGTCTCTTTCAGCAATTCGTAATTTGTAACGTATTCTTCATCTTATTATTATTATTCTTCTCCTTCTTCTTCATAATAATAACTGACAAACTCAATTCTTGAGTATGACTGTAAGCGCGTATATCTTGATTTAACCTAAAATATTAATCCAATTTTGGCTTTAAAGGGATGTGTTTAATTCTGTTTATAAAGTTTCAGTACTTTTGCTGAATTTTATTTCTGTTGGCAGTCCATTCCGCAGTCTTACTGTAAAATGAGCACAGGTGACAATAAATTATGTTTGAAGATAGAATCATGTTTGTTTGACAGCCTGATCTGGTTATTCTAGAATTATGTTTTAGCTGATCTAATGGAATAAACAGTTGAGAAGGTTTTACATGCTAAGTGTCGACCATTTCTAGCAAGCATAACACGAGCAATAAGCTCCACACATTGGAATCAGTTCCCTCTTCGCATTCTCTTCTATCACTCTATATAACACGAGCAATAAGCTCCACACATTGGAATCAGTTCTCTCTTCGCATTCTCTTCTATCACTCTATATAACACGAGCAATAAGCTCCACACATTGGAATCAGTTCTCTCTCTTCGCATTCTCTTCTATCACTCTATATAACACGAGCAATAAGCTCCACACATTGGAATCAGTTCTCTCTTCGCATTCTCTTCTATCACTCTATATAACACGAGCAATAAGCTCCACACATTGGAATCAGTTCTCTCTTCGCATTCTCTTCTATCACTCTATATAACACGAGCAATAAGCTCCACACATTGGAATCAGTTTTCTCTTCGCATTCTCTTCTATCACTCTATATAACACGAGCAATAAGCTCCACATTGGAATCAGTTCTCTCTTCGCATTCTCTTCTATCACTCTATATAACACGAGCAATAAGCTCCACACATTGGAATCAGTTCTCTCTTCGCATTCTCTTCTATCACTTTATATAACACGAGCAATAAGCTCCACACATTGGAATCAGTTCTCTCTTCGCATTCTCTTCTATCACTCTATATAACACGAGCAATAAGCTCCACACATTGGAATCAGTTCCCTCTTCGCATTCTCTTCTATCTATATAACACGAGCAATAAGCTCCACACATTGGAATCAGTTCCCTCTTCGCATTCTCTTCTATCACTCTATATAACACGAGCAATAAGCTCCACACATTGGAATCAGTTCTCTCTTCGCATTCTCTTCTATCACTCTATATAACACGAGCAATAAGCTCCACACATTGGAATCAGTTCTCTCTTCGCATTCTCTTCTATCACTCTATATAACAAGCAATAAGCTCCACACATTGGAATCAGTTCCCTCTTCGCCTTCTCCGCTATCTCTCTGATTTAAAGCTTTTTCTGAATGTGCCACCTTTCTCAAGTTCAGAGGATTGGTAGCCTACATAGTGATTGGTGTAAGTCAGGAATATGATGTGAGGATGATCAGACTAGAGTGATTGGTGGTGAGAGGTCAGGAATATAAAATAACCAGACTAAAATGATTGGTGTAAGCCAGGAATATGATGAGAGGATGACCAGACTAAAATGATTGGTGTAAGCCAGGAATATGATGAGCGGATAACCAGACTAAAATGATTGGTGGAAGCTAGGAATATGATGAGAGGATGACCAGACTAGAATAAGTGGTGTAAAGCCAGGAATTTGATGTCAGGGTAACCAGACTAGAGTGATTGGTGTAAGCCAGGAATTTGATGTCAGGATGACCAGACTAGAATAATTGGTGTAAGCCAGGAATTTGATGTCAGGATGACCAGACTAGAATAATTGGTGTAAGCCAGGAATTTGATGTCAGGATGACCAGACTAGAATAATTGGTGTAAGCCAGGAATTTGATGTCAGGATGACCAGACTAGAATATTGGTGTAAGCCAGGAATTTGATGTCAGGATAACCAGATTAGAATAATTGGTGTAAGCCAGGAATTTGATGTCAGGATGACCAGACTAGAATAATTGGTGTAAGCCAGGAATTTGATGTCAGGATGACCAGACTAGAATAATTGGTGTAAGCCAGGAATTTGATGTCAGGATGACCAGACTAGAATAATTGGTGTAAGCCAGGAATTTGATGTCAGGATGACCAGACTAGAATAATTGGTGTAAGCCAGGAATTTGATGTCAGGATGACCAGACTAGAATAATTGGTGTAAGCCAGGAATTTGATGTCAGGATAACCAGACTAGAATAATTGGTGTAAGCCAGGAATTTGATGTCAGGATAACCAGACTAGAATAATTGGTGTAAGCCAGGAATTTGATGTCAGGATGACCAGATTAGAATAATTGGTGTAAGCCAAGAATTTGATGTCAGGATAACCAGATTAGAATAATTGGTGTAAGCCAGGAATTTGATGTCAGGATGACCAGACTAGAATAATTGGTGTAAGCCAGGAATTTGATGTCAGGATGACCAGACTAGAATAATTGGTGTAAGCCAGAATTTGATGTCAGGATGACCAGATTAGAATAATTGGTGTAAGCCAGAATTTGATGTCAGGATGACCAGACTAGAATAATTGGTGTAAGCCAGGATTATGATTTCAGGATGACCAGACTAGAATAATTGGTGTAAGCCAGGAATTTGATGTCAGGATGACCAGATTAGAATAATTGGTGTAAGCCAGAATTTGATGTCAGGAGGACCAGATTAGAATAATTGGTGTAAGCCAGGAATTCGATGTCAGGATGACCAGATTAGCAGGGCTGAGGTAACTAGGAGCAGTGGATGGATTAACAAATCGTCAATCAACTACAGGAAACAAACAAGCGAACAAACAATAGTAACAGCAAACGAACAACATCCCTTCCCCAAGAATAAGCTAGCCCTAACGCCCCCCACCACATTTCATCGTCAAACCTGCCTCTTCCTAAATGAAATCACGAGAAAACCACTGCAGAACCCAAAAACAACCAAAACAATAAAAAAATGCAAAACTAATTCACAACAGCCCAAATGATACATCAAGCAAAATGGAACTTTTAGCGAAAAACAAAGAAACAAAAATAAATATTCTTGAAAAATACCCCCAGGCAGTGGACAGCTAAGCACCTGTACGGGGAGTAGATCACCCCGACCTCCACAAGTCTCCTGCTGCCTCGCAGAAGGTCTTGGCTGACCAAAGGCTAAGAGAGTTAACCCTGAAAGAAAACAACCTGCTGCCTTGGAGGCCAGTCTTGACTGACCAAAGGCTAAGGAGTTAATCCTGACAGAAAATAACAACCTGCTGCCCTGCAGGCCTGGTTTTGAATGACTAAAGACTAAGGGAGTTAACCCTGACAGAAAATAACAAGGCCCGGTAGGGAGCCTCAAGGTGGCAGCCCTACCATCTACCTAGGGGTACAGTGTGATAATCCCCTGCCTACCTAAACAACCTAATTCAAAGTAATATATACAATGATATTCCGGCTTGAACTTTCGAAGACGACTTTTGAAAAGAACACGGACTATGATTTTTTGGAACATGGAATGTTAGGGCAATAAATGGAAAGGTTAAATTAGTGAAGAAATTAGTTAAAGAAATGGATTACAGAAACAAAGAAAAAAGGACAAGGAATAGAAAATGTAGGACCAAATCATACTTTAATCTTCTCAGGATTAGATGTCAAAGATAAAGCTAGAGCAGGAGTAGGCCTCCTAATGCATACAAGGCAAGAATAAATGCTACTAGAAAGTTGAAAATGTGTAAGCCCACGGCTATTCTTCACCCTCTACTACGTTTCTTATCATCACTGTCTTTTTCTTTCTTTCTTTCTCCTTTATATTTTTCTTCTGACATCACATTGTGTGATGCCGAGGTAGTACTTAGATTTAGATTCTAGATATTTCTCGTTTGTTGTCTGACAAAGGGTTATACCCGAAACGCCACGTGTTTGTTTGTCTTTATTAGTGGAGTTGTCATTTATTGTCACATTTCGCCTTAGGAGTATCGATTAACTCAGAGGGAAAAACTAAAAGAAGAAATCAGCTAGAGAATCCCAAAGGCAAATGCAATATATAACCACATAGGAAAGGCATTTGTAGGTAAACAAGATTGTCAACAAAACCCAAAATAGCCGTATACAACACAGTTTATTGTCCTACTCTCCTCTCTGGCAGTGAACCCTGGACCTTAGACAGTTGGGAATACAGTAGAGTGCAGGAAGCCGAAATCAAATATCTAATAAGAGTAGTAGGGAAAATTACAAGAGACAAAATCAGAAACACAACAATAAGAGATCAGACCAAAGCAGTTAACATAAAACCTAAGTTAGAAAATAATCAATTGAGATGGTTTGGGCATGTTAACAGAATGAATGACAAAAGAATAGCTAAATCAGTATACAGTGCTAAAATTTAACGTAAAAGACCAAAAGGCAGACCTCGGAGAAAGCGGGAAGAAGATATAAAAGAGGCATTAACGCAAAGAAATTTAACTTTCACGGAAGAAAACAGAAAATTTAAGGACAGGGCAGCCTGGAGAAAAGAACATATCCGGCATCTAAAACCCATACACCTGAAGGTAGAATGGAACTGATAAAGAAATGAAAGAAAGAAAAAATACCCTCCCCCCTCCACCCCCTCCCCCAAAAAAGGAGCAACAGCCACAACTCATAATAAAAGCCCACAAAACAAAATAAAGCTGCGAACAATAATTAAACAATGGAATTATTTTAACACGTCAACACAATTCCACTGACAAGCAGACTACGTAACAGCATCATATCAACAACCAATTCTCACTTCAAACGATTTCAGACCTGACTCCTTCTCCCACTGGTCAATTCTCACTTCAAACGATTTCAGACCTCACTCCTTCTCCCACTGGTCAATTCTCACTTCAAACGATTTCAGACCTCACTCCTTCTCCCACTGGTCAATTCTCACTACAAACGATTTCAGACCTCCTCCTTCTCCCACTGGTCAATTCTCACTACAAACGATTTCAGTCCTCACTCCTTCTCCCACTGGTCAATTCTCACTACAAACGATTTCAGACCTCACTCCTTCTCCCACTGGTCAATTCTCACTTCAAACGATTTCAGACCTCACTCCTTCTCCCACTGGTCAATTCTCACTTCAAACGATTTCAGACCTCACTCCTTCTCCCACTGGTCAATTCTCATTACAAACGGTTTCAGACCTCACTCCTTCTCCCACTGGTCAATTCTCACTACAAACGATTTCAGTCCTCACTCCTTCTCCCACTGGTCAATTCTCACTACAAACGATTTCAGACCTCACTCCTTCTCCCACTGGTCAATTCTCACTACAAACGATTTCAGTCCTCACTCCTTCTCCCACTGGTCAATTCTCACTTCAAACGATTTCAGTCCTCACTCCTTCTCCCACTGGTCAATTCTCACTACAAACGATTTCAGTCCTCACTCCTTCTCCCACTGGTCAATTCTCACTTCAAACGATTTCAGACCTCACTCCTTCTCCCACTGGTCAATTCTCACTACAAACGATTTCAGACCTCACTCCTTCTCCACTGGTCAATTCTCACTTCAAACGATTTCAGTCCTCACTCCTTCTCCCACTGTTCAAT
>JAXRKP010000869.1:170000-204083 GCA_037039925.1 Doris montereyensis
GGAACAGACAGATAGGACAAACACTAACTTTCTGTTGAGATATCTTGGTAATAGACAAATAGGATTAACATTAACTCTCTGTTGAGACATTTTGGTAATAGACATACGTTTTTGTAATAGACAGATGTGATTTCACTAACTCTCTTTTGAAATGTCTTAGTAATAAACAGATATAGGATAGGCATTAATTTTATGCCTGAGATGTCTTGGTAACAGACATATGAGACAGACACTAACTATCTACCTGAGATGTCTTGGTAAAATAGTCAGAAGGGATTTCACTTACTCTCTGTTGACATGTCTTGGTAATGAACAGATATAGGATAGGCATTAATTTTATGCCTGAGATGTCTTGGTAATGAACAGATGGGGCAAACACTAACTGTCTATCTGAGATGTCTTAGGAACAGATAGATGGTATATACACTACCTCCATGTCTGAGATGTCTTAGGAATAGACGGATGGGACAGATACTGACTCAGTCTGCTACGTCTCGGTAATACAGACAGATGAGGTATAAAAAGTGATAAACTTACTCGTTGTCTGGCATGTCTTGGTAACACAGACAGATGAGGTATAAAAAGTGATAACTTACTCGTTGTCTGGCATGTCTTGGTAATACAGACATATAAGGTATAAAAAGTGATATACTTACTCGTTGTCTGGCATGTCTTGGTAATACAGACATATGAGGTATAAAAAAAGTGATATACTTACTCGTTGTCTGGCATGTCTTGGTAATACAGACATATGAGGTATAAAAGTGATATACTTACTCGTTGTCTGGCATGTTTTGGTAATACAGACATATGAGGTATAAAGTGATATACTTACTCGTTGTCTGGCATGTCTTGGTAATACAGACATATGAGGTATAAAAAGTGATATACTTACTCGTTGTCTGGCATGTTTTGGTAACAGATGGATGGGACAAACTGAAAGGAAGCCACCACAAATAGACAACTTGCTATTTGGTTTACTTAGGTCTTTATTGAGTACATAACGTAGCTTTGTGTTTGTCTGTCTTCTGCTACGGGTATGGCGTGCCTTGAAGATAAGCAGAAAAGCGCAGAGATCACAATGCATTGACACCTATCAACAGGTGCTGGGGAAAGGTAATCTCCACACTATTGGCATGATCATTTTTCGAGTTCTCGCTGGCTGAGTCATAATAATATGTACACGCTTCTTCTGTTATCTCTTCCTGTTTTCCTAACACATTCTCTGCCTCGTACTCTAACTGAATTATGGCACAGGTAGGCAACATTGAACGGCGCCAAGGTCTAGTTTGGCGTACCACCAGTCTTCAGCAGGTTTATTAAATTCACGGCGCTAGTAAAATTTAGCAAGGTTTCAAGAAAACCTAAATCGTAACGTTTTTCCACAGGCTCACAATTGTTGGTAAAGTTGTTACGGCGTTACCCCCCCACACACACACACACACACGCATACACACACACACACACACACACACACAGTACTGGTTCGAGATAAGCTCTTTTCCACGGGTTAGCGTATTGCTTACGTAGAGTAAGTTAGTATAATCCCTACAAGTCTCTACAAGGCCGTTACGCCCCACAGGGTAAAGTCTCTACAAGTTTCTACAAGGCCGTTACGCCCCACAGGGTAACGTCTCTACAAGGCCGTTACACCCCACAGGGGAAGGGCTCTACAAGGCCGTTACACCCCACAGTGTCATGTCTCTACAAGGCCGTTACGCCCCACGGGGGTAAAGGTCTCTACAAGGCCGTTACGCCCCACAGGGTAAGGTATCTACAAGGCCGTTACGCCCCACAGGGTAAGGTTTCTACAAGTCTCTACAAGGCCGTTACGCTCCACAGGGTAAGGACACTACAAGGCCGTTACGCCCCACAGAGCAAGGTCTCTACAAGTCTCTACAAGGCAGTTACGCCCCACATGGTATGGTTTCTACAAGGCCGTTACGACCCACAGGGTAAGGTTTCTACAAGGCCGTTACGACCCACAGGGTAAGATCTCTACAAGGTCGTTACGCCTCACAGGGTAAGGTCTCTACAAGGCCGTTACGCCCCACAGGGTAAGATTTCTACAAGGCCGTTACGCCCCACAGGGTAAGGTCTCTACAAGTCTCTATAAGGCCGTTACGCCCCACAGGGTAAGGTCTTTACAAGTCTCTAAAGGCCGTTAGGCCGCACAGGGTAAGGTCTCTACAAGGCCGCTACGCCCCTGAGCTAAGGTCTCTACAAGGCCGTTACGCCCAAAAGGGTAAGGTCTCTACAAGGCCGCTACGCCCCACAGGCTAAGGTCTCTACAAGGCCGTTACGCCCAACAGGGTAAGGTCTTTTACAAGGCCGCTACGCCCCACAGGCTAAGGACTCTACAAGGCCGTTACGCCAACAGGGTAAGGACTCTACGAGGCCGTTACGTTCCACAGGGTAAGGTCTCTCTACTAGGCCGTTACGCCCCACAGGGTAAGGTTTGTACAAAGCCGTTACGCCCCATAAGGGTAAGGTCTCTACAAGGCCGTTACACCTGACAGGGTAAGGTCGCTACAAGGCCGTTATGCCCTACAGGATAAGGTCTCTACAAGGCTGTTACGCCCCACAGGGTAAGGTTTCTACAATGCCGTTACGCTCCACAGAGTAAGGTTTCTTCAATACCATTACGCCCAAAGGGTAAGGTTTCTACAAGGCCGTGACGCCCCACAGGGTAGGGTTTCTACAAGACCGTTACGCCCACAGGGTAAGGTTTCTACAAGACCGTTACGCCCCACAGGGTAAGGTTTCTACAAGGCCGTTACGCCCACAGGGTAAGGTTTCTACAAGGCCGTTACGCCCACAGGGTAAGGTTTCTACAAGGCCGTTACGCCCACAGGGTAAGGTTTCTACAAGGCCGTTACGCCCACAGGGTAAGGTTTCTACAATACCATTACGCCCACAGGGTAAGGTTTCTACAAGGCCGTTATGCCCTACAGGATAAGGTCTCTACAAGGCTGTTACGCCCCACAGGGTAAGGTTTCTACAATGCCGTTACGCCCCACAGAGTAAGGTTTCTACAATACCATTACGCCCACAGGGTAAAGGTTTCTACAAGGCCGTGACGCCCCACAGGGTAGGGTTTCTACAAGACCGTTACGCCCACAGGGTAAGGGTTCTACAAGACCGTTACGCCCCACAGGGTAAGGTTTCTACAAGGCCGTTACGCCCACAGGGTAAGGTTTCTACAAGGCCGTTACACCCACAGGGTAAGGTTTCTACAAGGCCGTTACGCCCCACAGGGTAAGGTTTCTACAAGGCCGTTACGCCCACAGGGTAAGGTTTCTACAAGACCGTTACGCCCGCAGGGTAAAAGGTTTCTACAAGGCCGTTACGCCCACAGGTTAAGGTTTCTACAAGGCCGTTACGCCCACAGGGTAAAGGTTTCTACAAGACCGTCACACCCACAGGGTAAGGTTTCTACAAAGGCCGTTACGCCCCACAGGGTAAAAGGTTTTCTACAAAGGCCGTTACGCCCCACAAAGTAAGGTTTCTACAAGACCATTACGCCCACAGGGTAAGGTTTCTACAAGGCCGTTACGCCCCACAAAGTAAGGTTTCTACAAGACCGTTACACCCACAGGGTAAGGTTTCTACAAGGCCGTTACGCCTCACAAAGTAAGGTTTCTATAAGACCGTTACGCCCACAGGGTAAAGGTTTTTACAAGGCCGTTACGCCCCACAAAGTAAGGTTTCTACAAGACCATTACGCCAACAGGGTAAGGTTTCTACAAGGCCGTTACGCCCCACAAAGTAAGGTTTCTACAATACCGTTACGCCCACAGGGTAAGGTTTCTACAAGGCCGTTACGCCCCACAGGGTAAGGTTTCTACAAGACCGTTACGCCCCACAGGGTAAGGTTTCTACAAGGCCGTTACGCCCACAGGGTAAAGGTTTTCTACAAGGACGTTACGCCCCACAAAGTAAGGTTTCTACAAGACCGTTACGCCCACAGGGTAAGGTTTCTACAAGGCCGTTACGCCCCACAGGGTAAGGTTTCTAGAAGGCCGTTACGCCCCACAGGGTAAGGTTTCTACAAGACCGTTACGCCCACAGGGTAAGGTTTGTACAAGACCGTTACGCCCACAGGGTAAGGTTTCTACAAGGCCGTTACGCCCCACATGGTAAGGTTTCTACAAGGGCGTTAAGCCCCACAGGGTAACGTTTCTACAAGGCCGTTACGCCCCACAGGGTAAGGTTTCTACAAGGCCATTACGCCCACAGGGTAAGGTTTCTACAAGACCGTTACGCCCACAGGGTAAGGTTTCTACAAGACCGTTACGCCCACAGGGGTAGGGTTCTACAAGGCCGTTACGCCCACAGGGTAAGGTTTCTACAAGACCGTTACGCCCACAGGGTAAGGTTTCTACAAGGCCGTTACGCCCTACAGGGTAAGGTTTCTACAAGGCCGTTACGCCCCACAGGGTAAGGTTTCTACAAGACCGTTATGCCCCACAGGGTAACGTTTCTACAAGGCCGTTACGCCCCACAGGGTAAGGTTTCTACAAGACCGTTACGCCCCACAGGGTAAGGTTTCTACAAGGCCGTTACGCCCCACAGGGTAAGGTCTCTACAAGGCCGTTACGCCCCACAAGTAAGGTTTCTACAATATCATTACGCCCCACAGGGTAAGGACTCTACAAGGCCGTTACGTTCCACAGGGTAAGGTCTCTACAAGGCCGTTACGCCCCACAGGGTAAGGTTTCTACAAGCCCGTTACGCCCCACAGGGTAAGGTTTGTACAAAGCCGTTACGCCCCATAAGGGTAAGGTCTCTACAAGGCCGTTACCCCTGACAGGGTAAGGTTTCTACAAGGCCGTTATGCCCTACAGGATAAGGTCTCTACAAGGCCGTTTTACGCCGTTACGCCCCACAGGGTAAGGTTCTACAAGACCGTTACACCTACAATGCCGTTACAGGATAAGGTCTCTACCCGTTACGCCCACAGGGTAAGGTTTCTACAATACCAGGTTTTTACGCCCACAGGGTAAGGTTTTTCAAGGGTACCATTACGCCCAAGGGTAAGGTTTCTACAAGGCCGTTATGCCTGACGTTTCCCCACAGGGTAGGGTTTCTACAAGGCCGTTACGCCCACAGGGTAAGGTTTCTACAAGGCCGTTACGCCCCACAGGGTAAGGTTTCTACAAGGCCGTTACGCCCACAGGGTACAAGGGTTTCTAGGTTTCTACAAGGCCGTTACGCCCCACAGGGTAAGGTTTCTACAAGGCCGTTACGCCCCACAGGGTAAGGTTTCTACAAGGCCGTTACGACCACAGGGTAAGGTTTCTACAATACCATTACTCGCACAGGGTAAAACAAGGTTTCTACAAGGCCGTTATGCCCTACAGGATAAGGTCTCTACAAGGCTGTTACGCCCACAGGGTAAGGTTTCTACAATGCCGTTACGCCCCACAGAGTAAGGTTTCTACAATACCATTACGCCCACAGGGTAAGGTTTCTACAAGACCGTTACGCCCCCACAGGGTAGGGTTTCTACAAGACCGTTACGCCCACAGGTAAGGGTTTCTACAAGACCGTTACGCCCCACAGGGTAAGGTTTCTACAAGGCCGTTACGCCCCAGGGTAAGGTTTCTACAAGGCCGTTACGCCCACAGGATAAGGTTTCTACAAGGCCGTTACGCCCCACAGGGTAAGGTTTCTACAAGGCCGTTACGCCCACAGGGTAAAGGTTTCTACAAGACCGTTACGCCCGCAGGGTAAGGTTTCTACAAGGCCGTTACGCCCCAGGTTAAGGTTTCTACAAGGCCGGCCCACAGGGTAAGGTTTCTACAAGGCCAGGGTAAAGGTTACGTTACGCCCCCACAGGGTAAGGTTTCTACAAGGCCGTTACGCCCCACAAAGTAAGGTTTCTACAAGACCATTACGCCCACAGGGTTTCTACAAGGCCGTTACGCCCCACAAAGTAAGGTTTCTACCGCCCACAGGGTAAGGTTTCTACAAGGCCGTTACGCCCCACAAAGTAAGGTTTCTATAAGACCGTTACGCCCACAGGGTAAAGGTTTCTACAAGGCCGTTACGCCCCACAAAGTAAGGTTTTCTACAAGACCATTACGCCAACAGGGTAAGGTTTCTACAAGGCCGTTACGCCCCACAGGGTAAGGTTTCTCGTTACGCCCACAGGGTAAGGTTTCCAAGGCCGTTACGCCCACAGGGTAAAGGTTTCTACAAGACCGTTACGCCCCACAGGGTAAGGTTTCTACAAGGCACGTTACGCCCACAGGGTAAGGTTTCTACAAGGCCGTTACGCCCCACAAAGTAAGGTTTCTACAAGACCATTACGCCCACAGGGTAAGGTTTCTACAAGGCCGTGACGCCCCACAGGGTAAGGTTTCTCAGAGTATGGTTTTACAAGCCGTCCACAGGGTAAGGTTTCTACAAGACCGTTACGCCCACAGGGTAAGGTTTCTACAAGACCGTTACGCCCCACAGGGTAAGGTTTCTACAAGGCCGTTACGCCCCACATGGTAAAGGTTTCTACAAGGGCGTTAAGGGTTTCTACAAGGCCGTTACGCCCCACAGGTTAAGGGTTTCTACGCCATTACGCCCACAGGGTAAGGTTTCTACAAGGCCGTTACGCCCCACAGGGGGTTTCTACAAGACCGTTACGCCCACAGGGTTTCTACAAGGCCGTTACGCCCACAGGGTAAGGTTTCTACAAGACCGTTACGCCCACAGGGTAAGGTTTTCTACAAGGCCGTTACGCAGGGTAGGGTCCTACAGGGTAAGGTTTCTACAAGGCCGTTACGCCCACAGGGTAAGGTTTCTACAAGGCCGTTACACCCACAGGGTAAGGTTTCTACGACCGTTACGCCCCACAGGGTAAGGTTTCTACAAGGCCGTTACGCCCCAGGTTAAGGTTTCTACACCCACAGGGTAAGGTTTCTACAATATCGTACTCCACAGGTTTCCACAGGGTAAGGACTCTACGAAGACGTTACGCCCCACAGGGTAAGGTTTCTACAAGGCCGTTACGCCCCACAAAGTAAGGTTTCTACAAGGCCGTTACGCCCACACAGGTTTCTACAAGGCCGTTACGCCCCACAAAGTAAGGTTTCTACAAGACCGTTACACCCACAGGGTAAGGTTTCTACAAGGCCGTTACACCTCACAAAGTAAGGTTTCTATAAGACCGTTACGCCCACAGGGTAAGGTTTTTACAAGGCCGTTACGCCCCACAAAGTAAAGGTTTCTACAAGACCATTACGCCAACAGGGTAAGGTTTCTACAAGGCCGTTACGCCCCACAAAGTAAGGTTTCTACAAGACCGTTACGCCCACAGGGTAAGGTTTCTACAAGGCCGTTACGCCCCACAGGGTAAGGTTTCTACAAGACCGTTACGCCCCACAGGGTAAGGTTTCTACAAAGCCGTTACGCCCACAGGGTAAGGTTTCTACAAGGACGTTACGCCCCACAAAGTAAGGTTTCTACAAGACCGTTACGCCCACAGGGTAAGGTTTCTACAAGGCCGTTACGCCCCACAGGGTAAGGTTTCTAGAAGGCCGTTACGCCCCACAGGGTAAGGTTTCTACAAGACCGTTACGCCCACAGGGTAAGGTTTGTACAAGACCGTTACGCCCACAGGGTAAGGTTTCTACAAGGCCGTTACGCCCCACATGGTAAGGTTTCTACAAGGGCGTTAAGCCCCCAGGGTAACGTTTCTACAAGGCCGTTACGCCCACAGGGTAAGGTTTCTACAAGGCCATTACGCCCACAGGGTAAGGTTTCTACAAGACCGTTACGCCCACAGGGTAAGGTTTCTACAAGACCGTTACGCCCACAGGGTAAAGGGTTCTACAAGGCCGTTACGCCCACAGGGTAAGGTTTCTACAAGACCGTTACGCCCACAGGGTAAAGGTTTCTACAAAGCCGTTACGCCCTACAGGGTAAGGTTTCTACAAGGCCGCTACGCCCCACAGGGTAAGGTTTCTACAAGACCGTTATGCCCCACAGGGTAACGTTTCTACAAGGCCGTTACGCCCCACAGGGTAAGGTTTCTACAAGACCGTTACGCCCCACAGGGTAAGGTTTCTACAAGGCCGTTACGCCCCACAGGGTAAGGTCTCTACAAGGCCGTTACGCCCCACAGAGTAAGGTTTCGTTACAATATCATTACGCCCACAGGGTAAGGACTCTACGAGGCCGTTACGTTCCACAGGGTAAGGTCTCTACAAGGCCGTTACGCCCCACAGGGTAAGGTTTCTACAAGCCCGTTACGCCCCACAGGGTAAGGTTTGTACAAAGCCGTTACGCCCCATAAGGGTAAGGTCTCTACAAAGGCCGTTACCCTGACAGGGTAAGGTCTCTACAAGGCCGTTATGCCCTACAGGATAAGGTCTCTACAAGGCCGTTACGCCCCACAGGGTAAGGTTTCTACAATGCCGTTACGCCCCACAGAGTAGGAAAGGTTTCTACAATACCATTACGCCCACAGGGTAAAGGTTTCTACAAGGCCGTGACGCCCCACAGGGTAAGGTTTCTACAAGGCCGTTACGCCCACAGGGTAAGGTTTCTACAAGGCCGTTACGCCCCACAGGGTAAGGTTTCTACAAGGCCGTTACGCCCACAGGGTAAGGTTTCTACAAGGCCGTTACGCCCACAGGGTAAGGTTTCTACAAGGCCGTTACGCCCCACAGGGTAAGGTTTCTACAAGGCCGTTACGTTTCACACAGGGTAAGGTTTCTACAATACCATTACTCCACAGGGTAAGGTTTCTACAAGGCCGTTATGCCCTACAGGATAAGGTCTCTACAAGGCTGTTACGCCCCACAGGGTAAGGTTTCTACAATGCCGTTACGCCCCACAGAGTAAGGTTTCTACAATACCATTACGCCCACAGGGTAAGGTTTCTACAAGACCGTTACGCCCCACAGGGTAAGGTTTCTACAAGACCGTTACGCCCCACAGGGTAAGGTTTCTACAAGGCCGTTACGCCCCCAGGGTAAGGTTTCTACAAGGCCGTTACGCCCACAGGGTAAGGTTTCTACAAGGCCGTTACGCCCCACAGGGGTAAGGTTTCTATAAGGCCGTTACGCCCACAGGGTAAGGTTTCTACAAGACCGTTACGCCCGCAGGGTAAGGTTTCTACAAGGCCGTTACGCCCGCAGGGTAAGGTTTCTACAAGGCCGTTACGACCACAGGGTAAGGTTTCTACAAGACCGTTACGCCCACAGCGTAAAGGTTTCTACAAGGCCGTTACGCCCACAGAATAAGGTTTCTACAAGGCCGTTATGCCCCACAAAGTAAGGTTTCTACAAGACCGTTACGCCCACAGGGTAAGGTTTCTACAAGGCCGTTACGCCCCACAGGGTAAGGTTTCTAGCAGGTAAAAAGGCCGTTACGCCCCACAGGGTATGGTTTCTACAAGACCGTTACGCCCACAAGGTAAGGTTTGTACAAGACCGTTACGCCCACAGGGTAAGGTTTCTACAAGGCCGTTACGCCCCACATGCTAAGGTTTCTACAAGGACGTTACGCCCAACAGGGTAAGGTTTCTACAAGGCCGTTACGCCCCACAGGGTAAGGTTTCTACAAGGCCATTACGCCCACAGGGTAAAAGGTTTCTACAAGGCCGTTACGCCCACAGGGTAAGGGTTCTACAAGGCCGTTACGCCCACAGGGTAAGGTTTCTACAAGACCGTTACGCCCACAGGGTAAGGTTTCTACAAAGGCCATTACGCCCTACTGGGTAAGGTTTCTACAAGGCCGTTACGCCCCACAGGGTTACGCCCGCAGGGTAAGGTTTCTACAAGACCGTTACGCCCACAGGGTAAGGTTTCTACAAGGCCGTTACGCCCTACAGGGTAAGGTTTCTACAAGGCCGTTACGCCCAACAGGGTAAGGTTTCTACAAGGCCGTTACGCCCCACAGGGTAAGGTTTGTACAAGACCGTTACGCCCACAGGGTAAAGGTTTCTACAAGGCCGTTACGCCCCACAGGGTAAGGTTTCTACAAGGACATTCGCTCCAGTTTCTATAAGGCGTTACGCCCACAGGGTAAAGGTTTCTACAAGGCCGTTACGCCCACAGGGTAAGGTTTCTACAAGACCGTTACGCCCACAGGGTAAGGGTTCTACAAGGCCGTTACGCCCACGTTTCACAAGACCGTTACGCCCACAGGGTAAGGTTTCTACAAAGCCGTTACGCCCTACTGGGTAAGGTTTCTACCAAGGCCGCTACGCCCCACAGGGTAAGGTTTCTACAAGACCGTTCGCCCCACAGGGTCGTTTCTACAAGGCCGTTACGCCCCACAGGTAAGGTTTCTACAAGACCGTTACGCCCCACAGGCGTTAAGGTTTCTACAAGGCCGTTACGCCCCACAGGGTAAAGGTCTCTACAAAGACCGTTACGCCCCCAGAGTAAGGTTTCTACAATATCATTACGCCCACAGGGTACAAAGGACTCTACGAGGCCGTTACGTTCCACAGGGTAAAGGTCTCTCAACGGGGCAAAAAGGTTTTACGCTAACCCTGAGGGTAAAGGTTTCTACAAGCCCGTTACGCCCCACAGGGTAAGGTTTGTACAAAGCCGTTACGCCCCATAAGGGTAAGGTCTCTACAAGGCCGTTACCCCTGACAGGGTAAGGTCTCTACAAGGCCGTTATGCCCTACAGGATAAGGTCTCTACAAGGCCGTTACGCCCCACAGGGTAAGGTTTCTACAATGCCGTTACGCCCCACAGAGTAAGGTTTCTACAATACCATTACGCCCACAGGGAAGGTTTCTACAAGGCCGTGACGCCCCACAGGGTAAGGTTTCTACAAGGCCGTTACGCCACAGGGTAAGGTTTCTACAAGGCCGTTACGCCCACAGGGTAAAGGTTTCTACAAGGCCGTTACGCCCACAGGGCAAAAGGTTTCTACAAGGCCGTTACGCCCACAGGGTAAGGTTTCTACAAGGCCGTTACGCCCCACAGGGGTAAGGTTTCTACAAGTCCGTTACGCACACAGGCTAGGTTTTTCCCACAATACCATTACTCCCACAGGGTAAGGTTTCTACAAGGCCGTTATGCCCTGGGATAAGGTCTCTACAAGGCTATTACGCCCCACAGGGTAAGGTTTCTACAATGCCGTTACGCCCCACAGAGTAAAGGTTTCTACAATACCATTAAGCCCACAGGGTAAAGGTTTCTACAAGACCGTTACGCCCCACAGGGTAAGGTTTCTACAAGACCCGTTCGCCCCACAGGGTAAAAGGTTTTCTACCGTTACGCCCCCAGGGTAAGGTTTCTACAAGGCCGTTACGCCCACAGGGTAAGGTTTCTACAAGGCCGTTACGCCCCACAGGGTAAGGTTTCTATAAGGCCGTTACCTTCTAGGTAAGGGCCGTTACACCCACAGGGTAAGGTTTCTACAAGGCCGTTACGTCCCCAAAGGTTTCTACAAGGCCGTTACGACCACAGGGTAAGGTTTCCACACGCCCACAGCGTAAGGTTTCTACAAGGCCGTTACAGGGTAAGTTTCTACAAGGCCGTTATGCAAAGTAAGGTTTCTACAAGCCGTTACACCCACAGGGTAAGGTTTCTACAAGGCCGTTACGCCCCACAGGGTAAGGTTTCTACAAGGCGTTACGCCCCACAGGGTATGGTTTCTACAAGACCGTTACGCCCACAAGGTAAGGTTTTGTACAAGACCGTTACGCCCACAGGGTAAGGTTTCTACAAGGCCGTTACGCCCCACATGCTAAGGTTTCTACAAAGGACGTTGCCCCACAGGGTAAGATTTCTACAAGGCCGTTACGCCCCACAGGGTAAGGTTTCTACAAGGCCATTACGCCCACAGGGTAAAAGGTTTCTACAAGGCCGTTACGCCCACAGGGTAAGGGTTCTACAAGGCCGTTACGCCCACAGGGTAAGGTTTCTACAAGACCGTTACGCCCACAGGGTAAGGTTTCTACAAGGCCATTACGCCCCACTGGGTAAGGTTTCTACAAGGCCGTTACGCCCAAAAGGGTAAGGTTTTTCTACAAGACCGTTACGCCCACAGGGTAAGGTTTCTACAAGGCCGTTTTACGCCCCACAGGCTAAGGTTTCTACAAGGCCGTTACGCCCCACAGGGTAAGGTTTCACAAGGGCCGTTACGCCCCACAGGGTAAGGTTTCTCTACAAGGCCGTTACGCCCCCACAGGGTAAGGTTTCTACAAGACCGTTACGCCCACAGGGTAAAGGTTTCTACAAGGCCGTTACGCCCACAGGGTAAGGTTCTCTACAAGGCCGTTACGCCCCACAGAGTAAGGTTTCTACAAGACCGTTACGCCCACAGGGTAAGGACTCTACGAGGCCGTTACGTTCCACAGGGTAAGGTCTCTACAAGGCCGTTACACGCCCCACAGGGTAAGGTTTCTAGAAGCCCGTTACGCCCCACAGGGTAAGGTTTCTACAAAGCCGTTACGCCCCATAAGGGTAAGGTTTCTACAAGGCCGTTACCCCTGACAGGGTAAAGGTTTCTACAAGGCCGTTATGCCCTACAGGATAAGGTCTCTACAAGGCCGTTACGCCCCACAGGGCAAGGTTTCTACAATGCCGTTACGCCCCACAGAGTAAGGTTTCTTCAATACCATTACGTCCAAAGGGTAAGGTTTCTACAAGTTTCTACCTGAGCCGTTACGCTCCACAGGGTAAGGTTTCTACAAGGGTTACGCCCCACAGGCAAGGTTTCTACAAGTCTCTACAAGCCGTTACACCCCACATGGTAAGGTTTCTACAAAGGCCGTTACGACCCACAGGGTAAGGTTTCTACAAGACCGTTACGACCCACAGGGTAAGGTTTCTACAAGGTCGTTACGCCTCACAGGATAAGGTCTCTGCAAGGCCGTTACGCCCATACAGGGTAAGGTTTCTACAAGACCGTTACGCCCCACAGGGTAAAGGTCTCTACAGGGTAAGGTTTCTACAAGGCCGTTACGCCCACAGGGTAAAAGGTTTTTACAAGGCCTAAAAGCCCCAGGGTTAGGTTTCTACAAGACCGGTTACGTTACGCAGGGTAAGGTTTCTATAAGGCCGTTACGCCCACAGCCTTCGCCCGCGGGCTAAGGTCTCTGCCGTTACGCCCAACAAGGGTGAGTCTTTACAAGGCCGTTACGACCTGAGGTAAAGGTTTCACAGGGTTAAGGTTTCTACAAGGCGTTACGCCCACAGGGTAAGGTTTCTACAAGGCCGTTACGCCCCACAGGGGCAGCCGTTAAGCACAGGGTAAGGTTTCTACAAGGCCGTTACGCCCCACAAAGTAAGGTTTCTACAAGGCCAGGTTTTACACCCACAGGGTAAGGTTTCTACAAGGCCGTTACGCCCCCAGGATAAGGTTTACAAGACGTTACGCCCCACAGGGTAAGGTTTCAGCCGTTCGCCCCAAGGGTGGAGTTTCTACGTAAGGTAAGGTTTCTTCAAGACCGTTACGCCCACAGGGTAAGGTTCTAACCGAAGGTTTCTGAAACCTCACCCTGCAGGTGAGGTTTCTAGAGCCGTTACGCCACAGAAAGTAAAGGTTTCTACATAAGACCGTTACGCCCCCACAGGGTAAGGTTTTACAAGGCCGTTACGCCCCACAGGCTAAAGTTTCTACAAAGGCCGTTACGCTAACAGGGTAAGGTTTCTACAAGGCCGTTACGCCCCACAGGGTAAGGTTTCTACAAGACCGTTACGCCCCACAGGGTAAGGTTTCTACAATACCGTTAGCCCACAGGGTAAGGTTTCTACAGGCAGGTTTATGCCCACAGGGTAAGGTCTCTACAAGGACGTTAGGTGAGCCCCACAGGGTAAAGGTTTTCTACAATGCCGTTACACGCCCCACAGGTAAGGTTTCTACAAGGCCGTTACGCCCACAAAGGGTAAGGTTTCTCCAAGACCGTTACCCCACAGGGTAAGGTCTCCTACAAGGCCGTTATGCCCACAGGATAAAGGGTTCTACAAGGCCCGTTACGCCCACAGGTGTAAGGTTTCTACAAGACCGTTACGCCCCACAGGGTAAGGTTTCTACAAGACCGTTACGCCCACAGGGTAAGGTTTCTACAAGGCCATTGACGCCCCCACACCTGGGGGTTAAGGTTTCTACAAGGACGTTACGCCCACAGGGTAAGGTTTCTACAACCGTTACGCCCGCAGGAGTAGGTTTGTACAAGGCCCCACAGGGTAAGGTTTCTACAAGGCCGTTACGCCCACAGGGTAAGGTTTCTACAAGGCCGTTGCTGCCCACAGGGTAAGGTTTCTACAAGACCGTTACGCCCACAGGGTAAGGGTTCTACAAGGCCGTTACGCCCCACAGTTATGGTAAGGTTTCTACAAGACCGTTACGCCCCTCAGTTTCAGGGTAAGGTTTCTACAAGGCCGTTACGCCCCACAGGGGTAAGGTTTCTACAAGGCCGTTACGCCCCACAGAGTAAAAGGTTTCTACAAAGGCCGTTACGCCTCACAAAGTAAGGTTTCTCAATTACGCCCACAGGGTAAGGTTTTACAAGGCCGTTCTTACAAAGTAAGGCAAGACCGTTACGCCCACAGGGTAAAGGTTTCTACAAGGCCGTTACGCCCTACTGGGTAAGGTTTCTACAAGCCCGGAGTGGGGGTTTTACAAGACCGCCCACAGGGTAAAAGGTTTCTACAAAGGCCGTTACGCCCCCATAAGGGTGCAAGGTTCGGAGTGGAGTTTCAAGGCCGTTGGTGCAGGTCTCCTACAAGGGCGTTACCCCTGACAGGTAAGGTCTCTACAAGGCCGTTACGCCCACAGGATAAGGTTTCTCGTTACGCCCACAGGCCGTTAAGGTTTCTACAAGGCCGTTACGCCCCACAGGGTAAGGTTTTTCAATAAAGGTTTCTCAATGCCGTTACGCCCACAGAGTAAGGTTTCTACAAGACCGTTACGCCCACAGGGTAAGGTTTCTACAAGGCCGTTGCGCCCACAGGGTAAAAGGTTTCTACAAGGCCGTTACGCCCACAGGGTAAGGTTTCTACAAGGCCGTTACGCCCACAGGGTAACGTTTCTACAAGGCCGTTACGCCCACAGGGTAAAAGGTTTCTACAAGGCTAAGGTTTTACGCCCAGGTTTCAGGGTAAGGTTTCTACAAGGCCGTTACGCCCACAGGGTAAGGTTTCTACAATGCCGTTACGCCCGCAGGGTAAAGGGTTCTACAAGGGGCCGTTACGCCCACAGGGTAAGGTTTCTACAATACCGTTACGCCCACAGGGTAAGGTTTTCTACAAGGCCGTTACGCCCTACAGGGTAAGGTTTCTACAAGGCCGTTACGCCCCACAGGGTTACCTTCTAGTAGGTTTCTACAAGGCCGTTACGCCCACAGGGTAAGGTTTCTACAAGACCGTTACGCCCGCAGGAGCAAGGTTTCTACCTTCAAGGCCGTTACGTTCCCACAGGTTAAGGTTTCTACAAAGCCCCGTTACGCCCACAGGGTAAGGTTTCAGACCGTCACACCCACAGGGTAAGGTTTCTACAAGGCCGTTACGCCCCACAGGGTAAGGTTTCTACAAGGCCGTTACGCCCCACAGGTAAGGTTTCTACAAGACCATTACGCCCACAGGGTAAGGTTTTCTACAAGGCCGTTACGCCCCACAGGGTTAAGGTTTCTACAAGACCGTTACGTCCACAGGGTAAGGTTTCTACAAGGCCGTTACGCCCCACAGGGTAAGGTTTCTACAAGACCGTTACGCCCACAGGGTAAGGTTTTACAAGACGCCCCAAAGTTTCTACGCCCGCCAACAGGGTAAGGTTTCTACAAGGCCATTACGCCCACAGGGTAAGGTTTCTACAAGACCGTTCAAGGTTTCTACAAGGCCGTTACGCCCCAGGTTTCAGGGTAAGGTTTCACAAGACCGTTACGCCCCACAGGGCAAAAAGGTTTCTACAAGGCAGTTACGCCCACAGGGTAAGGTTTCTACAAGGCCGTTACGCCCCACAAAGTAACAGGTTTCTACAAGACCGTTACGCCCACAGGGTAAGGTTTCTACAAGGCCGTTACGCCCCACAGGGTAAGGTTTCTACAAGAAGGCCGTTACGCCCCACAGGGTAAAGGTTTCTACAAGACCGTTACGCCCACACAGGTAAGGTTTCTACAAGACCGTTCGCCCACAGGGTAAGGTTTCTACAAGGGGCCTAAAGTAAAGGTTTCTACAAGACCGCCCCACATGCTAAGGTTTCTACAAGGGCGTTACGCCCAACAGGGTAAGGTTTCTACAAGGCCTTTACGTCCCCACAGGGTAAGGTTTCTACAAGGCCGTTACGCCCACAGGGTAAGGTTTCTACAAGACCGTTACGCCCACAGGGTAAGGTTTCTACAAGCCCCATGCTAAAGTTTCTACGCCACAGGGTAAGGGTTCTACAAGGCCGTTACGCCCACAGGGTAAAGGTTTCTACAAGACCGTTACGCCCCACAGGGTAAGGTTTCTACAAGGCCGTTACGCCCAGAACTGGGTAAGGTTTCTACAAGGCCGTTCTACGCCATCCGCCCACAGGTTTCTACAAAGTTAAGGTTTCTACAAGACCGTTATGCCCCACAGGGTAAGGTTTCTACAAGGCCGTTACGCCCACAGGCTAAGGTTTCTACAAGACCGTTACGCCCCACAGGGTAAGGTTTCTACAAGGCCGTTACGCCCCACAGGGTAAGGTCTCTACAAGGCCGTTACGCCCACAGAGTAAGGTTTCTACAATACCATTACGCCCACAGGGTAAGGGGACTCTACGAGGCCTTTACGTTCCACAGGGTAAGGTCTCTACAAGGCCGTTACGCCCCACAGGGTAGTTTCTACAAGGCCGTTACGCCCCACAGGTAAGGTTTGTACAAAGCCGTTACGCCCCATAAAGGGTAAGGTCTCTACAAGGCCGTTACCCCTGACAGGGTAAGGTCGAGATAAGGTCTCTACAAGGCCGTTATGCAGGGTAAGGTTTCTACAAGTTACGAGAGTAGGTTTATACAATACCATTACGCCCACAGGGTAGGTTTCTACAAGGCCGTGACGCCCCACAGGGTAAGGTTTCTACAAGGCCCTGACGCCCACAGGGTAAGGTTTCTACAAGGCCGTTACGCCCCACAGGGTAAGGTTTCTACAAGGCCGTTACGCCCACAGGGTAAAAGGTTTCTACAAGGCCGTTACGCCCACAGGGTAAGGTTTCTACAAGGCCGTTACGCCCCACAGGGTAAGGTTTCTACAAGTCCGTTACGCCACAGGGTAAGGTTTCTAAAATACCATTACGCCCACATGGTAAGGTTTCTACAAGGCCGTTATACCCTACAGGATAAGGTCTCTACAAGGCTGTTACGCCCCACAGGGTAAGGTTTCTACAATGCCGTTACGCCCCACAGAGTAAGGTTTCTACAATACCAGTACGCCCACAGGGTAAGGTTTCTACAAGGTCAACCGTTTACGCCCCACAGGGTAAAGGTTTCTACAAGGCCGTTACGCCCACAGGGTAAGGTTTCTACAAGGCCGTTACGCCCGCAGGGTAAGGTTTCTACAAGGCCGTTACGCCCCACAGGGTAAGGTTTCTACAAGGCCGTTACGCCCACAGGGTAAGGTTTCTACAAGACCGTCACCCACAGGGTAAGGTTTCTACAAGGCCGTTACGTCCCACAGGGTAAGGTTTCTACAAGACCGTTACCTTCACAGGGTAAAAGGTTTCTACAAGACCGTTACGCCCCCAAAGTAAGGTTTCTACAAGACCGTTGCGCCCACAGGGTAAGGTTTCTACAAGGCGTTACGCCCCACAAAGTAAAGGTTTCTACAAGACCGTTACACCCACAGGGTAAAAGGTTTTTACAAGGCCGTTACGCCCCACAAAGTAAGGTTTCTACAAGGCCGTTACGCCCACAGGGTAAGGTTTTCTACAAGACCGTTACGCCCACAAAGTAAGGTTTCTACAAGACCGTTACGCCCACACGGTAAGGTTTCTACAAGGCCGTTACGCCCCACAGAGTAAGGTTTCTACAAGACGTTTACGCCCAACAGGGTAAGGTTTCTACAAGGCCGTTACGCCCACAGGGTAAGGTTTCTACAAGGCCATTACGCCCATTGGAGTAAAGGTTTCTACAAGACCGTTACGCCCACAGGGTAAGGTTTCTACAAGGCCGTTACGCCCACAGGGTAAGGTTTCTACAAGGCCGTTACGCCCACAAAGCAAGGTTTCTACAAGGCCGTTACGCCCTACAGGTTAAGGTTTCTAGAAGGCCGTTACGCCCCACAGGGTAAGGGTTCTACAAGACCGTTACGCCCACAGGACAAGGTTTCTACAAGGCCGTTACGCCCACAGGGTAAAGGTTTCTACAAGGCCATTACGCCCCACATGATAGGTTTCTACAAGGACGTTACGCCCCACAGGGTAAAAGGTTTCTACAAGGCCGTTACGCCCCACAGGGTAAGGTTTGTACAAGGCCGTTACGCCCACAGGGTAACGTTTCTACAAGACCGTTACGCCCCACAGGGTAAGGTTTCTACAAGGCCGTTACACCCCACAAGGTAAGGTTTCTACAAGACCGTTACGCCCACAGGGTAAGGTTTCTACAAGACCGTTACGCCCACAGGGCAAGGTTTCTACGAGGCCGTTACTCCCACAGGGTAAAGTTTTCTACAAGGCCGTTACGCCCACAGGTAAAGGTTTCTACAAAGACCGTTACGCCCACAGGGTAAGGTTTCTACAAGGCCGTTACGCCCCACATGGTAAGGTTTCTATAAGGCCGTTACGCCCCACAGGGTAAACGGGTTTCTACAAGACCGTTACGCCCCACAGGGTAAGGTTTACAAGGCCGTTACTTCCACAGGTAAAGGTCTCTACAAGGTTTCTACAAGGTAAAGGTTTCTACAAGGCGCCACAGGGTAAGGTTCTACAAGGCCGTTACGTCCACAGGGTAAGGTTCTACAAGGCCGTTACGCCCCCAGGGTAAGGTTTCTACAAGCCCGTTACGCCCTCACAGGGTAAGGTTTCTACACAAGGCCGTTGCCTCACAGGGTAAGGTCTCTACAAGGCCGTTACCCCCTGACAGGGTAAGGTTTTCTCAAGGCGTTACGCCCCACAGGGTAAGGTCTCTACAAGGCCGTTACGCCCCACAGGGTAAAGGTCTCTACAAGGCCGTTACGCCCCCACAGGGTAAGGTTTCATGCCGCCGTCCCACAGGGTAAGGCCCTACAAGGCCGTTACGCCCTACATTAGCACCTGGGTTGAACATGGTAAGGTGTAGAATGTCTTTTCACAACATCAAGTCTAGGATTGAAATCATGAATTTCATTATTCTAAATCTGAGAACCTAAGAACTAGAGTTATCGTTGTCAGATCAAAGGAATCCTTTGATCAGTGTTGGGTGATTTGGATGAAATCCATAGAATTTCACACGGTGATGTAGACAAATGGGTACTGCACCACTAGACGAAGCCACGTGACTGTTAGAGAGCTATACACCAGGTGACTGTTACAGATCTATACACCAGGTGTCTGTTGCAGAGCTATACACCAGTCGACGCTTATTTCGTTGGGCCCGAAGTTGAGTCATTGTGAAAGGCACTTAACATGTTAATCTTCACTCCACCCACGAGTGAATCGGTATCAGCTGTTGGTGGGAGGCATAAAATCTGGGAAAGACCAACGTCTTGAACGAGAGGTGGGTATCAGGTGGGGTGGAAGATGACAAAATGATCTCGCATCATTTCTTTCTTCTTCACCCAACAGAAACCGATGTTAGTTTGGATCTTATAGTTTTGGATTGCGTGTCAGATATTATGCTTACACGATGTATGAATCAAACCGTCATTCCTTCAAGTCAGGGCACTCGGTCATCCAGATACAAAGTGTCGACCTCTCAACCAAAAGGTAACGGGTTCGAGCCTTGCCGTCGACTGAAACATTTTCTCGAGTTATTTTTAACAAAACCTACTCCCCCCGGGCCAGGTACCAACACGACACCTAGTGCCGTCGGACGGTAAAAAGGAGGTCCCGTGTGCATATCGTAACAATGTGCACGCTAATGATCCCTTGACTTTTTACAGGGCAGTCCGGGCAAAAATTAAAAAAACTTAAAAAGCCCCAAGATCACCTTAGCTGCGGATGTGGGTAAATCACATGAAAACTCCAGCCAACATCTTGACCACTGCACCAGACTGATAAAATGTCCATAGTCTAAGAAGACATTTAAAGGAAGTTTACTTGTACAATATCAACAGACTAGGATGTTGACTTGTACAGTATCAATGGATTAGGAAATTGACTTGTACAGTATCAACAGACTAGAAAAGTTGACTTGTACAGTATCAACAGACTAGGAAGTTGACTTGCACAGTATCAACAGACTAGAAAGTTGACTTGTACAGTATCAATGGATTAGGAAGTTGACTTGTACAGTATCAATGGATTAGGAAGTTGACTTGTACAGTATCAATGGATTAGGAAGTTGACTTGTACAGTATCAATGGATTAGGAAGTTGACTTGTACAGTATCAACAGACTAGGAAGTTCACTTGTACAGTATCAACAGACTAGAAAGTTGACTTGTACAATATCAACAGACTAGGAAGTTGACTTGTACAATATCAACAGACTATGAAAGTTGACTTGTACAATATCAACAGACTAGAAAGTTGACTTGTACAATATCAACAGACTAGAAAGTTGACTTGTACAATATCAACAGACTAGGAAGTTGACTTGTACAGTATCAACAGACTAGAAAGTTGACTTGTACAATATCAACAGACTAGGAAGTTGACTTGTACAGTATCAACAGACTAGAAAGTTGACTTGTACAGTATCAATGGATTAGAAAGTTGACTTGTACAGTATCAACAGACTAGGAAGTTCACTTGTACAGTATCAACAGACTAGGAAGTTCACTTGTACAGTATCAATGGATTAGAAAGTTGACTTGTACAATATCAACAGACTAGAAAGTTGACTTGTACAATATCAACAGACTAGAAAGTTGACTTGTACAGTATCAATGGATTAGGAAGTTGACGTGTACAGTATCAATGGATTAGGAAGTTGACTTGTACAGTATCAATGGATTAGGAAGTTGACTTGTACAGTATCAATGGATTAGGAAGTTGACTTGTACAATATCAACAGACTAGGAAGTTCACTTGTACAGTATCAACAGACTAGAAAGTTGACTTGTACAATATCAACAGACTAGGAAGTTGACTTGTACAATATCAACAGACTAGGAAGTTGACTTGTACAATATCAACAGACTAGGAAGTTGACTTGTACAATATCAACAGACTAGGAAGTTGACTTGTACAATATCAACGAGACTAGGAAGTTGACTTGTACAGTATCAATGGATTAGAAAGTTGACTTGTACAGTATCAACAGACTAGAAAGTTGACTTGTACAGTATCAATGGATTAGGAAGTTGACTTGTACAATATCAACAGACTAGAAAGTTGACTTGTACAGTATCAACAGACTAGAAAGTTGACTTGTACAGTATCAATGGATTAGGAAGTTGACTTGTGCAATATCAACAGACTAGAAAGTTGACTTGTACAGTATCAACAGACTAGAAAGTTGACTTGTACAATATCAACAGACTAGAAAGTTGACTTGTGCAATATCAACAGACTAGAAAGTTTACTTGTACAATATCAACAGACTAGAAAGTTGACTTGTACAGTATCAACAGACTAGGAAGTTTACTTGTACAGTATCAACAGACTAGGAAGTTGACTTGTACAGTATCAATGGATTAGAAAGTTGACTTGTACAGTATCAACAGACTAGAAAGTTGACTTGTACAGTATCAATGGATGGGGAAGTTGACTTGTACAATATCAACAGACTAGAAAGTTTTGACTTGTACAGTATCAACAGACTAGAAAGTTGACTTGTACAGTATCAACAGACTAGAAAGTTGACTTGTACAGTATCAATGGATTAGGAAGTTGACTTGTACAGTATCAATGGATTAGGAAGTTGACTTGTACAGTATCAACAGACTAGAAAGTTTACTTGTACAATATCAACAGACTAGGAAGTTGACTTGTACAGTATCAACAGACTAGAAAGTTGACTTGTACAGTATCAATGGAATAGGAAGTTGACTTGTACAATATCAACAGACTAGAAAGTTGACTTGTACAATATCAACAGACTAGAAAGTTGACTTGTACAGTATCAACAGACTAGAAAGTTGACTTGTACAATATCAACAGACTAGAAAGTTGACTTGTGCAATATCAACAGACTAGAAAGTTTACTTGTACAATATCAACAGACTAGAAAGTTGACTTGTACAGTATCAACAGACTAGGAAGTTTACTTGTACAGTATCAACAGACTAGGAAGTTGACTTGTACAGTATCAATGGATTAGAAAGTTGACTTGTACAGTATCAACAGACTAGAAAGTTGACTTGTACAGTATCAATGGATTAGGAAGTTGACTTGTACAATATCAACAGACTAGAAAGTTTTGACTTGTACAGTATCAACAGACTAGAAAGTTGACTTGTACAGTATCAACAGACTAGAAAGTTGACTTGTACAGTATCAATGGATTAGGAAGTTGACTTGTACAGTATCAATGGATTAGGAAGTTGACTTGTACAGTATCAACAGACTAGAAAAGTTTACTTGTACAATATCAACAGACTAGGAAGTTGACTTGTACAGTATCAACAGACTAGAAAGTTGACTTGTACAGTATCAATGGAATAGGAAGTTGACTTGTACAATATCAACAGACTAGAAAGTTGACTTGTACAATATCAACAGACTAGGAAGTTGACTTGTACAGTATCAACAGACTAGAAAGTTGACTTGTACAATATCAACAGACTAGAAAGTTGACTTGTGCAATATCAACAGACTAGAAAGTTGACTTGTACAGTATCAATGGATTAGAAAGTTTGACTTGTACAATATCAACAGACTAGAAAGTTGACTTGTACAGTATCAATGGATTAGGAAGTTGACTTGTACAGTATCAATGGATTAGGAAGTTGACTTGTACAGTATCAGTGGATTAGAAAGTTGACTTGTACAGTATCAATGGATTAGGAAGTTGACTTGTACAATACCAATGGATTAGGAAGTTGACTTGTACAATATCAATGGATTAGGAAGTTGACTTGTACAGTATCAATGGATTAGGAAGTTGACTTGTACAGTATCAACGGACCTAGAGCAATGAATGCAAATGTGATTATTTTGAAGAAATGAATTAATGAGTATCACATATTTGAATTGTTTTTCTTCAGGTTTATCCTATTTAGAAATGTTTTATGTTTTACGTTTTATGGTCAACACAGCCTGCAAGCAATGAATAGAACCTGAGATCACCGCTTATTGCGGACAAAGTAAGAATCAGCCACTAAATCCATCATTAAGTCTATAAAAAAACTAATGCTAAAATTCCCAAGGAGTTTGCATTGTAAATTGAAGTCTTAAGTCATAATGTTACGTAATAACAGTACAGGAAACCATTTGCAATGCGTAACTTTTGTCATAATTTCTACTACACAAAGGAAAACCAACAACGAAACCCTGATGGGATTGCCACATGGACGGGGGAATTAATAGTCCAGAAGCAAGGTGCCGGCATACTCAATCAAAAGGTTATGGGTCTCGAGCTCCGCCGACTGTTGAAAAGTTCCTCTTTTTTTTTCGCGCCTCCTCCCCTCCCTAGTACAGGTAGGTGGATCGACACCTAGTCCAATAAGATATGGACGATAAAAAGTAGGTCCTGTGAACAGATCACAACAATGTGCACGTTTAAGATCCCTTGACTGTTTACAAGGCAGTCCGGGTAAAATAATAATTCTACCAAAGTCCCTGAGATCACCTTAGTTATGGATGTGGGTAAATCAGATCAAAACACAAAAGAAAGAAAAACAATAAAGAAACCCTGATGTGGTTGTCACACAGACATTTAGTTTCACCCCTTGATGTCATAGAAGTTGAGGTGGGCGATACATACACAGACATTTAGTTTCACACAGACATTTAGTTTTTTCACACGTTGGTGGCATAGAAGTTGAGGTGGGCGATACATAGTTGTCACACAGACATTTAGTTTCACACCTTGATGATATACAAGTTGAGGAGGGCTGATACATAATTGCCACACATACATTTAGTTTCACCCCTTGATGGCATAGAAGTTCAGGTGGGCTGATACATAATTGCCACACAGACATTTAGTTTCACCCCTTGATGTCATAGAAGTTGAGGTGGGCGATACATAATTGCCACACAGACATTTAGTTTCACACCTTGATGATATACAAGTTGAGGAGGGCTGATACATAATTGCCACACAGACATTTAGTTACGCCGCTTGGTGGCATAAAAGTGATGTGGGCTGATACATAGTTGCCACACAGACATTTAGTTACGCCGCTTGGTGGCATAAAAGTGATGTGGGCTGATACATAGTTGCCACACAGACATTTAGTTACGCCGCTTGGTGGCATAAAGTGATGTGGGCTGATACATAGTTGCTACACAGACATTTAGTTACGCCGCTTGGTGGCATACAAGTGAGGTGGGATGATACATAGTTGCACACAGACATTTAGTTTCACACCTTGATGGCATAGAAATTGAGGAGGGCTGATACATAGTTGCCACACAGACACTACTGTACCATGCAATATAGCACGTATATATATTATAAATATACAGTATTAATTTGTCACATAGCACACACACACTTATATATATATATATATATATATATATATATATATATATATATATATATATATATATATATATGTATATATATATATATATATATATATATATATATATATATATATATATATATATATATATTATAAAAATAGAGTATTAATTTGTCGCATAGCACGTAGATATATTATAAATATACAGTATTAATTTGTGACATAGCATGTAGATATATTATAAATGTACAGTATTAATTTGTCACATAGAACATAGAAATATTAAAATTGTACAGTATTAATTTATGACATAGCATGTAGATATATTATAAATGTACAGTATTAATTTGTGACATAGCATGTAGATATATTATCAATGTACAGTATTAATTTGTGACATAGCATTTAAATATATTATAAATGTACATTATTAATTGGTCACATAGAACATAGAAATATTATAAATGTACAGTATTAATTTGTGATATAGCATGTAGATATATTATAAATGTACAGTATTAATTTGTGACATAACATGTAGATATATTATCAATGTACAGTATTAATTTGTGACATAGCATGTAGATATATTATCAATGTACAGTATTAATTTGTGACATAGCATGTAGATATATTATCAATGTACAGTATTAATTTGTGACATAGCATGTAGATATATTATCAATGTACAGTATTAATTTGTGACATAGCATGTAGATATATTATCAATGTACAGTATTAATTTGTGACATAGCATGTAGATATATTATCAATGTACAGTATTAATTTGTGACATAGCATGTAGATATATTATCAATGTACAGTATTAATTTGTGACATAGCATGTAGATATATTATCAATGTACAGTATTAATTTGTGACATAGCACTTATATATATTATCAATGTACAGTATTAATTGGTCAACTTGCACGCCGATAGAAAGAACTTGGAGCTGTGTTCAAATATCTCCCTAGCAACACAACACGTGACTGCTTGGAAGCACACAGAAAAACGGATTGAGTTCACACATCGGTTACGCATTGATTTTGAAAGAAAAACAGCATTTCAACACACGAGTGTGTTGCTGTTGGGAGAAACGTGACGGACATTTTTTTGAAGTTCACACATCCTTAAGTTGACTTGGAAAGAAAAAAGGTAGTTCAACACACGAGTGAGTTGCTAAAAGTATTTCAACACACGAGTGAGTTGCTAAAAGTATTTCAACACACGAGTGAGTTGCTAAAAGTATTTCAACACACGAGTGAGTTGCTAAAAAGTATTTCAACACACGAGTGAGTTGCTAAAAGTATTTTCAACACACGAGTGATTTCAACACACGAGTGAGTTGCTAAAAGTATTTCAACACACGAGTGAGTTAAAAGTATTTCAACACACGAGTGAGTTGCTAAAAGTATTTCAACACACGAGTGAGTTGCTAAAAGTATTTCAACACAAGTGAGTTGCTAAAAGTATTTCAACACACGAGTGAGTTGCTAAAGTATTTCAACACACGAGTGAGTTGCTAAAAGTATTTCAACACACGAGTGAGTTGCTAAAGTATTTCAACACACGAGTGAGTTGCTAAAAAGTATTTCAACACACGAGTGAGTTGCTAAAAGTATTTCAACACACGAGTGAGTTGCTAAAAGTATTTCAAACACGAGTGAGTTGCTAAAAGTATTTCAACACACGAGTGAGTTGCTATTGGAAAAAATGTGAGAGAGATGGAAATAAACACCAGTAAAAGAACAATGCAATACGAGCAGAAACAATATTAGATCTAGATCTATGCGTATCCTGAGAGCTAGGCTGCCGAGATACCGCAACTGGAAATGTTGTGGGTTTTTTTGACACAAGATGGAGTCGCCCGATGAGGTTGTTCCGATTTGCTCACCAAATTTCCGTCTGAAATATTTAAGAAATTTTGGCAAATCCGCAATGCCGTGTCTTCCGCTTCACTTTGCCAGAGACCTCACGCAAACACACTCATAACAAATTCTTATGTCTCTTCCTGACATGTTAATGTTATTCCTCTTGAATTAATCTAAAATGATAAAAGTATATTTTTTCATGTAAACAAAAGGACTTAAAGAAAAAGCTCAGTTTCAAATGATAGAGGCAACCATCATCTTTCATCTCTTATCTAGGAACCCCAAAAACAATCAATTAATGTCATGCCTGTCTAGCTCCGCGCAACAGCATTTGCAGTGCCTAGCATTGATGTGTCATGTTCTGAATGGAGATGGATTGCAGATACCATTGTGTACACGTCACCTTGCAGCTAATGATATATTAAAATATTTCATGGCTTCTGGTCTTCTAGTGTATCAGTTGTAATGAACATAATATTAAGAATAATGATAATAATAATGATAATAATAATGATAATGGTAATGATAATGATAATCATACTACTATTATTACTACTACTGCCACTACTACCACTACAACAACTACTACTACTACTACTGCTACTACTACTACTACTACTACTACTACTACTACTACTACTGCTGCACCACTACTACTACTACTATTATTACTACTACCACTGCTGCTACTACTACTACTACTACTACTACTACTACTGCTACTGCTGCTGCTACTACAGCTACTGCTACTGCTACTACTGCTACTGCTACTGCTGCTACTACTATTGCTGCTACTGCTACTACTACTACTGCTACTACTACTACTACTACTGCTACTACTACTGCTACTACTACTACTACTACTTCTTATAATAATAATAATAGTAATATTGTAATACCACTAAGAATATTAATAACAATAATAAAATGACAATAGTAATAATAATAATGATAATGATATAATAATAATGATAAGAATATACTACTACTACTGCTACTGCACTGCTGCTGCTGCTGCTGCTGCTGCTGCTGCTGCTGCTGCTGCTGTTGCTGCTGCTGCTGCTGCTGCTGCTGCTGCTGCTGCTGCTGCTGTTGCTGCTGCTGCTGCTGCTGCTGCTGCTGCTGCTGCTGCTGTTGCTGCTGCTGCTGCTGCTGCTGCTGCTGCTGCTGCTGCTGCTGCTGCTGCTGCTGCTGCTGCTGCTGCTGCTGCTGCTGCTGCTAGTGATAATACTAATAATAATAATAATAATAATAATAATAATTAAAGTAACAATAATAATATGTTCACTTCTCTAGCGCACTTTTATACATCTTACGCTAGCTTTAGATACATTATTTTACAAACGCAGTAAAAGCATGAAAGCATTATACAAGTTATAAAATCAAACCTGATAACTCGATAAAGGCGGTGGAAACATGAGAACACATGAAAGAAAAGAAAGATAAAATAGCTGCAGGTAAAAGCGCAGGCGTAGAATGCGACAGAAAATTATGATTTATCTTTATAGTCCAGAAATAAACATACAATTATGATTTATCTTTATAGTCCAGAAATAGACACAAAATTATGATTTATCTTTATAGTCCAGAAATAAACACACAATTATGATTTATCTTTATAGTCCAGAAATAGACAAGGCGAACTTGCAAATCTGCTTTATATCCAACGAAACAAATAAATACAATAATTGAATGTTTACCTTTGAAATCATGGGGAAGGAAGAAGGCGCAATGCACAACTCAATCTCGTGCATCAACATTGTATATTAAGACAAGCGGTTTTGTTTTCTTATTCACCCATACACTGAAAAAAGTAATTTTCTTGGAAAATCTCTTTTTTTCATACAGAGGTTAAGGTCAATTGGAAGCTCAAGTTGTTGATTTCGGTGTTGGTGAAAATTCTGTTGATATTCTAGGATGTGAACTCATTCTGAAAAAGGCTCTGTTGCCAGGCCACAAAGAGTAACTAAGTTTTACTTGTAGTTCTAAATGATCCAAACCTCGTTTTCACGCGAAGCATTTTTTTAACCAGAAATGACATGAATCATTGAAAATGTCATTTTTTCACGTCATTGAGTCAAATTGTCATTAACCTAGGTCATCCTTCTGAACAGATTATGCCGGGTACTTAAAAAGTTGGAATAGTACCTTCACGCCTACCTGTGTAACCTCAGAATTGAATACAAACCCGATCTAATAATCGCACTTGGTACCACTCGGGCTAAAAATGTTTCTATATATCTATATATATATACCAAGGACTATTTACTGTAGTCCTTGGTATATATTTACGTAAGAAATGTGTAAGAGAAGATAAGATAAGATAAGATACAACTTTTAAAAATAAAAAAAATTACACATTATTTCGGTGTTAGAATACCTTCCATACAATACGATATACAACATACTTTAATTGTACATCAATTGTGTTTCACACATAGACATCGTGTGTGTGTGTGTGTGTGTGTGTGTGTGTGTGCGTGTGTGTGTGTGTGTTGCATGATTTTTATTCTTGCCTGACGTACACACTATTGGCTGCTGCGTGGCGTGTTGCGATGTTTTATCACAAGTTTGCTGTAAGACTGCGTCCATGAACAATAAAAACTACAAAGACTATTTAGATGGTAAACACAGTCTTCCGATTTTCATATCCTACCTTCAAAGGATTTACATCTTTTACTGTCGGAGATAAATGGAACGAATCGTGAGCCCCTTGGCATAGCAAAGTGCGAACTCGCCCCCCACCCCCCACCCCAATAGGCATAGCAAAGTGCTAACACCTCGCCCCCACCCCCACCCAATAATAGGCATAGCAAAGTGCTAACACCTCGCCCCCACCCCCACCCCAATAGGCATAGCAAAGTGCTAACACTCGCCCCCACCCCCACCCCAATAGGCATAGCAAAGTGCTAACACCTCGGCCCCCCCACCCCCCACAATTGGCATAGCAAAGTGCTAACACATCGCCCCCACCCCCAGTCCCCACAATTGACATAGCAAAGTGCTAACACCTCGCCCCCCACACCCCACCACCCCAGTCCCCACAATTGACATAGAGCCCCTAACACCTCGCTCCCCACACCCCACAATTGACATAGCAAAGTGCTAACACCTCGCCCCCCCCCACACCCCACAATTCACATAGCACCCCCAAAGTGCTAACACCTCGCCAACTCTACCCCCCACAATTGACATAGCAAAGTGCTAACACCTCGCCCCCACCAGTCCCCCACCCACACCCCACAATTCACATAGCAAAGTGCTAACACCTCGCCCCCCACCCACCCACAATTGACATAGCAAAGTGCTAACACCTCGCCCCCCACCCCACAATTCACATAGCAAAGTGCTAACACCTCGGCCTCTACCCCCCACAATCGACATAGCAAAGTGCTAACACCTCGCCCCCACCCCCACAATTGGCATAGGAAAGTGCCCAACACCTCGCCCCCCCACCAGCATTGACATAGCAAAGTGCTAACACCTCGCCCCAACCACCCCCACCCACAATTCACATAGCAAAGTGCTAACACCTCGGCCCCACCCCCCACAATTGACATAGCAAAGTGCTAACACCTCGCCCCCACCCCCACCCAACCACTAACACCCCCCACCCCCACCACAATTGACATAGTCCCCACAATTGCAAAGTACTAACACCTGCCCCCAAAGTGCTAAACACCTCGCCCCCACCACAATTGACATAGCAAAGTGCTAACACCTCACCCCCAGCCACAATTGACATAGCAAAGTGTTAACACCTCGCCCCCACCCCCCACAATTGACATAGCAAAGTGCTAACACCTCGCCCCCACCCCCAGCCACAATTGACATAGCAAAGTGCTAACACCTCGCCCCCACCCCCCCCACAATTGACATAGCAAAGTGCTAACACCTTGCCCCCCCCCCCCACAATTGACATAGAAAAGTGTTAACACTCGCCCCCACCCCCAGTCCAGAATTGACATAGCAAAGTGCTAACACCTCGCCCCCACCCCCAGCCACAATTGACATAGCAAAGTGCTAACACCTTGCCCCCCCCCCCCCCAGAATTGACATAGCAAAAAGCCCCCACCCCCAGCCACAATTGACATAGCAAAGTGTTAACCCCCACCCCCACCCCCAGCCACAATTGACATAGCAGTGTTAACACCTGCCCCCCACCCCCAGCCACAATTGACATAGCTAACACCTCGCCCCCACCCCCCCCCTGGCAGTGTCCCCACAATTGACATAGCAAAGTGCTAACACTCACCCCCACCCCCAGCCACACTCGCCCCCACCCCCAGCCCACAATTGACATAGCAAAGTGTTAACACCTCGCCCCCACCCCCAGCCACAATTGACATAGCAAAGTGTTAACACCTCGCCCCCCACCCCCACAATTGACATAGCAAAGTGCTAACACCTCGCCCCCACCCCCAGCCACAATTGACATAGCAAAGTGTTAACACCTCGCCCCCACCCCCAGCCACAATTGACATAGCAAAGTGCTAACACCTCGCCCCCACCCCCAGCCACAATTGACATAGCAAAGTGCTAACACCTCGCCCCCCCCCCAGCCACAATTGACATAGCAAAGTGCTAACACCTCGCCCCCACCCCATAGCAAAGCCAGCCACAATTGACATAGCAAAGTGCTAACACCTCGCCCCCACCCCCCCACAATTGACATAGCAAAGTGTTAACACCTCGCCCCCACCCCCCCACAATTGACATAGCAAAGTGTTAACACCTCGCCCCCACCCCCCAGCAATTGACATAGCAAAGTGTTAACACCTCGCCCCCCACCCCCACAATTGGACATAGCAAAGTGCTAACACCTCGGCCCCCACCCCCAGCCACAATTGACATAGCAAAGTGCTAACACCTCGCCCCCCCCCCCCCCCACAATTGACATAGCAAAGTGTTAACACCTCGCCCCCCCCCCCCCACAATTGACATAGCAAAGTGTTAACACCTTGCCCCCCCCCCCACAATTGACATAGCAAAGTGCCTAACACCTCGCCCCCACCCCCAGCCACAATTGACATAGCAAAGTGCTAACACCTCGGCCCCCCCCCCACAATTGACATAGCAAAGTGCTAACACCTCGCCCCCCACCCCTACCCCCACAATTGACATAGCAAAGTGCTAACACCTGCCCCCACCCCAGCCACAATTGACATAGCAAAGTGCTAACACCTCGCCCCCCACCCCCACAATTGACATAGCAAAGTGTTAACACCTCGCCCCCCACCCCCACAATTGACATAGCAAAGTGCTAACACCTCGCCCCACCCCCACCCCCACAATTGACATAGCAAAGTGTTAACACTCGCCCCCACCAACCAAAGTGCTAACACCTCGGCCCCCACCCCCACAATTGACATAGCAAAGTGTTAACACCTCGCCCCCACCCCTACCCCCACAATTGACATCAAACAATTGACATAGCAAAGTGCTAACACTCGCCCCCCCCCCACAATTGACATAGCAAAGTGCTAACACCTTGCCCCCATCCCCACAATTGACATAGCAAAGTGTTAACACATCGCCCCCTCCCTCCCACAATTGACATAGCAAAGTGCTAACACATCGCCCCCACCCCCCCACAATTGACATAGCAAAGTGCTAACACCTCGCCCCCACCCCCCCACAATTGACATAGCAAAGTGCTAACACCTCGCCCCCACCCCCAACAATTGACATAGCAAAGTGCTAACACCTCGCCCCCCCCCCATCCCTCGCCCCCCATCACAATTGACATAGCAAAGTGCTAACACCTCGCCCCCACCCCCCACAAAGTGCTAACACCCCCCCCCAACAATTGACATAGCAAAGTGCTAACATCTTGCCCCCACCCCCACAATTGACATAGCAAAGTGCAACACCTTTCCCCCCCCCACCCCCACAATTGACATAGCAAAGTGCTAACACATCGCCCCCCACCCCCCCGAACAATTGACATAGCAAAGTGCTACACATCTCCCCCCCACCCCGAACAATTGAAATAGCAAAGTGCTAACACATTGCGCCCCCTCCCCCACCCCCAACAATTGAAATAGCAAAGTGCTAACACATCGCCCCCACCCCCCCCTACTCCCCGCCCTCCCCGAACAATTGAAATAGCAAAGTGCTAACACATTGCCCCCCTCTCCCACCCCCAACAATTGACATAGCAAAGTGGTAACACATCGCCCCCCCCCCGTCCCCCAACAATTGACATAGCAAAGTGCTAACACATCACCCCCGCCCTCCAACAATTGACATAGCAAAGTGCTAACACATCGCTCCCCCCCCCCCCCCACAATTGACATAGCAAAGTGCTAACATCTCGCCCCCCCCCCCACAATTGAAATAGCATAGCAACAGTACCCCGAACAACATACACGCTAACACCGCCCCCCCCCCCACAATTGACATAGCAAAGTGCTCAACACCTCGCCCCCCACCCCCACAATTGACATAGCAAAGTGTTAACACCTCGCCCCCCCCCCCCCACATTTGGCATAGCAAAGTGCTAACACACCTCACCCCACCCCCACCCCCAACAATTGACATAGCAAAGTGCTAACACATCACCCCCCTCTCCGCCCTCCAACAATTGACATAGCAAAGAGCTCACACTCCCCGCCCTCACCCTCACCCCACCCCCCACAATTGACATAGCAAAGTGCTAACATCTCCCCCCAACCCCCACAATTGACATAGCAAAAACTGACCCCCCCCCCCCCCACAATTGATATTGGCACATCAAAGGTATTCCCCACAATTGACATCGTGTTCCCCCACATTTGGCATAACAAAGTACTCCTCACCCTCACCCCCAACCCCAACAATTGGCATAGCAAAATACTCACCCCTCCGCCCTCCCAATTGACTAACCAAAGGCATACCCTCAAAATGACATAGCAAAGTGCTAACCCTCCCCTCCCCTATGATTGGCCCTCCCTGAAGGCATAACAAAGTACTCTCTCCCCCTCCCCCCTATAGGCATAGCAAAATACTCTCTCCTCGCCCTCCCCTATAGGCATAGCAAAATACTCTCCCTCGCCCTCCCCCTATAGGCATAGCAAAATACTCTCCCCTCCCCTCCCCCTATAGGCATAGCAAAATACTCTCTCCTCGCCCTCCCCCTATAGGCATAAGTACTCTCCGCTCGACCCCCTCCCCCTATAGGCGTATCAAGGTACTCTCCCATAGCCACCCCCCCCCTTATTGGCATAGCAACGTATTCTCCCCTCGCCCCCCCCTCCCCTAAACGCATAGCCGAGTGCATCTGAATGATCCTGTAAACGTGACCAGTGCACCGGAAGTTGTTTGAAAGCTGGGCATCAGATCTTGGATGCCGTCGTAAATATCTTTGATGGTTGACAGTTTCTTTCTCTTTTCCCCTTCCGTGGGTTTTCTTTCTTTTTTGTTTTATCCTCATTTTCTTATCGTTATTATTTCCACTCTTCTTGTTTTTCTTCCTTATTTTCTTTTATTGTTGAGAATAAATTGACAGAAATACATCTAGTGAGCCAGAAACTTTACATAAATCTCTGGCCATCAAATTATTAGAGATGGACTGGCATCCCTTTCTTTT
>JAXRKP010000087.1:2500-5000 GCA_037039925.1 Doris montereyensis
TAGGCCTAATTTAGCTATTCTCTTATCATTTTACTAAGTTTAACGATATATATATCTGATAAATTTATTTCTATCAGTTTTATGCCATCTGCTTTGCTTTTATCTCATATTGTTGTGTTTCTGATTGTGTCTCTTTTTAGTTTCCCACTAGTTTGACAGACTAGACAGACAGACCGAGGCTTTCCACTAGTTTGCCTTACTAGTTTTCCTTACAGCCTTACTAGTTTTCCTTGCTAGCCTTCCTTATTAGAGAGAGAGACTAGAGAGAGAAACTAGTTTGCCTCACTAGTTTTCCTTGCTGAGTTTTCCTTGCCTAGTTTCAGAGACTAGTTTCCTTACTAGTTTGTACTGACAGAGAAAGACTAGAGAGAGAGTTTTTCATACTAGTTGCCTTACTAGTTTTCGAGAGAGTTTTCCTGACTAGTTTGTCTTACTAGTTTTCCTTGCTAGTTTGCCTTACTAGTTTCCTTACTAGTTTCATAGAGTTTGCCTTACTAGTTTTTCCTTACTAGTTTCCCTTACTAATTTCCTTGCTAGTTTCCCTTACTAGTTTTTCCTTACTAGCTTCCTTACTAGTTCCCCTTACTAGTTTCCCTTACTAAATTGGTTTTAGCTTTCCTGACTAGATTTCCTTACTAGGTTTCCTTATGCTTTCCTTACTAGTTTTCAAAAACTAGCTTCGATTGACTAGTTTGCATTGGTGCTTTCAGTACTAGGAGGATGGGAGTTTCCTTACTAGTTTCCCTTACGGTAGGGTTTCCTTGCTAATTTTCCCTAGAGTTTGTTTTGTTTACTAGTTTTTTTCTTGCTAGTTTCTCTTACTAGCTTGAGTTAAGAGTTTTCAATTCATATTTGAGACCACCGTTTTGTTTTTATGGGGGTTTTGATTTCAATGATGGTCTAAATGTATTAACAATTTGTTGCATCTTTATGCTCAGTATACCCACGACAAAATAAAAAATAAAAAAACTGTATTCTGTTAGGAAATAAAGTGCAAAGTGTTGTGATAAATAAAGAGAGAGAGCCTCTTTTCTTTAGAGAAGCGATCAAAAGCCTATTGACCTTCTGTTTATCCGAGAGGAGAAGGAACTGCAAGAGGGAGTTAGAGGGAGTAAATTTGACAGAATCAGAAAAGAAAAGTAGATAAATGCGCAAGAGAGAATTAAAAGTTTTAGCGACCGTTTAAAGAAGTGAGTGTACATTCAGGAAAATAAAGGGAGAGAAATGATGACTTGGCAGTTAGGGAGAGATAATGTTCAAAGAGACAGAGAGAAGGAAAAGAGGAACAAAGAGACATTTCTAATCGTGTTTGCATTACCCATTGACAATGTTAGAATAGGGAGCTCGTCGTTAAAGGGGTGGATTTGTCTATGGTGTGTCTTCAGTGTAGAGGTCATCATAATACCATCATGCTCTGTATTATGTCTTGGAGTTACATGCAACATAAGTCAATCTGTCTGTACATACCACATAAATCTTTAAAAGATATTTACAATTTATACACATATTTACTTATCTTGCAGCCTTTATCATTAATTCATGCGCATTTTCACCATCTAATTTTTTATCATCATCCTAAGGATATTACATGTATTTGAAATTTTCTTAAAATGCTTAATCATTTTTAACTGTTAATCCCATTAATCCACATTTTTATATATCTTGGTATGTTTGTCATTATTTTTAGTTTTTCCACTGCCTGTAAACAGTCAATACCGTTATTATTATTATTATTGTGAATTAATATTATTACTAGCTATCAATCCATTATTATTATTATTATTATTATTATTATTATTATTATTTTATTATTAAACTTATTATTATTATTATTGTTAATTATTATTAATATTATTATTATTTTATTATTATTATTATTAATATTTTTATTATTATTATTAAAGTAGTAGTAGTAGTAGTAGTAGAAGATCAATTTAGTATCAGTAGTAGTAGTAGTAGTAGTTCAGCATCAGAGAAAATGTAGTAGTAATAGTAGTAGTAGTAGTAGTTCTAGATAGTAGTAATAGTAGTAGTAGTGCTGCCAAACAAAACAAGTACAAATTAATACGTTTGCCCGCAAGTAGCAGTAGTAGTAGTAGTATCAAACTCAGTAGTTGATGTCGGTAGTAGTAAATCAGCATCTCTATCAAATGTGGTAATAGTAACAGTGTTTGTTATTATTATGTATTAGTAGTAGTAGTAGTAGTAGTAGTAGTAGTAGTAGTAGTGGCCTAGTAGTAGTAGTAGTAGTAGTAGTAGTAGTAGTAGCAGTAGTAGTAGTAGTATAGATAATAGTAACAGTGTTGTTATTAGTAGTAGTAGTAGTAGTAGTAGTAGTAGTAGTAGTAGTAGTAGTAGTAGTAGTAGTAGTAGTAGCACTAGATAGATAGATAGTAGTAGTAATAGATAGATATATAGATAGATAAATAGATAGATAGTAGTAGTAGTAGTAGTAGTAGTAGTAGTAGATTGATAGTAGTAGATAGTAGTAGTAGTAGTA
>JAXRKP010000087.1:10000-12500 GCA_037039925.1 Doris montereyensis
TAACATGAAATCCACAATAGAAGGATATATAGTAGAAAATCAAGAGAGGCGTTGAAACTCAGACGCAATTTTCACAGGAAAAGGAATGAGTGAAATGAAAGTGAGCTGAGTAAGAGAGATTCACAATAGAAGAAGATAGATATATACAAGATAGATAGATAGATAGATAATTCACAATAGAAGAAAAGGAAAACAAAAAAATATGTGGTGACGTGATCTAGAAAGAGAGAGAGAGAATGAATGGTGTGAGAGAGAGACGATGAATAAGATGAGAAAAGATGGCACGAGAGAGAAAACGTTGGAGAGAGAGAGTGAGGTGATCTAGAGAGGCGTTGTCGCTGAACCGTAGCGAGAGAGAGAGTAATCACGACGACACCGAGTTCAAGAGAGAGAGAGAGAGAGAGAGAGAGAGAGAGAGAGAGAGAGAGAGAGAGAGAGAGAGAGAGAAACAGAGACAGAGAGAGAGACAGACAGACAGACAGACAGACAGACAGACAGACAGACAGACAGACAGACAACCAGACAGAGAGCAACGTTAGGTTACTGATGTCATTGACTGGCCGCGCCTGGTCAAAATGGTACCAGACAGGCAAGGTCAGAATGGATGGACTGGCAGACGGCAACACCGGAAATGGATGGTGGTGATAGGAACGAGGCCAATTGTCTGGGACAAGAATGGAATCACGAGTTAGGGGTGAACATTCTGTTTATACTTTTCTATCTTCGTGTGTGCTTGCTGTTGTTCTTGGAATGTTTTCTTTGTGCACGTTGTGTGTCTGAATCTTGTATATTTGCTTTGATATCATGCTTGTTCACCGTAAGCGGCGATCTCGGAGGTGGCAGATTTTGTGAATAATGATTATAGTCTTTAGCCTTGATGTCCCATTTATCAATGACGTTTATAGGTAAAGTAAAAATAACAAATGCACACGTAGTAGTAGTAGTAGAAGTAGTAGTAGTAGGATGTCTATGTTCTAGTAGTAGTAATAGTATCCATCCGGTGGTAGTAGTAAATATATGAGGAGGAAGGTGGAGTAGTGGTAGTAGTAGTAGTAGGGGAGTAGTAGTTGCAGGGGAGCAGTAGTAGTGATAGTTGTAACACCAGTATTAACAATTGTACCTAGTCATTTTACTGCAATTCAAATTTGGTAGTGAATAAGTAGTAGTAGTGGTTCTAGGAGCAGCAGCAGTAGTAGTGGTAATAGTAGTGCACCATTTCTATAAGTGATTAGTAGTAGTAGTAGGGCTAGTTGGACTTGTAGTAGTAGTAATAGTAGTATTATATTAGTAGTAGTAGTAGTAGCATTCCAGCTTCAGTAGTAGTAGTAGTAGTAGTAGTAGTAGTAATAGTACAAGTAGTTGTACTAGCACTCTGTAGTAACAGTAGTAGTAGTAGTAGTAATAGTTAGTAACAAGACAAGTTTAGTAGTAGTAGTAGTAGTAGTAGTAGTAGTAGTAGTAGTAGTAGTAGTAGTGGTCTAGTAGTCAACAGTAACTCAGGACAAGTCTGTCTCAAATAGTAGTAGTCAGGACAAGTCTAGTAGTAGGAGTAGTCTGTCACAGTAGTAGTAGTAGTAGTAGTAGTAGAGTAGTAGTAGTAGTAGTAGTAGTAGTTGTTGTAGTAGTAGTAGTAGTAGTAGTAGTAGTTTGTAGTAGTAGTAGTCTGAGGCAGTTGTCTGTCTCAGGACAACTCAGTAGTAGTAAAAGTCTGTAGTAGGAGTAGTAGTGGTAGTAGTAGTAGTTTGTCTCAGGACAAGTCTGTAGTAGTAGTACTCTGTCTCAGGAGTAGTACTGTCTAGGACCAACAGTAGTTCCAGGAGGGAGAAGTCTGTATCAGGATAGTCTGTCTCTGGACAACAATAGAAACACATCTTGCCATAATAGAAAAAAACATTTTGCTATGAAGGAAACAAATCTTGGCATAATGGAAACAAAACATGTTTATATTATAAGATAATAAAATAAAAGCAAATACTGCTCACAATAAGACAAAAATAAACCTTGTTCTTTGTTTCGCTTGTTTGATTTGTCATATTTTCATTTGAGAAAGAAACAGATATCATATATACTGACAAAAGCAGCTAGAGAATTTTTTAAATAAAATGTCTGATAGTAGTAGTAACAGTAGCAGCAGTAGCAGTAGTAGTAGTAGTAGTAGTAGTAGTAGTAGTAGTAGTAGTATAGTAGTAGTGATAGTACTGGTAGTACTCATGTAGTAGTAGTAGTAGTAGTAGTAGTAGTAGTAGTAGTAGTAGTAGTAGTAGTAGTAGTAGTAGTAGTAGTAGTAGTAGTAGTAGTAGTAGTAGTAGTAGTAGTAGTAGTAGTAGTAGTAGTAGTAGTAGTAGTAGTAGTGAAGAAGTAGTAGTAGTAGTAGTATAGAAGTAGTTAGTAGTAGTAGTAGTAGTAGTAGTAGTAGTAGTAGTAGTAGTAGTAGTAGTAGTAGTAGTAGTAGTAGTAGTAGTAGTAGTAGTAGTAGTAGTAGTAGTAGTAGTAGTAGTAG
>JAXRKP010000087.1:22500-162500 GCA_037039925.1 Doris montereyensis
TTGTTTCATTTGCAGGCTTGAAAATGAGTTATTCATGTCAGATGTTTATTCCTACATTCCTTTGGGATACAAGTGGCACAAAAGCAGACTTATTATTTGATTGACATTCCTCATGTTCCTGCTATGAAGGTCAGAAAAGTCATATTTATTACTAATAATTTAATAAATTCATGCAGAAATGTTTGTGTTGATTATTTGTCCCTGGTGTAAAAGTAACAGAAATCCATTTGCATAAGTTGAGAAATTTTATATTGTTTTCCTTCCTTCAAGCTTATACAGAGTCATATCATCTGTAAAATGAGCTTCAAAACATTGGCATTTGTCATATGTATTCTATATTGCTTTGCATTGAGATGTGTCTCATATTTTTATATATTAAATTATATCAATAAAAAAAACTATGCTATCACTGTGTCCTATAAAGAATAAATCAAGGACAGTATGCACACTTTATCAATGTTAATTACATCTAGATGTCTGTCAACTGTGTCTATAAGGATAATGTCATACCATTTATTGGTTTTTCTTTTCATTGAATTCATAATTCATTCACTCATGAAAATGTTATTCATCCATGAAAGGAAATATGTAACAATTAACATCAGCTCAAGTAATTGATTTCTAGTAAAGAGAAAGAAAGTAACTGCATTATTATTTACATGAAGATATTTTTTCCATACATCATCATACAAATTATTTTGAGATTTGAAATAATGTTCTCATTTTAAATTGTCGATGTGAGTGTCCAAGGCAGAGAGCACTTTATTGTACATGTAAACTTTCTTTTTACATTTTCATACTTTTTGTTTACAGAAATATACCAAGCAGACAAAGATTACCTACTGCCTGTCATGGGAGAGAATGGACAGGTATTTTTATTTCTGTCCTTTTAATTTCCTATTTCCTCAGTTTCTCTTGTCTTCTCTACAGTGGTAAAGTTGATAATATGTTTAAGTCTATTTATGCTTTTAAAAAGATTGAATAATTACAAAAGAGTATATATTACAGTCACAATATACAGTTGGGTGCTGGTGATAAGTCTACATTAATTTAAATATGGTTTTTTTTTTAATTATTATCATATATCATAATAGTATACATAATAATTATTATTATTACTATTATTACTAATTCGATTGTGAAAATTTTAGATACAAGCAGGTGATTGATTGATAAAATTGCATGACTCGCTAATGTTTCTTCTATATGGTATGGGATGTTTAAACTCGAGAGAGCCCCTGAAACAGCGGCATAGATCTAGTTGCTTATGGCTTCAGGGTCAGTTGTGGGTCCTGAAGCTCAATTCTTCGGCGATCTGAGCACCCCATAGTCACTTTGGGTAAACAGAGGTTCCCCTTTCAGTGCCGAAGCTCGCTTAGCTCCCTCTTCGGGGTAGGTCATAAAGGGGTTTCTGAGTGACCCAACCATTGTGGGGACTATCAAGAATCAGAAAAATCAAATCAAACATTTTTATTCTTTGAATTTGAATTTGACAGAGAGAACAATAAAGGTTTGTGGAAAGATGACTCTTGCTTCGTGGTGATAACTGATTACAACAGAACACAATGTGCTTGTCCTCTTCCAGGACATTTTACAGTTGTTTTGATACCTGGAAACAGCACAGTAAGTTGTGAAAATGAAAAACTTTCATATTAATAGTAATGTATTCATGAATAAACCATAACTGAAAAAATCTTAGCAATGTATCAGTGATGTTTTTAACACTCAATATATATATATATATATATATATATATATATATATATATATATATATATATATATATATATATATATATATATATATATATATATATATATATATCTTTCTTTTTTCAGAATGCTGTTGCTGACTCACGGGCATCTAATCTTGTTCTACTTGTGGCTTGCAGTGTGTCCATATATTTGACTTTGATTGCAATTGGCAGTTATCTGATTGCCCGGAGGTAAGTAGGGACATTAAAGTCTAAAACTTAAGGACATTTTGGTGTTTTTGTCTACTACATATTATTATGTACGATATTGTCACATCCCTGCAAGTGCAGAAAACTAAACATTCAAAGATGCATCAAAGATGCAATTGAACTAGATCTAGAACAAATTATAGAACTTTAGGCAGACGTTGCATTGGATGGCAGATCAACAACGTTGGTCAAAATGAAAGTAAAAACAAAATGATCCAAAGGGTATGAAAAAAACTGTTAAACGATACTTATGATATTTAAGTGCTTGTTTTCATATCCATTTTAGCTACATTTTAAAAAAATATTGAACAAAGGGTAGACAATTAATTATAAGCATGTATATAACACTTATTTCCTCTGGTTTAATCATGTTTATCCTTCATTATTACTTTGTCAAGAAAGTAGTGAATATTGAGTTTATATTTGCTGATATCTCAAAGCATAAATGGTATAACTTAATTCGCTATTGGTATCTCTTTCAAATGTAACTTATTTCCCTTGATTGTAATAGTTATTTCTTTCACTTTGCAGGTTTCTCGAGCAATCAGACATAGCATTCATTTCAATTTTATATTGTCTGTCTTTGGAATCAATGTGGTATGCCTAGTGTGTTTGCTAAAACAGGACATTGAGGTATGTGAATCTGTCTAAAACATTTGTAAACAAAGATTTGTATGTAATTCCACATACGTATGTTAAACCACTGAATGTCTTATTTTATGAGTTCATATGTATTTTTAATACCTTTAGATAGTGAGAAATAGCTCTATGTCCTTCTTGATGTAGATCTTGATACACACCTTTTTGAGTTGATATCTGTGGAATAAGTCTTATAAGTTTTGATGTATTACCCATACACCCAAGTTTCAACCCTTTTCTAACGATTTTCTCCTCAATAGCTTCTCTCTGTGTGTGTGGTACACTTCTTCTTCAGCTATTTGTGGTAGCTGCCTTCACATTCCTTCTTTTGGATGCAGTCAAACTGTGCAATGAAATTTATGCAGAAAATCATACAAGCACTGAAAATGAATTTTGGAAATTTATTTTCATAGGTTGGGGTAAGTAATACTAAATGGGGGAAAACTGTGTATAGTCTTCATTGTGGGGCTAATTTTAAGATTCTTCATTAAAGATAAGCAATGCATGATTTGTTATCAGTTCACAGAAAAAATGCATCTTTATCATTTTCAAGTTATATAAGAATAGTCAATGTTCCAACAGAATTTGACTGGTTTTTTTTCATTCTTATTACCATTTTGTATTCCAGGTGTTGCTATCATTTCTGTGAGTGTGTATGTTAGTCATGATCGTCTTTGTGGGTTCTATCAGAGAATGTCAGGATTGGTAAGTTGGACTTTGTCATTATAACTTGTAAAATTAGAGATAACTCAAAGTTTGACAGAAAAACTAGGTCTCAGAATATCTAAAATGTCTGGTAAATAGTTTTAAAGTAGTTACTTTCTTTCTTAATTTGGAGTCAATTTTCTTTCTTAATTTGGAGTCAATTTTTTTTTTTTTAGGAGTGTGTATAATTATTGCATTTACTTGTTATGATACAAAGTTTCAAAGGCTCTCAAAATAGTAGGTGAGGGGAGGTGGGTTTGTAAAAATACAAATCCAAGGTCTGGGCTTGAATACTGGCCATAGACACTGGATTATTTCAGGTTAAACCAAACCCTTGTTAAGACAAACCCAAATTTACTATCTTGTTCTACTGATGGCAAACAACAGCTTTCCAGGTCCCATTATTCACACGTTAAACATACTAAAGTGTCCTGGGAAGTTAAAATGCCACCCAGGCAAAATTCTTGTTCACTCAAACTCTAAGATCACTTGGTACTGTGGAAATATTATAAAAACAAGTAACCTTGTCAAAATTCATCTAAAATATTATTATTGTCTCAGCATGCAAGACACAGTTAATAAAAAGTATATATGGGATAAATGCCGTCAGAAAAAAAAGGTGAATATGCCAGACAAGAAGTTGATTGCCAGTTCTGTTATCTGAATTCATGCATGTAAATTAAGTAGACTGGAGATAAAGGATATCACAGGCTGTTCACAAATGTTAAGACACACAAACAACATAAATATGAGAAATAAATAACAAAAATATCACTAGTATATCCTAATATCTCATTCTTGAAACAATAACAATATGACATAACAGAATATAAATTGTAATAATATGGGTTTTTTATCATCTTATTGAAGGTGTTGGTGGCATGAATCTCACACCTCATTTGACACTGTGCTCATCCCTGTGATCATCTTGATGATTGTAAGTGCAACTCATTTATTAACCCTTTTATCTTTAGAATAAATATTCAACAAAAGAACATGCATAGCAAAATTAACAAGGATATCAATCTGGTTTTAACAATGTTTCAAACTTTAAAACCTTATGTACCTCTTTCGATTCGTTCAAACTTTTTTTAATATGAACAGCGATGCTAACAATAATTTTATATCAAGCTTGTGGTGTTTTTGGAAAGAAGTTGATGGGGAAAGGGTTGGGCTGGGATAGATGTGTGTTGTTATTTGAGTTTATATAAAATATATTAGTTGAAAAAATGTTGAAAGTCGTATATAGAATTAAAACGAACTTATAATGCACAAAATTCAGATGTGTAGTATGTCGCATATTATTGAAGAGAAAAAAGAATGGAAGGGTGATGATAATCAAAATGAGACTGTATTGCTTTGTTTGTGTTATGTGTTCATTTGGCTCTCAAGTGCCAGAAATGACCTGTTTTCACGAGGAAGATCGGATATCATTAACATATTTAACCTCTAGTGCAATAACGCTTAAAACGTACATCAGTTTTTGTTTTGTTTTGTTTTTTTCTCTTTTAGTTTGGATGAACTCATAACTGAGCACATTGACATTGATTATATAATGCTTCTCCTTTTTCCCTGTAGGCACATGTCACTATGCTTGTCGTCTGCCTTTTGATGATCAGGAAATGGAATAACCAATGGAGATATATTCTACGGAAAAGAGCTCTGTAAGATATATTGTGGTGATCTTTCCTTGTATGCTGTGTAAAAAGTGTTAGTCTGAATCATATCATTTTATCTTGGCTATAGTTATAAAATAAGATTCATACTGCAGGCTAAATCCTCAAAGTTGTTTTTCTTTTTCTGCAATCAAACATCCTTTATCTGTCTGTCTGTCTGTCTGTCTGTCTGTCTTTCTGTCTGTCTGTCTGTCTGTCTGTCTGTCTGTCTGTCTGTCTGTCTCTCTCTCTCTCTCTCTGTCTCTCTCTCTCTCTCTCTCTCTCTCTCTCTCTCTCTAAGGGTTCTCTCTCTCTCTCTCTCTCTCTCTCTCTCTCTCTCTCTCTCTCTCTCTCTCTCTCTCTCTCTCTCTCTCTCTCCCTCTCTCTCTCTCTCTCTCTCTCTCTCTCTCTCTCTCTCTCTCTCTCTCTCTCTTCTCTCTCTCTCTCTCTCTCTCTCTCTCTCTCTCTCTCTCTCTCTCATCTCCCTCCCTCCTGTTCTCTTTCTCTCTCTCTCTCTCTCTCCCTCTCTCTCTCTCTCTCTCTCTCTCTCTCTCTCTCTCTCTCTCTCTCTCTCTCTCTCTCTCTCTCTCTCTCTCTCTCTCTCGTCTCTCTCTCTCTCTCTCTCTCTCTCTCTCTCTCTCTCTCTCTCTCTCTCTCTCTCTCTCTCTCTCCCTCCCTCCCTCCCTCCCTCCCTCCCTCCCTCCCTGCCCCTCTCTGTCTCTGTCTCTGTCTCTCCTCCCTCTCTCTCTCTCTCTCTCTCTCTCTCTCTCTCTCTCTCTCTCTCTCTCTCTCTCTCTCTCTCTCTCTCTCTCTCTCTCTCTCTCTCTCTCTCTCTCTCTCTCTCTCTCTCTCTCTCTCTCTCTCTCTCTCTGAAAAATGACTTTCTCAGACTGAACGGTTGTATATAAGAAACTATGTTTTTGATCATGGTTTGACTTTTTCACTTGATATGACAACAAAACAAATAGGAAAATAAAATCTATAATACTGATAAAAAATGAATTAAACTTTCATCATTCTATTTTCTTTTTTGTGTGTGTAGATTGGAAATTGGCGCAATAAGATTCTTCTCATCCTCCTCACAATTTCTGTTTGTGCTGGTGTGAGAACCAGCCATGACAACAGCATGGGAAGCAAGATTTTCTTTCTCATTTCTGATATTATACTGGTGAGAATTTTGTGATAATATTTATACCTTTACTTACTTACTTACTTTCTAGCGTTGTTCTTACGTTTGCTGCCTGCATCGTCCTATGGAGCTCCTCTCTCCAATCTTTGATTCTCTCCACAGTGGTGTAAGTCTGCATACTGTTCCATCTGGTCCATTCTTTGAGGTTGTCAAAATATTCTGTTTTCTGTTTTCAGCCTTCCTGTTCCTCTTTTGCCTTCTACCTTTCCCTCTAGTTTATCTTTCATCCGCATGCATCTGTTTCTACAGGCATGTACAAAGAAAGAGAGCTTCCTCTTCGCTATTTTGTTCAAGAGCTGTCTGATAGTGTTAAACTCCTTAGGATATTTTTGTCTGTACTTCTCTTTTTCCAGCTTATTCTCAAGAGCTACGTTTCCGCACATTCTATTATTTTTTTTTCATCTACGTTTTGGAATGTCACGCCTATGCCCCGTATGTCATCACCGTACAGACTCAACATATAGATGTCTGGTGGCATTAATCTCAACCTCATTTTTACATCTTTGCGTGTTAGAGACATTTTAAGTATGCAATTAAATAAATGTAGCCTTTTCAAACTTTTATAGAGGAGGTCATTTCCTATAGTCTAGTTGTGTTAGATATTCGCTGTTGATTTTTTCACAATGCACTAAAGTTGCGTGTATTCTTGCTTTTTTCTTTTAAACTTGCGTTTTTGCGGTAAAGGGAAAGAAGTCGCTTTGTTTATTTCTTTGTAATAAGTCTTTGAAGTTTCTATTTTAGGGCATTCTTGTTGTTTTATATATCTCTCTATTTATGGACTTGTCTGTATGATCAGATATACTGTTTGTTTAATTGCCACTTTTAAACTGTCAAAACATTCAGAGGATTCAGCCATTTTTAAATTAGGTTGTTCTTTCTATCTTTTTTTTTCCACAGACAGCTGCCATTGTTTTGCTTCTATGCATCATGAATAAACCAGTAAGTAAATTTTGCAGTTTAAAAACTATTTAAGTCCGGTTTTTAGTAATGAGCATAGCAGCTCAGTTTTACTCTGAAAGCAAGCATTGAATCTGAATATTTTAGGTAAGTGGAAAAACACCAAAAAATTACCACATAAATCAAGAAATAAAACTATGTAAAAGTTAAATACCTGCAATGTTTCATGTTTTAGACGAAAATGAATTTAGATACAAAGACATAAAAGGTAAATAATATCAATAATACAATCGTTTTATTTATTGCTATGATATATTTTCTCTCCCAGATTCGCCTGTCTGTCAGAAACTGCAGACATTTATCAATGAAATGCATCACAGAATTTTGATTTCTCTGGTTTCGGAGGTAAGAACTACTATAAAAAATGTTGGGATATGAGATAGTGCATTATAATTTATAATTTTATAATGCAGGCGAGTTCAGTCATTGTTATAAACCGTAAGTATGCTCTTTCATTTGATAGGCAGTTTCACATCCATCAGTGTTAAAGTTGAATCAAGTCATTGACTGGATGACAATACATTTGTGTATATATTGTAATGTAGAAATGTGTTTTATTATCAGACAAAGAGAATGGGCATAAGACAAAGAGGATGATGGGCTATGAATGAATAACCAAACCAACTATTGGTTTAAAACTGGTGTTACCTCCTTATGGTCAAGGACAACACTGCATTACATTATGTTAGACCCTAGTAGTGGGCAAAAGCAGTAGTTCAATAAAATCCACACTCTTGACAAAATTGGCACATCTAGTGAATAAATGTTAATTAAAAAGAGCATTTTCAGGAGTACTTAGGTCTTAATATTTCAGTTTTATAAGCAAAGTTTGTATATAAATGGAGCATGCATTTTAGAGACATGTATTTTGGCAGTGCCTATTGTATGATATATATATTCTCCTTTAGAGCAATCTCTCTCTCTAAGCTACCACCATAGTCGAAAGTACGTCTTTACACGTCATGTTCTTCCGTGTCCTTTAAACTAACTTCAAGGAATTCGACAAATTATTTGGATAGCGTTTCAATTCAAGTGAAAGGTATTGTCTTTTATGTGGTTGAGCTCGTGTTATTACATTTTCAATGGCGGTTGTAATGCTTTCTCTTGCTTTATTATTCTTTGCTTTTATTTCATCATTTGCCAACAGGAGATGGCAGCATATTTACTATATGATGTTACGGTTTGTGTCACATCATGTGATGAGCGAGCCATTTTATCATTGATATTTAGTCCTCACCATTCGACATATTTTAGACAAGGAAAGTGAATCTTCTCTCTCTCTCTCTCTTCTCTCTCTCTCTCTCTCTCTCTCTCTCTCTCTCTCTCTCTCTCTCTCTCTCTCTCTCTCTCTCTCTCTCTCTCTCTCTCTCTCTCTCTCTCTCTCTCTCTCTCTCTCTCTCTCTCTCTCTCTCTCTCTCTCTCTCTCTCTCTCTCTCTCTCTCTCTCTCTCTCTCTCTCTCTCTCTCTCTCTCTCTCTCTCTCTCTCTCTCTCTCTCTCTCTCTCTCTCTCTCTCTCTCTATCTATCTATCTATCTATCTCCCTCCCTCCCTCCCTCTCTCTTATCTATCTCTCTCCCTCTCCTCTCCCTCCCTCCTCCCTCCCTCCCTCCTCTCTCACACTCACACACACACACACACACACACACACACACTCTCTCTCCATTTGTTCAGTTATACCATAAAGTATTCGACCATCCCATGGAACCAGGGTAGCTCTTGAGAAACACGGGATAACGCGTGATGGCAAAGCTAGGGACATACTAATGCACGAGCAATGCCAATGTATACGATCTCCTGTCCAGCACTTATTTCAGTTGATCCAGAAGTAGATTCCAGGCCTCAACCCCACAGATTCATGAATGACCAACAAAGTTTCTTACCCAGAAAGGCAATTTACAATTATGCCAGACTCATAAAACCGTATTTATGATTAGCCGGGAAGAACATGTAATTATTAACATTATTGAGACCGGGCAGAAAAGATCATTTCCGACAATAATGAATTGATTTCCGCATCGGAAGAAGCATAAGAAAAACTGTTCAACCAGCGTACTCCAAGAGAGAAATTCAGCCAATACCTACGACTCCTTAAGCACGTCTTCCTTGATTTTCACAAAGGCGTTTGATAGACTGAACCACTTTTGACAAGCATAAAACATACAATGTGGACCAAAAGTCAATCAGCACCATTCCATATGTGCTAACTAAAGCCAACAGTACAGTTTTCGGCTAAGGAAATATTGGTGATAGATTCCTTGTGGCAATCGAGATCACAGAGGCGTCTTCCGTCTCCCAATTTCTTCAACATCATCCACGATTATATGATAACAAAAATCCTCGAAGAAAACGATGGTGCTATCGACATGTGAGAAAGTAACATAACCAAAGTCCTGTTTGCTGATTATATTGATGGGTTTGCAACCAATGATGAAGAATTTCCAGAACTTGTGAATCAATTGAAATTAAAATCGACCAAGTCCCAAGTGGATCTCACTGATGACTGAATCCCATACAGTCGCTACAGCACGTTGGTCGGAAGAAAGACCTACTGACTACTGTGAAGTGGTAGAAAGCGATATGTCATGATTACGTCATCAGATTGGATTGGACTTTTCAAGAACGCTCTACAGGAAACTATAACATGGAATAAAGGGACGAGGTGGATATTGGAAGAAATGGACATTATAATTGAATAGATGGAATTTCGATCACCTAAACTCAGACCTTGTCCAATGATGGCGAGAAAGGGAATGTTTGACAAAGCAACACCACAGCGGCCAAACAATGAATGAGACGAGAACTCCGTAAGTATTGATAACCTGACCATCTCAAGCCAGTTTCAGCGACATAAGACGTAAAATTGTCCCTTTAAATTCAATATGAAAATATTCCTTGAAAATATTAAGTTTGTGGTTGTCAATGCTTGTTGGGATTTTTTTTTACGTCTTTTTACTTTTTATTTTTCAGTAAGAAGAGACACGTGATCAGATATTTCCTAAAAAAAAATGGAGAAGCATCAACCCTTTGATCCAGAGGCATATGGTTTGGATGCCAGTTTTCGACTGACCAAGTTTGCTGACCTTAAAGGATGAGGGTGTAAAGTCCCCGAAGGAGTGCTGCTCAAGCTCTTGAAGGGACTTCAACAAAACAGCCGTGCTAAGGAAATTGAAGAGACACGTTCCGAACATTCTTCGGAGTGTCCGCGCATTGGTAAGTGTACATTGTGATGTCTTGCGGAAATTGAAAACACTATATTATAATGTATAATATAAGGAGCCACAGTGGAGTGAAATCAAAAGTGATCAATGACCATAAGTGATCTCCACCAAGAAAGTCAGAACAAACACGTCGCATGTTGGATTTTTTCTCTCTTTTTCTGTGCAGTTGTCACTTATTGTCGTTTAGCACTTATTGGCTCTGTTGAATTCCACAGTCAATGTTGAGCTGAGTGAACAGTTTCTAACGACTTGTTTGATTCTGAGAAATTATATTTTGATGATTAAGACAATATATTGCTAATGATACGGAATGTAATATACATGTAATAATAATAATAATAAAAATAGTAAAATAATAATAATAATAATAATAATAATAATAATAATAATAATAATAATAATAATAATAATAATAATAATAATAATAATAATAATAATAATAATAATAATAATAATAATAATAATAATAACATATTATAATATGGTAAACTGATGCTTTTCCGTGTGTATTTGTATAACATTTTCTGTGCGACTGAAACTGATAGGAATCCATCGAAACATTACAATTTCCATTCGATCTGTCGTTTTTTTTGTTCTGCATAACAACCAACTTTATTCTTCAATTTTACTGTCAGCGCATCTTGTTTTGAATTTAACTACAAATGGTTAATCCAGTTTTGATTTTAATGTGATACGTTTAATTTTGTTTTCAAGTCTTCATTGCCATTGCTGTTTATTTATGTTGGTAATTTGTTCCACAGTCTTAGTATGCAATGGTAAAGGCAGCAGGTGGCAATCAGTGTTTGAATGAGGGACTGTTGTTTTAAGTTGAAGCTAATCTAATGAGATAAACCATTGGCCTCTTGTGGTTACATGTAAATTGGAGGGGGGACCGTGGTGAAACAGGAAGAATGTCAAAACCGGGATTAGATTAGCATGTCTTCCAATGGGTTGTGGAGTGTATGTGTGTACGTGTGTATGTGTGTGTGTGCATATGTGTGTGTGAGTGTGTGTACGTATATGTGCATGCGTGTGCGTAATGTCATGAGAGATAAACTCTTCAGATTTTTATTTTGGCACAAGTCTTTACAACATGTGGCCAATGAAATATGTGAATCACACGAATAAACTTTGTTGAACAAGATTGGTAACACCAAACTCCGGAAGGGGGCTGATTTGTTTTTATTTTTGTTTCTTTTTCTCCTTGTTTTGTTTTGCTATTGTTTTTACTGTTGGGTTCCTTTAAAAATGCTATGTAGTGTTTTTTTCACGACAAGGTGTATTTTTTAGTGCCATTTACTGGTAATATATCATAATAATAGAAGGTGTAATCACTAGTGCCGAAACGATGCAATATGTGGTTCTTTGAATCTGATCTGTTATAATGTCTTTGCATTACTGTATCAGCCTTCATTTGAAAACACTTACTTGTTCATGTACTTGGAGTAGGCTTTTATCTGCTCAGTATTACATCTTGACATTAAGGTTATGTCGTGAGATGTGTTACCACGCCAAGTCTAATTTCCTTCACATAACATTGTCGTGATCTTAATTGAGATGCTATAATTGTCTACGAAAGTCCAAATAATTCATAGTCCTTTGTTTCCTCACCACATTTTTTCGTTGGGTGAATCCATTGCATCTAAAACCCAAAAAGGTAGAAAACACCAATAATACAACTAAAAGAGGTTATATTGCCCGACCATTTGTCATTGTACTCTCTTTCTCTCTCTCTCTCTCTCTCTCTCTCTCTCTCTCTCTCTCTCTCTCTCTCTCTCTCTCTCTCTCTCTCTCTCTCTCTCTCTCTCTCTCTCTCTCTCTCTCTCTCTCTCTCTCTCTCTCTCTCTCTCTCTCTCTCTCTCTCTCTCTCTCTCCACACTCCCTCACCTCACACACACACACACACACACACATACATACATACATACACATGAACACAGTCAAACAAGTGGTTGAGCCCACTCATTTGTTGCGAGATTGTGGAAAGCTGGCAAAAATGTGAAACTACTATCATAGAAAGGGACTTTCGTGAATCATTATCTTCCCCTTCCCAAAGCCTTATCAGGGCTAAGTCTAAGTTGTAACGATTTGGGGTGCTGTCAGTGGAAACCAAAAGATTGTCATGGTTGTGCACGTGGTTATCTTCTTTTGTGTGGCTGGGAGTGTGTGCAAAAACAAAACAAAAAACTAACCGTTACCTGGGTAGAGTTTATAAAGTATGTAGGAGTATGGACACTTTTTGACTTGGTTTAATTTGGTTTAATTTGGTTTAATTTGGTTTAATTTGATTTAATTTGGTTTAATTTGGTTTAATTTGATTTAATTTGGTTTGACCCACATCCCCAACCAACGGTGTTCTCGCGGTTTTGGCTAGGGTTGTTTTTAAAGTTTGCCTGGACTGCAGAAAACTTTTCAACCTGCCTGGGCATAAACCCACGATCTTTTGTAAAGCACTCGGGAGTAGAGAGATTTGATTTTATTTGATTTTACCCACATCCACAACCAATGTGTTCTTGGGATTTTTGATAGGATTATTTTTTTAATTTTGCCTGGATTGCCCTGTAAACAGCAAAGGGACCAGGGAGGGGGGGGGAGGGGGGGGGAGGGGGGTAGCTTTTACTCGAAAAAACTCGAGAAATCGTTTCAACCTGCCGGGGCTTGAACTCACGGCCTTTTGTTTGACAGGCTGACACCTTGCCTTGGACCATTTTTCAATAATACTAAGATAGTATACGATTTAAGGACAAACGTAACCATTTTTTTCTTTCAAGGATTTTTTTTCTCTTCATTTTTTTTTTGTCATAGGAATTGGCATGGATTCATCTGTTACTCCTCTTCGACAAAGTGGTCTTTCTCTTATTCAAACAACAGATTTTTTCTATTCTCTCGTCGACGACCCGTATTTGATGGTAATATTGTTTAAATTATTTCTCGTGAAAGTAGTTTATATATTATTAAGCTATTATGATAACTGAACCACGTTTTACGTCACTGCTCAAAAACACGTTATGTGACTTTTACAATCACAATCTGAAATGAAATATGTCCATGTGTAAAATCTATACTAAATCTAGACATAAGGTTCTATGTGACAATGATAGTTTAGTAGTTAAATAAATATTATTTGATTTAAGATGATTTTCTGTACAAAAACTGCTTGTTTTAAGCATATAACTCTGACAGTACTGACACTAAAATATCTTACCATCTTCGGAATATATTATGTTAATTATGTGCTTGTTACGTATTGGTTTCTAGAAATGATAGCTAACGTTTGGAATAACTTTTGACTTGAAATTACACAACAGTGCACCTCGTAAGTGTTCTCATCTATCCTTTTCCTAAATCTGCCCACTAATTTATTTTTATTTTATTTTTTTTTTGGTGGGGGAAGGGGAGGGGCAGGAAGCTTTGAAGAAGACGGTGATTGACTTTATTATATCAAAATGTCATTACATTAAAGAGTTGAATAAGATTGTTTTGTTTTTCAATTTAAATAAACAAAACCACAAAGAATATTGAAATTATTGTTTCTGTTAATATGTAAAAAGAGGTTACCTCTTTGCTTATTTTTACCGATTACGCCCCACTTTTGCAGGGCAAAATCACTTGCGCCAATGTACTGAGTGACCTCTATGCTATGGGAGTTGTGGAGTGTGACAACATGCTGATGTTGTTGAGTATCAGCAACAAAATGTCTGAGAAGGAAAGGGATACCATCATGCCCATTGTCATACAAGGCTTCCAGGCACGTGCCTATGGTTTATGTTTTCTCTTAAGTTTGAAAAACAGACCTGACACTATATTTCTCTGTCTTCCTGTCTGTTTGCCTATCTATATTTTACTTTGTCTATCTGTCTGTCTGCCTCTGTCTGTCTGTCTGTCTGTCTCTCTCTCTATATATATATATATATATTTATTTTTTTTTTTTTTATTTATTTTTTTATTTATTTATTTTTTTTTATTTTTTCTTTATAACTATACTTGAATTGAATTCCATGGGTTATGCCTTGTACCATCATCGACCTTGTTTTGTGATTTTTGTGATGTCAATATACTCTCTTTGGCCTTCCTTTCCTAAGCTGGTACTGTACTTGCCTTCAACATAATAATAAAAATTTAATATATGTTATTGGTTTATTTTTTATCATTAATGTTTTATATTTATATCATACATTATGCAGTTTGTATTTCCTTTGTTCTTACACGATCTTGCAATTTCCTTGAAACTTTCAATTAGACTATTGTACTCGCTGGAGAAATGTTTTTCAGTATGAAAGTAAGAAATATCAATTCAAAGATGGTCTTAATATAGTTATATTTTATAGTAGTAGTATGCGAGGATTGTTTTGGGTTGTTTTTTTTAATGCACGCTGTTCTTGTTTCACTATTCAGGATGCTGCAGAAGCAGCAGGCACAACAGTCACTGGAGGTCAGACAATCATCAATCCTTGGTTAACTATCGGTGGTGTAGCCACGGCTGTGTGTGAAACGGACAAATTTATCATGTAAGTATTGTAAGTCTTGATTCCTTGTGTGTTTGTTTGTTGCTGTTTGTTTTGGTTATGTTGGGGGGGATTATTTTTTGTTTTAATGGAGGGAGAGTAACAATGGTTTGTTAATTCGTTGGAGTGTCTTCTTCTTTTTGTTGTTGTCTTGATGGGTTTGAGATAGGGGCAGGTTTCGGGGTTGCTGTGGGTTTTTTTTTGCTTTTTGGTTTTTTGTTATTGTGTTGTGTGTTGTTGGTTTTTTTTTGGGGGAGGGGGTTGGAGGTTTTGACTGTGGAGGAGGAGAGGCGGTTGACTAATAAAGTGGGTAGAATATGAACGCTTTACGTGTACCGGTATTATATTTTCGTGTATTTTACTTGTCTATGGGTGGAAGTCTACTATTTATTTGAGAATTCCATCCATTTTTATCCTCATTTGCTTGTGATGCTATTCAAAAGTAGCTATTTCACGTACCCCTAATGTAAAGCAGCCTTTAGATCGATGTTTCCCTAGCTTGTACTGTACTTGTACAGCAATTTCTTTGAAATGTCAGTTTGAATATATATTTCTACAAACTGTGTTTTATTTATTTACTCATGATATGCTTACAAAATGAATAGACTATTTAGTGAAGGAAACAAATTGACACAGTCATATTTATTATACATGTAGGCCTATTGATAAAATAATTTGAAACATAATGATTGAGGTCTAGTTCCAAAGAAAAAGAAAAAAATGTTTTAAACTTATTTGCCCATTATTGTGCATTCCTAAAGGGGATGAAGGAGGGGAGATGTTCCTGTCCTCAAAATCTCATGCCATGATGAAACAAGTTTTGTTTTTCTCTTGCAGGCCAGACCATGCTGTCGTTGGCGATGTTCTTGTGTTGACCAAACCTCTGGGGATACAAGTGGCGATCAATTGTCACCAATGGCTTGAGCAACCAGAGAGATGGAAACGTGTCAAGGAGGTGGTGTCTGAAGACGATGTGCGCAAAGGTTACCACAAAGGGCCATGTTCAGCATGGCAAGACTGAATAAGACAGGTCAGTCGGGATAGATAAAACAAGACTTTGGACAATAATTGTCTGACATACAGTATAATCGACTCTACTTTTGTAGTGAAGTTAGTTATAATGATCTTTAGATGTATTTATCTGTTCCCTTGGAACCGGCATCAACTATGAAAGTCAGACGTTTGTAATGACTTCCATTTCAATAAATCCGCCAAGACGGTTGTAGAAAGTCAACGGTTGTATTGATTTTTTTTCCATAAAGTTTGACCTGACGTAGTCGCTAGATCCCATACATTTTGCGTCTATCTTAAGTAGGTGTTTGACATTCCACGTGCTGACCAGCCTGCAATGAAAAAAAATCAAAAAAATATAATCATACACGACTGCAGTCGACGTGACCATGTTGTGTCTCTCCAGTTTCCTAGAATTTTGATATCATGTTTATACATTAATTTTAAATTCAGAAGTTGTGATTTTAGTACATTATGGTGTTTGAAAGGGATATTTTGCAATATATTATATAGCAGCATAATATTGTAAAGAAGAGAAATGGTTGCTTTCAACATTCATGAGCTCTTACCCTAAACACAAAAGTGAATGTATAAATGCAAAGACAATTAAAATAAAACTAATTAAAATAAGTGTTAACATTGACGTCATCATGATTGTCTGTGTTACCCTTTATTAGGATATATAGGACACGAACAACTGTTTTCAATTCTTCCTTGTCTTTTGCAAACTTCTTGAGATCACTCGACTTTTTCACTGTCTCTCTCTCTCTCAATTTTTGGCCACTGGTGTTGCTGGTGGTGTTCCTTCCTCCTTGCTCATTGTTATTGTTATGTTAATTTTGTTGTTGACACTTTAGATTATTTTGGGGAGTTTGCAGGTTTCGATTGTATTGTATTGTCAAAAGAATAATTTCAATAATTCCATCTCATTAAATTTAAGGATTATTTTTTTGTCGCCAATATATTTTTTTTTTTTCTATCTCATAATAATAGCTGCCTGCCTTATGCACAAGTACAGTGCCCATGGAGGTACTGACGTCACAGGTTTTGGTATCCTAGGCCACGCCAGCAACTTGGCGAGAGCACAGACCAATGAAGTGGACTTCGTCATCCACACGTTACCCATCATTGCCAACATGACTGCTATCAGCAAGGCATGTGGGTCCATGTTTAGCCTTTTGCAGGGAACAGCTCCCGAAACTTCAGGTAAAACAGAAAATGCATAGAAAACCGTAATCATTCCACTGATAAAAAACATTATTGATGTTTGAAATAGGTTTTGTTGGAAGGAGGTGGGAGAGATGGAGGGGCTTTCAACATGTTTTTCTCCAGAAGTGTCTCTTGATAGATCATTATAGTACATACATGTAATAATATGCACATGTATTTGGCGTCAGTGTGTATAATAATTGATAGTGAAAACTTAACTCATTAAACTATATCATGATAGAGATTGTTTACTTATGAGGCTAAATACACGTATACATATGTATATGTATAATATATATATTATAACCCTAAGTTTGTCGTTCTCTATTTGCATGTAGGTTCTAAATTATCCCAATGTCATTTTCCTTTGTGGAAGTTTTCTACCAGAAGTGACGATAATTATAGAAAATGTCATTGTTTATCCATCTTTGAGTAGAATAAGCCGCCATTTTCAACAGGTTTCATAATTAAAAAGTTGGGATAGTACCGTTCATTCCTACCTGCCCAACCTCAGTATCGAATACTGGTCCGATTGAATAATCGTTCTTGGTGTCAACCACAGTGTAACTGTAACAAATAAAGTTTAACTTGTACTTGGACAGTAGCAAGTCTCAGAAAATATCCTAGTGTTTTTGCTAATGCTAACACATCTATGTTATTGTTATTCTACAGCTTAGCAGTGTCATAACGCAATTTGGTACATTGTAATGGTTTCCATCGACCTGTTACAAAACAAACAGGAATAGAGAATACCAGAGATTTCACTGAATGTGATGTGATTAAACTCAAGTTTAACAGATACAATAATTATAATATGGTTCACTAATATATGAGTGAGAGTGAGATGTTTCAGTGGGCCTTCTGAATAAAATGACACTTCAAACAGTTCATTATGATTATAATACATTTTTAAGAAATGTACATGCACAGTGTATCAGTAAGTAAGCAATGGTCACAAACCAGACATCCTATTAGCTTTAAAATGGCATTCTATCTTAATCTTTTTATACCCTGAAAAAGAATTAATGTATGTATCATATTTTTACAGACAAATGTCTTCAAAATCATTAAATATGATTATCATCAGTTTTGGCACAATTTTGATTTGCCAAATTATTCATGTCATTGATTACTCATGTCAATATTGTCAATGTTTATGAACTTTTCCTCTACTATTTCAGGTGGCATTCTAATGGCATTGCCTGCAGAGCAAGCGGCTGCGTTCTGCAAGGACATTTACCAAGAGGAAGGATGTGAGGCATGGATTATTGGTACTGTCGAGAAAGGCAACCGCACAGCGCGCATAAGAAATGAACCAGATATCATAGAAGTAGAAATTTAGAGTGTCACTGTCAGCTGAAATTAAAATACTTAGAAGAGTGTGCGGGAAAACTTTTAATTTAACCTTGCTGAGTACATCAGACTTATGTCACGTTTATTTCAAGTGCAGAATATGCAGAACATAAGGTATCACTGTCATCTGTGTTGTAATTGTATATTCATCAAATTTTATCTGTATCAACTATCATGATGGTACATGTTCGAAATTATTCTTGAATGTTTTATGTCAAATATCAATCAGAAAGAAGAATAGTGAGATTTCTTCTCCTTGGATTTGTTGCACACTTATTCCACCATGAAATAGTTTTAACTGGATACATTTTCATTGTAAATTGTTGGTCTGTTCTTTTTTCAATCGACCTTTGTGCCTTTATATAACTTACACTGAATCTGAAAATATCCCTTTACATCCATATGATTTGTAAATCACATGCATTATATTTATAGTACGGTTGCAGTTGGAAGTAAATTCTTGTGTACCATGTTGGTAGGCAAACCAAAAAGAAAAACACCTCCATCTTGGAATGCTATTTTCTCAGACGCATTGAGCAAGCTGATGAGAAAGTTCAGTCCAGCGTTAGATTAAGCATGCCTAAGCGGTCTTCGGCTTTCTGGATGATCCTGAAAGTGTCAAGACCTTTATACAAAAGGTCCTCTTTCAGATGTGATGGATTGAAAGACGAAGATCTAGGGTGATCGCTTTTCTGACATTCTTCATACTGCTCCATTTCAAATTCATATTGCTTCATCATTGCTTTGACTACCAACATGAGAATACATGTATTCCATTAAAGACGCTTACACAAAAATCATCATGTATTTATTAGTTTTATTATTCCTTGTTGCTTTGATTGAGTGAAGTGTCTTTTATTTATTCTCAGTTAACCGTGGTGAGTGACAATGTATACCGGTATATATTCCCAGTGGCGCGAAAATGCTTGTTCACAGGATAGAGAGTAGAGTAAATTAATGCAATGATCTTAGATTTAGTACAATGTAGATCACGTGTGACACATGGACTTCCCAAAAACATATCTCCATATCACTACATACATTATATTCTACTATGTATCTATCAGCACACATCGTACAAAACTCAAAACTCGTTGCTCCTGGGTCATGCAGCCGGAGGTCAGCAAAGGGCCACCAGATAGCATTCACTCCCCGAGTGCTAGTGCTAGCTTTGCCGCGCTTAACGGTAAAGTATAGGTTCAATTAATTAGCTATTATTTATTATCTGGCTAAGAAAGATAGCTACCGACAGCATATGTGAATGCTTCCGCCAACTTTACAGTTGCTGAGATAGACTGATGAAAGTGAAAGAAAATGATCAAGAAGTGTTTCGTTTTCCACACAATCAAGGCCTCAATCAGGTCAATAACACAGACATACTAGGGTTATTAAGTACAACGCTTTAACTTTAACACAAAACCTACACAAGCGAATGCCATTGCCATCATACTTTTACAAAACAAGGACAACGCATACAGATACATGCTTTCAAAAAGACATTTTTGCGGTTATCACTCAGTATGACCAGAACAATATCGACTTTTGTAGTTCTCCAATAACGAGAACAAACAATATTGTAGGAGTAACTCTTAAAACTAAAACACAATGAAATAAAATAAGATATGTATCACTAAGTACATATATAAGTCATATGCATTGCACTGCAGGTAGATCTGCGTACATGCACCAGTGTGCATTCAATCATTCATTATAAATTTCATTCTGATTCGTGAACTTGTGAGTTTATAATGCCTCGTGCTAGTCTATCCCTGCAATTGCCTGGTGACAGCTTTCCGTTCCCTGATCACCCAGCAACCCAATTTCTGCAATGGTGCTCTAAAATATGTTTTGGGATTGTTTTGTTTGGAATTGGAAAGCTTTGTCTATACATGCTCATGTATGTGTCTAAATCCTGTTGAATGTCATTAGTTGTCTTTGAGTTTGATAATGATATATACTCTTTGTGTGCGAGTGTGAGATTGCTTTGTGGATTTGACTAAATCAACTAAATGCGTTGTTAATTAATAATATTCTTGAAAACTAAACACTATACTACTACTACTAGTACTATGTGCCTCATCAATAACTATTGGGCAATGTGTGTACATGTCAAAAATGCCATTGTTTGTTTGACGATCACTTGCGTAAGGTCTGTATAAATATAAACCGTTTCTTGTAAATGTAAATGTAAGTATTTATGAAATGACAGTGGTTGCCAATAAAACTTAATAAAAGATCGAATGTGGTATACAACAATGCATGTGGTGTGATTCCGTTTGGTATGAAAATGAAAGGATGATGCAATAGGACCCGACCTAAGTGTGAGTTTTTCATGTGTTATTTGTGATAATTTATGCTGAGTCTGAGATTGTATGATTCTCTAGACTCTAGGGTGTGATCCATGCTAGATTTATTTGAAAAAATAAGAGGGGTCAGTATAAATCAATTGGAAAGTCGGTTAAAAACTCAAGGGAAACACAATGCATGCATACTTAGCTCAGGCAAAAAAGGAAGTGTGTGGAGGAAGTATGTTACAACTTTGTTTTGTACTTTTCGTGAGCGGTTTGTGACAGCAAATTAATTTTTCTACAGAATGAAGTATGATAATATTGATAACCAATCTTTAAAAACTCGTTTTGTCGACGTAGTTTTTTTTAGCTATTCTATTAGTATTAGTTATTAATATTAGTATTAGATCAAATATGACCAAAGCACACAAAAAAACGAAAAATATAAACACATATTAAAATGCATCAGACAAGTCAAAGACCCAAGAGAAATGATACTTTCAGTTCAGAGAACAGACAAGAAGTTGATGATGCTATACTACTACTACTAGAAACAAAGACTGAGACAATCGGTGTGAGTACTGTGAGTGTGAGAGAAGCGTTGATATAGCGAGATAAAATGGTGCACCAGAGTGAAAGTTGAAAGAAAGCGGGCCACCAATAACTATAAAATATGTCGAGTGGGTCTACATCGTATTGTCAGAATTGACATGCGACTATTGCGAATGAGGAGACAGTGGTGAGAATATTATGCACCCTTCTTTGTTTAACACACTGTGCAATAGACTAAATACAGTACATGACACATTGTGCGATGTTGACGTAGTACAACTTGCACTTTGTGTGTGTGTGGTGGGAGGGGTAGAAAGAAAGTAGAGGTGCCAATGATGTTAATCTTACTCTTACTCAATCATGGTGGGTAGTTAAATCTTCTCTTGTGTCCATCCTTGCAGCGATTGACGGATGAAGTGGGAAATAAAAGACTACGACAGTGCTTCCTGAACGCCGCACCGCACTGCATTGTTAGGTGGACAAGAAAGGTCTGGTGTGTCTGGCTTATGGCACGTCGCGACATCGTGTAGATTATGCAATGTATAAAACACGTGTAGCACTAATGTAGGTGTAATTAACTGTTGTTTTGCTAACACAGAAACCAAATTGGGGTTAAAAGTGAGTGTTGCAATAAATAAACATGGGAGAAATGGTGATAATCAATACAAGCCCGCGAAAATTGTCCCAATCAGTCGGGAACTTCCACATTTAGGGAGGTAATATATATACATCTATATATAGAAACAATTCCGTTCCTGGGAATTCTTGCCCATTGGCTGGGTTCCCTGTAGTAAATAATATCCAAGACCATTATGATGAAAATCATGTCAGGGGAGGTAACTGAGAAATTGCTTACGTCCAGTTTACAAAAGTCAACCTTTTTTAATTGTTCGGTCTCTTATAAATAAAAAAACGTTTTTTAATTAGACTGGTGTCGCACCTGACATTCCAATTTCCTTACAGCTCAATGAAACAGGATTAGGGTACATTTTCTTGCCAAAGAAAAAACTGACACGCCTGAAGTGGGGCTCAAACCCATTAACTCTGGGCCACAGTGCAATGCCATTTAACCATCTTGTTGCCCACACAGCTTGAGAGAGATACATCCGCAAGACTTTCTGCTCTTTTAGTGAAAAAATTGCATATTTTTTATTTCTACTTTTACATTTGACTTGGAGCGATTGTAGACAAAGCAAAAGTATCATTAAAAATATTTAATAGATGCAATGAATGCTCATGAAAGTTACTGATACTGATAATTAAAAGCTCATCAAAATTAAATAACAGTATAAATATATTCTCTGAAAGCCTTTTTTTTTTTTTTTATTATAGTTTTATTCATTGAAATGTGTTGTATTAGTTTCTAAAATTAATCTCAATTTTAAATGAGACAGGTATACTTTTTATTTATTCATTAAAGTTTGACCCCTTGCTTAGACACAAACAGAAATAGGAAGTGGGGCTTAGCCTGACAGACTAGAATTGTAGAGGACCCTTAGGCAAAACAGGGTTGAGTTATGGGAGATTTAAGTAATGCTGATGTAAAATGCATGGGGATTGCCTTACTTAGAACAGTACAACAATTGTGCAAACACTCACAACACAATCATCCAACTCCCATACATGTACAATTTAAATAAATAAAAATTGATAGAATGGTGAAGTCATGCATATCACATTGAATAAACTTTATTTATTTAGTAGCAACTGCAGAAGAGGCGGGAACGGCACTTTTGTTTCTGGGCTTGGGAACTGTGCCTTCACGGAAACCATTTCTGAAATGAAAAAGATGAAAAGAAATATTCTAACTTTAATCTGTTTGCAAAAAAATGCATGTGTACAGTGAAACTCAGAAGTAGCGAGATCGGCAGGACTGACCACAAAATCTTGCTAAATCTGTGTTCTCACAATATCTGATGTCTTGAAATAGAAATGTAATATGTGTATGCATCTCGTGTCAGTGAAGACAGAAATTCATTGGTTCCATGACAAAACGCTGATAAATCTTTCAAATGTCCAGTGAATGTCTTGGTTCAATTCATAACCAAGTGAGGAGATAGGGTAAAAAATTTGACACGGAGCAAAAACATCTCACATCGAATACCAAAAGACAAAACAATATATGACCTATGCGATGTAGCTGAGTGGTTAGGCTGCTAGACTTGGGACCACGAGGTCCCATATTGGAATCCTGGCAAAGCTAGACCGAACTTTGAGAAAGGCACTTAACACTCAAATTCCCCACGACCCAGTTGTAAATGGGTACAAGCACAAGCTTGGAAGTAAACAGGTACGTTAGACTAGTGTCATGTCCAGGGTGTGATTATAATAACCTGTTCCGCACCCAGCTCCAGAAATCAGGATACGTCCTGGCTCTATGTGCCATAATAGATCCAAAAAAATAATTATGAGTTGTTACAACTCAGGTGTCAATCGTCGTTTCCGCAGTTTTTTTTCTCTAAAAATGAACTGCGCATCTACAATTTGATCAAATGGATAAAGATTAGATTGTTACATATAATGCACTTGCCAACCGTTTCGGTATCAGTCACCGTTATCATTCTGGAAACATACAAAATATGAGAGCCTGTTACGAAAGTAAATTTCATCCAGAGTACCGGTAAAGCGTTGGTATTACATGTACTACTATAATTATTTCTTGCAAGACATGACTGACTTCATCTGCTCTTAGGCCACAACTGAAGTAGGCCACAGCGTTTAGTAGAGTCTTGGGCTCATAATACCCATTTTCCAAATCCACTCTAGAATGGGGTACATCAGTTGATTTTTATATTGAGTGCATGGCTGTATCCTGAAGAAAGTTGAATTTTCAAACCCGTTTTTCAAAAGACTGTGCCAACGTTTTTAAAATCTTAAAATCTGTATTCATGCCAGAGTGTTGAAATTTGGTACACAGCTAGACTAGTATTTGTTATTGGGAACAGAGATTTTCACTGGTTTATTTTGTCCTTTTGTTAGTTATTTTTTAATAAAATACTGATTTTTTTTAAGCACATTTAAAAACAACTAATCGTCATTTCTTTTAAATTCTTTTTGAGATTTTGTATTGTGCTTCAACAACACAACCATTTTTACAACTTAACGCAACACATTCAGGAAAAATTAGCAAAAATGCATTTGAAAATTGGTTAAATTTTTTTATGTTGTATTGTGCTTCATTTACAACTTAACGATTGTTCTACCTTTATACTTATTAACGATGGGAGTTCAAGCAGCGTCCCACAGTCAATCCACAAACTTTTCTCAAATTTGAGGAGAGAATTTTTTGTAAGAGATTTGAGGAGACTACGACGCCTGTACTGTAACTACAAAGTACTAAATTGTTGCCAAAAACAGGGATGCCACCCCATGGGATAGATGAATAGTAATAGAGCACAACAAAAATCGTAATATGACTAAATTGTTTTAGTAATAATCCCAAAAAATCTACACATATTCACGTTTACGTGGCGGTTCCATTATCAGAACAATCACGTAACGACCTAGTGTAAATCCTTGTTAGGCCATGTGGATAGTCAGAAATAGTTCTAAATCTAGCCTACAGCAAGATCGGTAGTTCCCAAAACACTTAAGAATCCAATGGCAGATCCAGACTTGAATGCTGATTTGTCAGTCAAAATCACGATGAACTGCAATTCATTTCTAACACTAAATTTCTAGTCTAGATCTACAAACACTCTGAAATCATATTCTAGATCTAGATCATGGTTGAAAGTTGGCAAGAGACATTTTGCCTGAAAGAGTAGACCGCCAGATACAAAAAACCTGCAACAGTCCAGCCACCTATGAAACCCGAAACCACACACAATAACAACACACACACACATATTAAATGTAGCAACGCAAATAATGCTTAATATCTAACCATTTGCATTATTCTCACCTATCTGATGATTGTACTGTAGTAATAGTATTATATAGCATTGTATTTTCCGGCATTACTTTAAAATATTTTTCCACCTGGCAAAGGACATTTGCCAGCAGGACAGGATTTTTTTTTCTATAAAAATGCAGGCCGCGCCACCATATACCGCCAAACTTTCAACCATGATCTAGATTTGGTTTAACCGATCCGCCACGACAAACCACAATTCAGTTCAATACTGTGAATGCCAGTTAAGTCGTTCAAGAGACGTTGACTAAAATATTGTCAATATCAGCTAGACTTAAGTCTCAGACAATTTTTGTGGATAATATATGCTCAAATCAGGGAAGTGTGATGGCGGTGGCCGAGCGGTTAGACTGCTGGACTTGGGACCATGAGACGACAGGTTCAAATCCCAGCAAAGCTGGGCCCGAAGTTGTGTTGCTTGGGAAGCTTCTTTCATTCATAGTTTTAGCCTTCATTTGTCTTTACCTAGAGTATGTGAATAGCGCTCAAATTTGGTACTCTGTAATACTCGTAACTACACCCAACCTTGGAAAAAAACAATATTCATATAGTGTAGTAATGGTAGTAGGCCAATGTGTAGTATAAGTTATTGAGGGCCAGATGTTTCAACACAATACTACATGTGCTTGCACTGGTTGCGATGTTGTACACTTAATATGTAAATCTAGCGTGTGTGCGAGAGAGAGAGAGAGAGAGAGAGAGGGGGAGGGAGGGAGGGAGGGAAGGATAGAGAGAGCAAGAATGAGGGATGGATAGAGAGAGTGTGGGGGAACAAGATGACTCACCTAAATCTTCTGTAGACAGTCTTCAAATGTCTCTGTCTGCCAGTACCTGTTGTTCTCCTCCTCTGAGCCTTCTTAGACCAGGCATCTGATATAAAAAAAACGTGAATGTAGGTGTTAAACTATTGCATAACTACTGACAACCTATCTATACATTGATCACAAATTTGCACATTATGATTCAATAAAAAAATCTACAGTATTAAGAGCATCCACTGAAACAATGATTGCTGCAAAGTAGTACTACACACGCATGTGTTGACCAAGACGGAGAAGGCCCTGGACTGCTGTCTTTTGACTCCTGAATTGGGTCAGAATAAAACTAAGCTATCACATGTCAATGATGATGTCTATTCTCTTTTTGGTTATATTAAAGAGCTTTTGACCGAGCCATCCGACAATTTCATATTACAAAAGCATTCAGTCAGTTGAGGGATCTAGGGAAATAACCTCCTGTTAAGTGGAAAACCGGGCTCTTAGACAGAAACCACAGCATAATTCTATTCATGTATTTGGAGCAATAATGAGCTTTACAGGATTATCACGGTCCCAAATTCTCCAAACGGTTTTGTTCATTTTCACATGACAAAGGCTAGCAAACGTTTTTCCCTCTCGGGGGAGTTGGAGGGGTTGATCACGCTATACTATACACTTTGTTTGGGTTGTTTTACCCCTTGTCAAAGGCTTCCTCTTGAAAAAAAAACAGTGTGTTGTTCATTGCAGTAAGGTGCCAATTTAACACTGTCTTGATATGGTGATATATGCGTGTTCAAAAATGTCCCCATTGTTCACAGCCTGCTTCACCACCTAACGCATCACTTGACTTTTAGCTAGGGCAGTGTGACTGAACAGACAAGCGCAGAGTGAACAAATTCTAGACCCATACTTGACAAGGGAAGTGATGGGCTGGGTGTGTATTAGTATCCTGAGCGACAGTGATGGAAATCTCAAATTCACTGACCTGACCTGGAGTTCCAGATAACCATGCTGCACTGTAATAACACATGTGCACTAGCTCAGTCTTTTTAAAACATTGAGAGCAATGATTTTCCAACTTTAGCAATCGCTAGATTCAGGATTGATTCTAAAAATATGTAGAGAAAGGATTCTGTTCTATTGTTGTCACTTACAGTGTCGAAGACGAGCAGCTGGATATCCACATCTTCCACAGGTTTTCTTCTGAATGTGAAAAGACCTATGCCCACACCTGCGGCAAAAGGTGTGGGTTTTGTTATGCCGCTTTCCAAAGCTGGATGTACCTTTGGTCTAAGTGAGAAGAGAAAAGAAAACATCTATTTATCACAAATGTTACAATAATAGTATACAAGAAATTAAAGTTACTTTCAACTCAGCCAGTATATGACTGACTTTTTATATATATATATATATATATATGCTACGATTATTTAACAAATCCATCTGGCCGATTTCACCTTTATAGATTTAATAAAAGACCTTTAAAACCATATATTTTCTGAAAACTGGTAGAATAGTTTGTTTTGATTCTTTGAAATGTACCCCATTCAAAATTGCGGTGATCTCAAGGTGAATTAAGAGGAAACAAGATGAAAGATAAGTGAAAAAAGTAGGACCTACCAATAGCGTTCACCTACCACACGTAATAGAATAGAATTCACATTTTTGCAACAAAAGACATTTTGACCTCATAGCTTAGCAACAGCCAATGAGATTACATCGTATTTTAATCCCTATTATTTGTTAGTCACATTTTCCCATTCAACTTCAATATACTTAAAGCAAGCGTAAGTTGAATGTACAGCTTTCACCCCTATTGTTTAGTCATTCTGTGTCAAAACCAAGGACGATGGGCTCTCCTTAACTCAAAAAATCACTCATGGTGTTACCGGAAGTGACATTCTTACAGTGCTCAAGCCATTTGCATGAAAAAACGAGTGTGTGCAAGGGATGAAGTTAGGATTTAGACTTAATTTGAACAATAATTTCACGTTTACAGATGATAATGAATTCATATTGAGATGTTATTCCAACAAAAGAAACTTAAATAAGGACTAAACAATGGCAGCGATAGCTGTGTAATCAACTTAGGCTTGAACCAAGTGTGTTGATTTTGAATGGGAAAGCGTCACGTTGACGAATGATAGCGAGGCCACCGGAAAAGCTACGGAGCTTAAAATAAATTGGCTGTTGTATAACTACGAACCCAAAGTTCAAACTACATCATAACCCATTAAACTCTGTGAGCCCGAGCTGGTCGCACACTGCGGCCAGTAGACCTATGCTATTATTTATGCGTCTACAGCAGTAATTCACTAATAAAAACATGAAATTTCTTCAATACGATCTACAATGATTCTGCTTTCCCTTTGAAGGATTAGACCCTAGAGGGATCTCTATATTGGGGGAAATTGTGATGTAAACACAGAGAAGCGCGGATTTCGATTGAATAAAGCCTTTCTTGACTGACAAAGCCATGGCTGCCTCACGCTTAAGACGTTGCACTCGCCAAGAAGTATTCAATTTGTTTTCAAATATCTCAGACAGTGATGAAGAAGTTATTCCTTCAAGTAAATCCGATTCGGATATTTTCAACTGTAGAAGAATGCAGTGAAAACGAATTGAACTAGATCTACAGATTCTAGTCCTGACGGCAGTGACTCCATTAGAGTTCGATTTTTAAGGTCTAGATCTCCTATCTACTTCTTCATCAGGACTAGCAAATACACATGGAAGAAGAGGAAGACTTAGGGGAACAACTAGACCTGTCGTACGATGGCCTCCACCAACAGATCGATGGGAAGTAGTGGATAGAGGTGAGACTGAAAACAAAACTTTAGTTCCAACCCTCCATATGGATGTGGTTTTCATAAATGGAAGACCATTTCTTTGAAGATGACATTTGAGATTGAATCGAGAGCAAAAAATACTTTCTCATGATGGACTTTGCCCTCTCATTTCGATGGGAATACTGGATAAACCACAAAACTACATGTCTCAACCATTCAATTGGATGTGGATCATTGCCATGAAGAGAGATTCAAAGTCATCCACTTCACAATATTGAGGAAAGAAAGCTAAAAAGCTCTTGTTACAAACTTTCAATTAACATTTTATCCTTTCCAGAATGGTATCAACTCCAAGAAAAATTCCACATAAAGATGTTTGGTTTGAAGACAGTACAACTGGTTACAGTTTAATCATGATGATAGCTAACGGGCGAGTCAGCTATCAAGGTGTTTCAAACCATATTCAGTCTTCAATTGACCTTGAGAAATCTTGATGCATGGAATATTACACTGGGACCATTGGAAGTGAAAACTTTGAGATTGAATCGAGGCTCAATGAGAAGTGATTAAGTTGTGGCTCATATGAAGGAAAATATAGCTAAAAGAAAAAGGTATCCCCATTTCCAGATCATAGCTTTCTATGACCCTGTGGCAAAACATGAAATAGACCCAGGGGCTCAAAGAGTTTAAGAAAGTGGAAATTTCCTAGGTGTCTGAGGGCAAACCATAACACGCCCTAAACAAGGGTCCAGCGCCATTCTTGGGTTAAAATGTGATGTCCCGTGTGACCCAGAAATGAGTGTAACTTAAAACAGTGGCCAGGTTGTGTTTAAATCATGCCAGGTATATTGACTATCAGATATAATTTTTTTTGTAGAGTATTAATTAGATCTAGATCTATCTTAAGACTTTTATTGTCTCTCCCTATTTTCTCTGTGCACAGTGCGGGGTTTTGCCAGTTCAAACAGTGAAACTGGCTTGATATCCTGGGCTCACTGAAAGGCTTGATCAAAGCAAAACTTCTTGTATGCTATGCAAGACTGAGCAGGTAAGACACAAGACGACCTGCGTGTTGAATCAAAATGTTGAGACTTGAGTCTTGTATCAGTGTTGCAAGCCGCAAATAGTAAAAATTGCGATTACATACACTACAGCTCTAGTTGTGAGTAGCAATTGCTTGCTCAGTAAAGCTCTAGATCTAAAAACCACTTTGAAATTTGAAACATGCTTGATCTAGAAATAAAACAAATATTAAAAGAAATTCTTACTTTTAGATCTAATCTAGATTTAGATTCTAAATCTACTTCGGGAGAGAGAAAAATGTGTCCCACCACTCACTGACTGACAGTTGATGTGATATGCCGTGATCACTGTGTCTAGCTAGATCAAGATCTAGATTTCATGAATCTATTCTTTCCTCTTTGAAATAAGATTGAATAGAGAAAATGTTCAAACATTAAAATTCATGACAGATCTAAGTTTTAAAACGGAAGATCTAGACTTTAGAACTATATTCTAGATGCAAATCTAGATCTAGAATCTAGTTATATTCCATTCATCAGAAGGCTTCCATACCATGGTCGATAACAGGTTCTCACCTACAGCCCTTCTGAACTTAGTCACAAAGAATACTACTGACGTGAGCAATTAAAACAATAAATAATCCATTGTATTTTGTCAAAACTAAACAATAAGATCAAACGATAACAAGAAAAGACGGATGATGATGGATGTTTCAAACAATAATACATAGAACTACGGAGAAGACCTACCATCTTGATAGACCGGAAGTACAAAAAGAAAGAAGGAACGGAAGACGGAAGTAGATCTTCAACGTAGCGGATTTGTTTACAATAGTTACACAGGCCTCGGAAGTTACACGTTGTAAACCAACACGTCAATTTGGTACATTGCACTCTGTACACATATTATCCTATATAAGTGAGGTGGTCATGATGATACGCACATTCTCTTGCTTCCCTGCTGAGCACGTTTCTTCAAGAATAAATCAATCAGAAAGTGAAAAAAATGGATCTTGTACTTCATAATTCTCCACCCCTTCAGTTTCCATCAAAAGATCATAAACTTTCAGGTTTTGGTGGTGTAACCTGTGACACTGACACTGATTATATTGACATCACTCCTTCGACTGATTACTTTAAAACCTCAGACAGGGATGAATTGTCTCAGTTCTTGTTTTCAATCCAGACTCTCCTTTTGAAATACAAAATGTACAGCAAATCGTCAAGCGAAGCCGTTGTTTCAGGAGGCCTTCAACAGTTCATAACAAGAAAACTCCGAGAACGATCCGAACAAGGAAGTAGCACTTTTCAAAATATTTCTGCAAGACTGCGAGCATTATACAAAAAGGATGATGAAATTGTCTCTTTTCAAAAAGGATCAGACGACAGTGATTTATGTTACATCCAATATTTACCGGTAAGAAATGTATTGATTATCAGTAATATTCATAAAATTGGCAGTTTTTCTCTACCTCTCTCTCGTAGTAATTCAATACATAGGCATATGCATGAATTGTATCCATTCATAAATATCTATTTGACATACACTTCTTTTATTTTCATGTAGTTTTTTTAAATGCCAAATTTATATGAAATAAAATCAACCCGAAAAATCATTGCCTTATGATGATGGACATTTCCTCTCCAATTCAATAGGAATCTGTTAATTTAGAAAAGAAACTTTGACAGAGTTACTGTCGAATTTGATAACTTACCTGACTTCTTTTCAAAATCTATTTCATTCATGGAAAAATGTAACTGTGTGGTCACTGAAGCCTGATAACGGTAAAGTTAAAATGCGGCTTGATGACATTCTGATTCTAAACATTTCAGTTTTAACTGAATTTTGATCAATTCTGGGGGATTCATTAAATTTTATAAAGTGAATTGTTAGAAAACATTTGGCTTTAAAGAGCTTTAAATGATGTTTTTTGAAAATCCATTGATATAGTCTACAATTATGTACAAATTATGTATGTCAAATGATAGAAAAATTATACATGCTGCATACGAGATGACAAAACAACAGATGGACTTTGCAATATTTATGAAAGTATTTTCTTTACCCTTTATTTTAGGTCATGTATTATTCTTCTACTTATTAGTTATTCTTAGCTTTATAAAATTTCACTTACATGCATTTCATTTGATGGATTATAAAGATAAAACTCATGTTGTTGATGTCCAGCCAATTATAATAATTTGAATACATATACATTGTATGTCATCACACGCATTATGTATTATGTATACATGGATGGTAAAAGTCACAAACTGAGTAAATCAGCTTCATTGTTATGATTACCCTAGAATGTATTAAAATTCTTATATGGGAAACTATTATCTCACATCGAGAGCACACAAATGGGTGAATTTAATGAATAATGAAATCATGAAATTGTGTCAACTATCATTTTCTCCAATGAATGATCAGCCAACTCTGTAACATTCAATGTATGAAACACTTTTTCCCATTTTTATGAATTCATTCACTCATCTATTTGTCTGTTTGTTTAGCTATCTATATATAGATTATGCCTATCTTTTTATTTATCTGTCTGTCTATGTATCTATGCATGTAAAAAAAAAAAAAAAAATTTTAAGTTGATCCTAGTTATTAATTATTAAAACAAACTAATTCATTTTATTTCATCCAACAGATTGATTTAAAACTTCACATTTTTTCACTCCTGGATGCAAAATCTCTCTGCATGGCCTGTTGTGTAAATAGGGAGTGGAGTGACTTAACATGTGATCAAAAATTGTGGAGGGAACTTTTACAGAAAGATATTCTGAGTTGGCATCAAATTTCCTACTTGACAAATCCAAAAATGTATGAGGCAATCAACTCTGAATGGACAAATAAAGAAATGTATGTAAAAGTTGGGGGGTTTTATAATATACACCATTGAAACATCTAAGATATCTTTCTTTTCTTTCTTTCTTTATCAGTTCCCATTCTACCTTTCGGTGTATGGGTTCAGATTCCGAGATGATCTTTCTCCAGGATACCCTGTCCTGGCATTTCCTGTTTCCTTCCAAAAAAGTTAAATTTTTATCCTTCACTGCCTCTATTATATCTTCTTCCCACTTTCTCCGAGGTCTGCCTTTTGGTCTTTTACCTTGGGCTTTAGCATTGTATACTGGTTTAGCTATTCTATTGTCATTCATTCTGTTTACATGCCCAAACCATCTCAATTGATTTGTTTCTATCTTAGATTTTATGCCATCTGCTTTGGTTTGATCTCTTATTGTTGTGTTTCTGAGTTTGTCTCTTTTAGTTTTCCCTACTACTCTTTTTAGATATTTCATTTCAGCTGCCTGTACTCTACTGTATTCTCTGCTGTCTAAGGTCCAGGTTTCACTGCCATAGAGGAGAGTAGGACTAGTAGGAGAGTAAACTGTATTGTATACTGCCATTTTGGTTTTTGTTGACAATTCTTGCTTACCTACAAATGCTTTCCTAGATGGTTATATATTTTTGATTCTCTGGTTGATTTCCTCTCTTAGTTTTACCTCTTGAGTTAATCATTACTCCCAGGTAATTGTAGCTTTGAACTTGCTCTAAATTCTCCCAATTTAAGATTTTGTGTTTTAGCTTCCCTAGCTACTAGCAGATTTGGTTTTCTTTGCATTTACTCTCATTCCTCTTTTATTTAGTTCATTGTTCATAACCTTGATATTCGACTGAAGGTCACTTTCTGATTTTCCAAACAGAACTAAATCATCGGCAAATGAAAGCAATGATACATTTATTGGTTTGAGCTTCCACATACCTACATTCATTTTCTTCCTTTTTGAGGATGCCTTTGCGACTGAATTCATAAATGTGATAAACAAAGAGGACTTAGGATTCAACCCTGTCTTACTCCTATTGGAGTCCTATCTCTACATCAAATTCTGCAGATAAGTTTCCAGCTACTCTCACTGCACATGTTGGTTTATTGTAAAGACTGAATGGCTTCTATTAAATGTTGCTCTACATTGTGTTCTTTTAAAGGAATGCCATAGTTTATCCCTCCTCACAGTGTCAAATGCCTTTTCTAAGTCAATAAAACACAGGTGCAAATCAATGTTTCTCTCAAGGAATTTTTTCTATTATTTGTCTAATTGTAAATATGTGGTCTTGTACACTTCTTCCTGGTCTAAATCCACTCTGATGCTCTTCAATCTGATCCTCTACTCTTTTCCTTAGTCTCATTTCCAGTATCCTGGCATATACTTTTCCTGGAACGCAAAGTAGTGATATCGCTCTATAGTTTGAGTATTCCATATTTGATCCTTTCTTATGTATTGGTACTACCGTTCCCTTTTTCCAGTCGTCTGGCACCTGTTTGGACTTCCATGCCTGTTGGTATATTGCATGTAGTAGTTTATCTGCCTCTCTCCCTTGGTTTTTAACCATTTCTGGATAAACTTGATCTGCTCCTGGGGCCTTTCCTAATTTCACTTTTCTTATAGCTGTTTCGATTTCTTCCATTGATATATCTACATCTTCAGTTCAGAATCAATTGTCATTTTGCCTATGAATTATATAGTGTTACACTTACAGTTCATGTTCACACATTTTGACTCCTTGTTTAAATTTCAACAGATAAGCTGTTGATGTTCTATTTGGAGGGATTATGTAGATGGTTTGGTAAAAATGTGTTTGTAAATGTTTCCGGGTATGTGGGTTGATGAATTTTTTCATTATTTCTTTTGGCATTATTTAATTTGTCGTTGAGAAAAATAAGTTGGGATACGGTTGATGTGTCTGTGTTTATTGCTTTGTAAATATGTATGAGCGAGAGTGTTTTCGGGTTTCCAGAAACAGTTAAGTTTGATTTCCTTGATAGCTTTCTTGAAGTCTTTGTCCAAACTCTTCCCATTGTTCCTGTTTCAATTTGGTTAATTTCCTCTTTGGTGATAGTTCTTTTATTCACGTAATCTATCCTATCCTCTGGTTTCTTGGAGGAGGCGCTTTGACCAGCATTTTTACTTCAGGAGTTTGTTTCATTATGGTCAAAGCGTATTGGTACTTCTAGTGTCAACCTGTTAACAATTACTAGGTTTCTTCCAAGGCATCTATTTCTTTTGATTTGATCTTAGTTTTGACATTCTCATTCTACCATGTTGTTCCTTTAGATTTGTTTCCTACCACAAACCTCTTCAGTACAACTGAGGAGGGTTTCTTTATACATCTGCCACTTTTTCTTTATTGTGCTCATCATTCAGATTCATGGATGGAATTTTCACTCTTAAATCCTTTTTTCTAGGATTGACAGATCTCTTTGTTTTACTACTATTTGTTTATTTAGTTTCTTAATTTTGAGTTTTCACGTAAACAGCTTTAAGATTTGTTTCAGGGGACATATTTTTCCCAAGATTTGTTTATTAAAAGTCAATAATCTCAGTCTGGCTTTGGCAATCACTAGGGGATGATCACTAATTATTTCTGCTACTCTCTGTTTACTCTTGCATCCAATGTTGTTTCATTATTGGAATAACGTTGGTGTTTCTAACATAATTATGTAGTTTCTATGACGTTGACTTTTCAAACCTTACTAAAATCAAGGATTTACCTGTTTCTTGTATTATTTGTGAATAGTCTTGATATGTTGTGTTTCTAGTATATTTGTGAATATCTTTAAACAAGGTGTTGGCTATTTTCATGTTATTCTTTAGGTGGTTCAATCGTCTATGCTAGTATCTCCATTCCATTTGGAGAAGTTGTTGTCTCCTCCTTCTTTACCTATTACTCCTTACTAATTTCTTACATTGTTTCTACGTTCTAGGGATTTAAATCTCCTAAAATGCATTTCTCCATGTTTCCATGATTTAAGATTCTTCTTTCATTATTTCTCCTTTGCATAAATAATTTGTCGTGATTGGGCATGCTTTCTTTTCTTCTTTAGTTCCCCCTTCGTTTGATTTCCATAAGCTTTCTTGAAGTCTTTTCCAAACTTTCATTGTTCCTGTTTTGGTTTCTTAATTTCCTCTAATAGTTCTTTTTTATAACATTTCCTCTGGTTTCTTTGTTAACAAGTACTTCTTCCAGGCATCCTTCTTTTTTGATCTTAGTTTTGACATTCTCATTCTACCATGCTGTTCCTTTAATTTGTTTCTTTGACAAACCTCTTCTACTCCTGAGAAGATTTTTTATACATCTGCCACTTTTCTTCTATTGTCCTATCATTTTCATCTTCTTTCTGTAATCTTTTTATCCTAAACGTCTCTGTTCTACTATTGGTTTATTTAGTTCCTCATTTTCTTCAACTTTAATCTTTTTTCTTCTCTTTCTTTTCCATTTGTTTGCGTCAGTCAATAATCTCAGTTTGGCAATCAAGGGATGATCCTAAATATTTCTGCTCCTTTTTTACTTTGCATCCAATGTACTGAAAAGTCAGGAGCTAACGGTTATAGTCTATGATTGACTTTTCACACCTGCCATCAGTTACTCTTGTATATTTGTGAATATCTTTATGAGGAAACAAGGTGTTGGCTATTTTCATGTTATTCTTTAGGCAAAAGTCTATTAGTCTCTCTCCATTTGGAGAAGTTGTTGTCTCTCCTTCTTTACCTATTACTCCCGGCGTTTCTACATTGTTCTGTCAGGGTTAAATCTCCTAAAAGCATTAGTTCTTGTTTAGATTTAAGATTCTCTGCAGCTATTTGTAAATCATTTTCGAGATATCATTTTCTTCTTTAGTTGCGTCTTCGTTTGGTCCATAAGCTATTAATAATTTAATTTCTCTTCCTTTTGGTTTAATGTTTACCTCTAATAGCCGAGGGTTTATACATTTCCAGCTTTCTAGTAGCTTTTCATGTCTTTTATGTACTAGGACCCCTACTCCTGCTCTAACTCTATCTTTGACATCTCTACTCCTGAGAAGATTAAAATATTATTTGGTACATTTTCTAGTGATTTTGTCCTTTTTCTTTTTTTCTGTAATAGCCAAAATGTCTACTCTTGTTTTGAATTTTTCCATTTCTTCAACTAATTCTAACTCTTTTCCATTTACTGCCTAATATTCCATGTTCCAAAATTACCTAGTTCGTTTCCATTTTCTTCGTTGAAAAGTCGAGGTTATAGTATATTTATTTCTCTGCATCAGTTAGGTTTTGGATAAGCAGGGATTAGCCCACTGTACCCTTGCCAATTTTTACACAAAGCCATACACACTCTAATGTAAAATTTTAAGTATTGTATTCACTGACGCCTTTAAACCAATAGATAATCGCATAAAATGATGATAATTACAGGATTAGTCTATATTACTACATGTATTAGACTATTACTTCTTTTGTTTCATTTTCCACCTTTGGTTTTATTTCAGATACTTGAAATGTTCACCATTATATCAGAAACTTTTCCGACAATCAAATTCCACCTTCAATCAAGTTTCATCTGTTTTGAAATCACTGTTGCCAAAGAAGGTTCCTAAAGTAGCAATGTTTGGACCAGGATTAGAGCAGTCAACAAGTGGCTTAGTCAGACAAATGTTGTACTTAGATAATGACCTATTTACAAGAGTTGCAATGTTTCCAGGTCAAGATGGTGAGTTCATTGAATTTCATGTATCACTTTCATATCATATCTTGCATATGTATCATTTCATATTGACTCTTATGGTTAAACCCATTGGCATGAATTAAAGAACAATTAAAGAACAAACTACAAAAATATTAAGATGTTAGTGTTAGCAATTATAAGTACCGGTACTTTACGTTTTAAATTGTCAGACAATGTCCCCTTTTCCTTCCTCTGCTTTTCATCGGAATAAGCAAATACATCTCTCTTCCATAGCTCTTTAACCAATAAAATTACAGATGGTTTAAATAAGCTAATTCTTCTAATGCTAATGCTAAACATAACAGAAAAGGCCTGGTGGTAATAAGATAAAAACTTTAGGAACAAAAAGAGATACTTGGTCTGTTTCATTTTGATTTTGTTTATTTTAAGACTGGTAGTTGTCTCATCAGACCTATTACTGTTGCTTCAGTTTTACTTCAGTGACTAGAGTAAGTCTGTCTATTTTTATAGTAGTATATGCGTTGATAACTCACTTGGAGGCATTAGTTTCTTTTCTCTCCTCCAATCACATGTAGGCTTAGATCTACTCATTTTTTTATCACTTCGTGTCTTTCAGTACTATCACTCACTGCAATTTGATTTTTTCTTAGTCAAATTCAAACTTGACTCTAATTACAATCATATGTTAACAGACTTTTCATATCTATTATAGTGTGCTTATGACTTTCACAAGGCCAAATTTTGTTCATCTTCACATACATGTTCATCATTCTAGGTGTTGGAGGTGGAATTACTTTGAAACTCAGCTCTGGCCACTCCTTTCACCTGTCAGTTCTCTACACCGCTTCAAGGGCAGAAAGAGAAAATCGAGCTGGGGCTGACAGAATGCAAGGAAATCGAATGTTACAGGTTTGTATGATAGATAATTTAAAGAAATTTTAGAGCATAAAGTGAACAGTGTATTTAAACATTCTTTCATTTAACAATCTTAATTAAATTTACACTTATTTCCTTGTAAGATTCTTCATATAGAAATTTTATTAAGACCGTTTCCTTTCTTTCCTTAGCCTTTTTCTTTCTATTCTATGTATTTCCTTTGGATTTTTATTATGGATTGGGTAGGAGGGAAAATGATTCCCACAGCAAATTTGGAATTATTTTTTTATGTGACTTTTACCTCTTTTTTTATGCATAATACAGAGGCAGGCTGGTGAAAATGAAGAAGACACAGTCGCACTGAATCCTCAAATAAAGCAATTTTGCCAGACTGTTGACGCCTATATTTATGTTCTTGATGCCTCTGAAACCAAAAGCTTTGGTGAATACTATAAGTCTATAGTTAGTTTAAATATTTATAAAGAATGTATTTTACTTCACATCATGTTCCAACACATCTCACATCCTAAAGAAATTATAACAGATGCTCTAAATACGTTAAATTTAATCTAAAAATTAAAAACAGATTTATTTACTAGTTACTTGCGTGATGAAAAATGTGAGTGAAAATTTTATTTTATTTAGTCTTCATTTCATGTCAGGACATTATGACTTCATCTTTAGTGTAAACATTTAAAGATAAAGATTTTTATCTTTGATGTAAAGATTTACTTTAAGTTTAAGTTAGTTTAACTGCCACTGCATAATTTTAAGATTAATCAGAGACAGTATTTCATCAAAATATAGCTTACAACAGTTTTACTTTATCACAACTTTAACACATATCCTTATTTGATCCCCATGCAGAAGAACAATCAGATACTGATAATCTAATATCTGTTCCTCTCTTTCCAATGTCCAGTTGAACAAGGCAGGAAGGAGTTACAACTCATGTTGAAAGAACGCATATCATCTCCCGTGTTCCAGTTTTGATTTTGTCATGCGTAAAGCAAGCTGATGTGAATCGTATTCCTGCTTGTGAAGTTGTTGAACTTTTGCAGTTAACAGATATGACACATCCATGGCTGGTAAGTTGAAATATGTAAGAAACCTGTATTTCTTTTAATTATAAAGGTTCTTTCTTTTGATCATAGATCACCTAAATGCAAATGTATGCTTTAACGATAAATAAATCTGTCATCATGCTGAGAAAATATCTGAAGAATTGAATCTATTATAATTGCATTGACTACTGACTGTTATTAAATTACTTCATCAATAAGATCAATTATGATATTTTATCAAGAGAAGAGATAGGTGTGAAGCATGTGATAGAATACATCAGTGGGTAATGGTATGGTATTTGAAATGATTCACTGATCATTGAAATAGAAAATACAAATTAAGTAAAATCAATTATCATATTTTGTTATTCAGAAGAAAGTAGGTCAGCAAACATATAAAAATTATTGTTGGACACCACTATTAAAATCATTTTGGGATTTGACTACTCTAAATACTGTATAGGAGAGTGTAATTGACTTTAGAGTTAAGAGGACATTTTGTACGATGATAAGTACATGGATCTCTTTTAAAATTATAGGATTTAATTGAGTTGAAAGAGATAAGGACAGAGCTCAATTGTGTTTATTGACTTCAACTTTCACTTCCATGAGCAATTCATAAAGTTCCTTCAAGGCCCTTATGACCCATAGAGCCAGAGCGTATCCCATTTTCTATACAGGATGCTAGTCTGTTGCATGTTTTTACTCTCAAGCTGATGTTGGTACACATTTCCACCTGAGTCGCGTAGGGGAAAATGCATGTTAAGTGTCTTTCCCAAAGAACACAACGTTGGACCTAGCATTGCTAAGACTCGAACTCAGGACCTCATGATTCAAAGTCCAACAACTTAGCCACTAGAACACCGACACCACACGAGCAATTAATATGAATTTTTTTAATCTTTTTTCTGTCAGCTATCATTACTCCCAATGACTGACTATGACTATGAGAAAATGTTTGTAATCTTCAAGAAGTAAATGGATTTTTTAAACTGTTCATCCTTACCAACAATAACTTATGTAAAAATTCTGATACTGCTTCCATGAGAGACAAACTTTCCAAAGAATAAAGATTGTATAATGTACATTATCATTTAACTGTTTGTGACAGTTTAACAATCGTGTGGAATTAATGCAATGTCAAACATGAGTATGATAAAATTAATGTTCACTTTCATTATTTTTTATTTTTAACACCATGGAACTATGCATGTTACAAGACACTTTTTTTCTTCCACAGATCATTGACTGTGAATCTGAGTCTCTTAAATCTGTTGATACTGGTGTGGTTTGGCTTGTAGACCAAGCACAGTACAAATAGTTGTGATGTTAACACCTCATTGATATTGTTTGAAATTTTGTTTTTCAATTTGTATGCTTGTACATTGAAGGATGCATGGTTAAATGAAATGTTTTATGTCACATTTACAGTATTTTTATTTGAGAACAAACATTGAGATAAATATATAATATAGAAGTTGTTTTTATTAACAAAGTAAGAATTTTCTAGACATGACTTTTACTGCTGAATGATAACAAAAAACTAGAAGAGCATTTGGACACTTAGAAATAGTGCGTGATCAACAGAATGAGATTGCTGACAGACATTCCAATAAGGTTGTAAAAAAAAAAAACTGCTTTTCTTTATGTTACACATATAAATAGTTTCATGTGATAATGAATCAAAAAGACAAGCATGTTGTTTTTTTCTTAGAGTCATTTATTCACATACGTATATAAAACACTACACACCCAGTAAAATACAAGACATCAACATCACTCAAATGCTTGGCACTCAGAAATACTCAAGCAAATATCATCTCCTCCATTCTCTTTCATTCAGGCTTTTTCAGTGAAAGATACAATTTTTTGTTGATAGTTTTTCTCTCTGGGTTTATCTTCTTCAACAGCTGGACTATGACATGTGTAATCTTTTCATTGGTCATATTTAACTTCTTGGCACGGAACTTTTGAAGCAGATCTTTTGTAGTCATGGGTTTCCGCATGAGATACCTGCGAATTGCATCCTCAGAGATGCCATCACTGTTAAAAAAACAAATTCAAAAGGAAAATTAAAATTTAAGCATGAAATTGTGCAAGAAGGCATGAAATTTAAAAAATAATAATAGTATTTTAAAACATTTCAAGAATGGTATTATATGGATTCAAAAATTGATTTCTTTCTTTAAAATAAAAAAAATAATAGAAAACACACTCGTAAGGAAAAATCAAATCATATTCCTTACCTGTCTTCAAATTTATGTTTTTTAGCAGATGGAGCCTTGCCATCACCTGTTTTATCTGCCTTTCTTTTCAATGCTGAAAAACCAATAAAGAATGCATTGCTGAATTTGAACGTTGATTTGCTCTTATATTTTTCTGTATTTTATTTTAAGCAAGTAGCCAAATACTGAGTAAGGAGGAGGGGGATGAGGTGTGAAAGAGACAAATCTGAGATGGGTTGTATTTTTAAAAGAGAAGAGAGACAGACAAACAGAGAAAGAAAGAGAGACAGATTGGGTGAGAAAGAAAGAGAGATAGATTGGGTGAGAAAGAAAAGAGATAGATTGGGTGAGAAAGAGATACAGACATACAAACAGAGAGCATAAAGAATACAGACTGGGATAGGGACATAAGGAGTGAAAGTGGTGAGTTGTACCTCAAATTTTTTACTTTGAACAATAAACCAAATGTGACATCTTAAGCTGTTTTTTTTTTATATATTTGAAGATTTGTTACATGAATAAATTGATAATTGCCACCATACCTTTGTCTTTTTGTTGCTTATCAATGGCTGAAGAAGCTCCGGCCTTGGAACCGTCTGTAGCATCTGCTGATGAGTTCTCAAGTTTCTCCCTCCTTTCTTTCTTATCTTTTTTCTGCGATGAATACAATATTATATATGTAAAAATATATATGCTACCAAAATTATTTAGAATATTATTTTACAAATGTCTGTTCGAATCTAAGCTGTTACTGCTAGATTATGACATGGCCAGTGTCAGCTAGAGATTAAAATATCTTTCTAGTTTTCTACATTTCATCTGCCCCATCGATTTTCTGAATGAGGTTTTTTTCTTATTTTCTCAATTTACATACATATAGTGTCTTGTATAGATATGTGAATAAATAATTCTGAGAGAAAAAAAAACCAAACTCATTCTGAAAATCGATGGAGCGGGTGGAGTAAAGAGAGGTATTTTAAACTTATTTTCATCTCCTTCATTCTCTCTAGGCTTTTTTCTCTATCTTCACCCACCCCATTCAGTTCTAGAGATTAAAATATCTCTCTATATACTCCACCCACGCCATTGATGTTGAGAATGAGTTTGGGTTCTTTTTTCTCAAAGTCATCTATTCACATACAATACAAGACACTACACATTAAGTCTAATACAAGACATCATCAACATCACTCAAATACTTGGCGCTCTGAAATACTCAAGCAAATATCATTTCCTTCATTCTCTTTCATTCAGGCTTTTTCAGTGAAGTCTCTAGCTGATATTTGGCTGTGCAGTAATTAGTAATGAGAAACTATGGTCTGACCATGTGGGCCTACCTTCATACTTTGGATGTTTTTTTTTTTAAGCTTCAGGAATCATGGAAAAAATGGATTCAGTAATAGCTAAGGGATAAATAAGCCAGATCAAAAAAAAATATTATTGCCAAGATATTATTTAATTCTCGGTAGGTGACCATTTTGCATCTGTTGAACCATGCAATAAATTATATGCTAAATCTGATAGCTTGTGATTGTGAAACATGATGGACATAATTGATCCCAATGTGCCTTTATTCCTCAGCTGGATGAACAGAAAATGTATATTGTTTGTTCAATTTTCATGAAGTCACTGTTATTTCACCCTACAGTCCCCATCATTGCATCAACAGGGTGTCTAGCAATGTCGGAAATATCTAGAATCTTTCATAGTTAATTAGGAGAAAATAAGAAATGGATGTCTAAGGTAGGAAATAATGTAGATTCTGGGGCTCTGAATAAAGGGAATGTTGGTAATCTGAAGCAAAACATGTGAACCAACATTAAAAGAGTGTTTGATTACATCACATTTCAATGAAGTGCACAATAATTTTTAAAAAGCTGTTCGCTTAGGATTTAAATTGATACTTTTCATTGAATTTATCCGTATCATCAGGCTTCTGATTTTTTTGCATGTAAATACATGTATACATTTTTCTTTTTTGCTTTCTGGCATGTTGAAGGTGTTTCATTACTTGGAAGGACTTTTTCCTTTAAAGGTAAGAAATTTGAAGTTGACTTGTGGCTTGAAACTATGATCAACTCTATGGAACATTATTTTTGCCTATTCATCACATCAAAATATCATTAACACCTTAATGGATCCCTTTTGTATTAAGAGATCTACTCTGTAATTCTAGAATATGGAGGAATCACAATATTAGTACATGTAAATAGTACGATGGTTGCATGCAGCTAACAAGAACATGATAATAGTTATAATAAGATATGAAAATTGTTGTAAAACACTGAATGAATTTGCACCTTTCTATGAAAACTCTGTCAGTTAGGAAGCCACCTAGTCTGGCTGGAACAGCATAATAACCCTCTATACTCAAACAGCCCCTTTCTTTTTCTTTTAGCCTCTAGCTGATACTGGCCATGTGGTAATGAGAAACTATGGGTGGGGCCATGCATAACTTAAGGGTCTGCCTAAGATGTCAAACAATCATGTTTTCATGTATTTCAGGTCAATATTTGGCTCATGAATAAAATCAAAAGGAAAAATAAGATAAGATTGCACAGGAAAGAATGTGAAATGTTAAAAGTTGTATACCCAATAAGAAATATTCTCTTTTAAAGCGGCATGATCAGTGGTAATTTTAACACCTGAGATAAAATTTAGTTCCATCCTGCTCCCTAGATTAAGTTCAGACATATTTGTTGACTGCTATAGAGGTAAATGAATCAAGGAGATAAAGTGCTATACAGTAGTTACTGCCTAAAAGCCCGCTGTCATAAGGCCTGTTTCTCCAAAATGCCCGCAATCTCAGTGAAACCGATTTTTTCCTATATGAATTGCCCCTCTAAACGCCCATTTCAAAACCAAGATTTTCCTCTAAATGCTCGGTCTTAATGGTAACTTATCATAAAATACGTCCATAATTGATTAACAGTTATTTTTTCTCTCTAAAATGTAATCCCATCGATAATATGGCTAATATATGCCCCGCAACAATTTGCCATGCAATGTTACCACCTAAATATACAGAACAGTCTTTGTCCCATAGGATCACTGGTTTGTGGCTAGGCAATAAGAATTGAACAGTCTTTCAGACTCCACCCATGGCTTTTCCCTCGATGTTATAAGTTGTGCAAAATTAGTAATTACCTGGCATTTTTAATTGACTGGACATGTATCACATGTGAACAGTTTTAATAAGTTTTATTACTCTCCCGTCTCGCATTGACTGTATCCATTGTGCCTACAGGTCTTTATGGCGAGCTTGCAAAGTGTAAAGAACTTAAACCTTATGTTGCTGAGTTCGACTATAGTCAAAACTTCCGGTTGACATTCGTTTTGCCGACTTCCGACTGTAGTCGAAACTTGACCAGTTCCACTAAAAAGGCCAAATGTTCAATAAAACGAAGCAAATTGTTATGTAGAGTAGTTTCCCGTCCATCGTAATAGATTGCTGGTACTGAATTAATTTTTCCATTCAAAGTTTGCCGATTTGACCCGGATAAGACCTATTTTTCCGACTTGTTTACAACGGCAACCTCGAAATCTTGATTTCGATGATGAACAGATTATGCAGTCATGAATCTGATTCAGAGGATGCTAGAGTTGAAGATAGTGATGATCCATGGTACATCAAATATGATAGAGGTGTTGAAGAGCTTATTGACTCTGACAGTCACAATGAAGTGTATGAGGTTCTTGAGAGAGAACGCACAAGTAAATAGATGGCGTGGCACTGTTGACGCTAGTGCCTAGCACTGGGAATATTTGAAAATTAAGAGACATATATGACAGAAAACACAAGGATAGAACATGTAGGTAGACAAGACAGCTCAGTAAAATAAAAATTGTAATTCTTGATTACTGTTTTTGTGTTATTTTATGTAATTTTCTTAACATTTGCATTTTTTGCGTTTGTCATGCATCATGAACAATTGTATTTTTCAATGTTATTTGTCTAATTCTTCCTCTTCTCTGTCTTCTTTACAATGCAATCTACAATTCATGATTAGACCATAATATGTTTCACAATGGTGTATTTTGTGACCATAAACTGTCATTTTCACTGAGATATGACTCAAAAAAACATAAATTGTCAAATCCAAGATGGCTGACATGGTCACATGACCTCCTTTGCATATTTTTAATATTTATTATTGTAGCACAATCTATCATTAGTATGTCCTGAAAGTTTCATTTGAATATCTATTGTAGTTTCAAAATGAGAATTTTTTTCCTGCTATGAGTCACTTCTAAGGATTTCAGCCGAGGCCTAGGTCTAGTTTGAGCCGCTGGCCACTCCAAAACATTGCGCGACCTTGAACTGGGAAGCTGGCCTGTTAATATGCTCACCTCGATTTCAGCCAAAATGGGTGGCAATGGCAAAGACATCTGGTGTAAAATGGGTGGCAACGTAAGGGTTAATTGTTCCTATTTATCACATTCAATTTTATGTAAAACTGAGGTTTTTCTAAAACACATGACCTGGTCATGAATCTTTATCCTTGCCTGTCCATTGATCGCCCCAACTTTTTGCTTTGAACGATTTTCCCATAGATGCCTAAATGCCTGTTTTGCCTACATGCCCATTTTGTCTGCTTCCCAAGCACTCTTGGTAACTACTGTACTAACATACATGCATTTACATGAACTGCTCTAAACAGAAGTCAACAAATATGGAAAACGTGTCGTATAAATTTATACGAAATATTTCTATAAGACAAGTCTTAGACAATGAAAACCAACTGGAGGTACCTGCAAAAATATAGCTGAAGCCAGTTTTGCATCCTTCTCTATGTCAGAATCATCATCAGAGCTTGATGAGCTGCTATCATCACCTGAGGAAAACATAAATCAAATTTCAAGTAGAAAGTTTTGATCTTGCTAACAACTACAATCAATTGCTCTTGGCATGGAAGTCAAATCAGCTTGAAACAGGGTCAGCAGGAACACCAGAAAATTTTGATTTTTTTCTTCGGTTTTTAACTACGCCAATTGCAAAAGCTGCCATTATCTTGACTTTTAACATCACTGGTGTAAGGCCAGCCTGAAAGTATATCAAATTCTTTGCAGACATCTGCCCTTGGTTTTGGGTTCTTTCTCACCATCTTGAATAGCATTATTTTTTTTCATTCAAGACAACATGTCACTGGCAGAAACGATTTCAATAAAAACAAAATTTGGATTCATTCAATTAACTGTCGCAAAGTGAATTCAGCTGCATTTATTCTGATAAATAAACAGAAAAGGGGTGGGTAAAATTATCGGTTAACTAATAATGGGTTCATTTGGTTTCCACGTCCACCTTTGTGGGATTGTTGGTGTGAAATGACAAAACGCATTAGACAGTTTTTAAGAGAACTTTTTTTTCTTTTGCTTATTGTGATGCAAGATTTTTGATGATATCTGTCACCAATTGCAAAAAAAGATGATTTTTAAAACACATTAGACATTAGTAAGGTTAGAGACACATTAAAGTACTGCGTTGGTTCAACTCGTTTGGCTATGATGTGACAAAACACAAAAGAGATGCATTAGAGCAGTGCACTGGTTGACCTGGCTACGTTATGATCTGACACAACGCATTAGGAACGCCATAGGGCACATTGTGTTGGTTCAATTTGCTTAGCTATGATGTGGAAAAAAAAAAAACGCCCCCAAGTGAATTCCCTGTCTTTCTGTGAAAAAATAGTCTTTGAAGACAACAACTGTCACCAGTTTCGTGACAAATTATCATATTTTGCCTTATTTTGATACAGAATATATTTATTCCATCATATGCATCGTTTTTATTATCATTTGATGCATGTTGTTTGATATCACAAGTAACAAAACTCTTGTGAGCCGTAAGTTGTGTGAAACGTGTGTTTTTGTATACATCGATTACATATATGCATAATTTAATCAAAACAAAATCAAAAGTAAAAAAAATAGTTTCAGAACCCGCATATCTCCTTAAAAGGGACTCAGTAGTCAAGAGGCAAGGTGTCGGCCTCTCAACCGAAAGGTTGAGGGGATTCAAGCCCAGACGGTTGAACATTTTTTTCGAGTGTTTTTTTAGTAAAAACTCATCTTCGAAACTCTGTCTTTAGTTCTAATGTGTTTTGTCATGTTCATGTTAGATTGATCTCAGTTAATTGCCACTAACGAATCAGGGCTGTTCGTAGCTCAATACTTTCACAGCCTAACTATATATACATGCCCTTCTCCTACCTGTGACGTTGGTGGCGAGCAGTTAGGCTGCCAGACTGGGGATCAGGAGGTCCCAGTTCGAATCCTAGCAAACCCAGGTCCAATGTTGTGTTCCTTGGGAAAGACACTTAACTTTCCCCAGTCTATGCAGGTGCAAATGGGTGCAAGCACTAGTTTGGGAGTAAATACCTGCGTCAGACTAGCGTTTCTGGCCAGGAGGTGATTATTGTCACCTGTTCTGCTTCACGCTATAGAAGACTACTTACTTCTCCTGCCTAAAGAATACCCAAAATTTATTTATCTTTCCATATACATGTACTAGGGGTAATTTAAAATACTCTTCACTATAAACAGTTAATGACATTATAAAGCCATTAAACAAGAAAAAGGAAAATCTGTTTAAATAAATTAAAGAGAGAAAAATGTTAACACAAAAATTTGAGTCAAGCAAGGATAACAGAGTGAAATACCTTTCCTAATAGTACAACATTGTGAACAAATGCCTGGGCCAGCCATGAGTTTTGAATCAGTGTCATCGTGATTACATACTCACACGGTTTCTTTATGCCTTTATGTATGTATATATAAATGGGCAAGTGAAACATTTAAGATTGGTTTTGACAAGACACAAAATAATGATCACCACAACAAATGTATACTACATCTATTTCCAGTTAATCCCCACTCGATAGACACAATAACAAAATGTTTTGAAATGTCTTCAAACTCACTTGCTTTTGACTTGACTTCTTTTTTTCTTCTTTTTCCTCAATGTCCTCTTCAATTTCTTCCTTTTCCTCAGGTTCTTCGTCATCCTCAGCGTCAGAATCAAGGATATTTCTCAGGCCTTTTCTTCATCAACACCTTTCTCTTCATATTTATTATTCTTTTTGTCTTCATCTGGTCCTGACAAACTACTTGAGCTTCAGAATCAGACATATAGTCAACCTACAGATACAGGAAATTGGTCTCATTCACAATGAAACAAGATGAACTCTTGCCTCCATACCGGAGGTAAAAGTAATTGCGAACAAAAAAAAAAAAAAGATTAATATGCATGGGGAAAAAAAAAAAAATCGAATGTGTATACTTATCGCTACATTTTTTAAAATGAGTGAAATTTTGCCCTTTGCAAACATTCTTTACACATTACAATACAATGGAAAACTGTCATTAAATTATTTCAAATAATGTGTTCTAACCCTTCATTGCACCATTTTAAAGTAAAAGTTTACTTACTTCTCTGTCGTCATAATCGCCTTCATCACTTTCTTCTATGGCTTCATCATCTGAATTTTTCTTTGAATTTTTTGGTGGCCTTTAAACAGCAGAACCACTTACCTTTCTTCTTTTTGACTGAAAATGATAAAAATATGGCAGTTGTTGAGCATTTTGAACAAGATAATTCTAGACGACTACAAAACAAAAATCTACTGAAAAAAATAATCAAATTGTGTGCGTATGCTGAAGGCGTTTGAGAGAATAGACTTCACAAAAAATTGGAATATTCAATGTATATTTGTCTAAAAAAAGGACTTCAAACAAACCACACTACAATTTAATTAGATGAGCTTTCAATGTTTTGTTCATTAAACACTTTTTACCCTCTTTGTCTGGTTTATCATCATCATCATCGTCGTCATCATCATCGGAGGCTTGAAAAAGAATCCCACTCCTCCATATCTGTCAATATCTGCAACATCAGCAGTAACAGTGAATGAGATGAAAAATGTAAATAAATTTGATACCCAAGAATTGAGGAAACTTAAATTCCTCTTAAACAAGACTTTTAAGTATCTGGTAGAAGAAACAAAGGAAGAAGTTTCACAATAACAGACATCATCAATGGAAAAGATTTCGCCATTAATTACCTTTCTCATTTTAATCAAGTCATAGGGCACTTTTTAGCAATAACTTGAGTTTAAAGGACACTTTAATTATGCAAATTTGATCGAATGAAATTTGAAACAAATAAAATGAAAACAGTCTCAAATCATTACTAACTGACTACACCTTTTTTTACAAATTTTCATATTGGAGAATGTTTAGAAAAATCAGGTTGTTTCGTTTTAACGAAATACTTTCAAATAGAATTCTCCATACTTTCAAAGATATCAATATAGACTCTTCCATTCAGTTTTAACTGTAAATTTCAAACTTCTGCTTGCCTTCTCCCCTTCTAAGGAGATGTTCATATTGGCAATTATTGCATACTGTGTCACAATCAACTTATTGTACCATCCTCTCATAATATTCTCAATTTATTTGTACAGCTTGCATTTCTTTCCAATCATATCTGTTGTAATTATCGTTGTGTTGTTAGCTTACTTCCTTTTTGTCAACATCTTCATGATCAAGCTTATTGTTAGCATCATTGTCACCAGTGACTGGTACCTAGGCTGCCAGACTTGGGATCTTGAGGCCCTGGCGAACTATGGCAGTGCTAGGCATGACATTGTGTTTCGTGTAAAAGACACATAACACATTTTCTCACTTAACCAAGGTGCAAAGGGTAACAGTACCAACTTGGAAACAAAAATGGCGATAGCCTAGCGTCCAGTCCAGGAGGTGATGTACTATGTCCTATTCCCCTTAAAACTATAGAAACCGGAATAAGCTATGGCTTTAAAGGCCATAATGGCCTTGAAGGATTTTTTTACTGTTGCAATAAATTAATATTATCATATATTACCATTATCATCACTGTTTCAATTTTTTTGCTTTACATTTTAGGCTGAACTTGTTTTTAAAACAGTATGTTTGAATATGGTTGTCACAGTTTTGGCTTTTTCTCGTAATACAAGACAAGTAAAGACTCTCTCTTCTAACACGATGTGAATAACAAATAAAGTTATAGGTTGAGTGATAAGACAGAAGGCCAGATGATTTGTGAGTTCCAAATTTAGTTTATAAACCTGGCATTGTATCCCTAAGTTTTTTTGCATTTCTCCATCTAAGTGTAAATGGGTATAAGCTTTAGTTGGAATGAGGGGAATATGGCAAACCAATGTCTTACGAATGATCTTGAATTGCATGTACAACTTAACACTACAGATACCAGGAGGATAAGCTCTGGCTCTATGTGTTTCTTGACCTGGAGGGATTTTCTCTTACTTTGCACCATTACCAAAATTGTAAATAAATGAAAAAAGAATATAAACAAAAAAATTCCAAGATTCTGATAGGTTATTGATGATAATCAGATAGTTTCATGGAATAAAAAATTCATAATACAAATTAGACATACAGCCATAAAAGACATGTAAACGTACATAAAAGTCGATTTATCACTCTGAAAATCCTGTGTATGACAGGAGGTATTTCCTTATCTTTTTCAACTCACCATGTTTTTCTGTTTTGTACCCTTTGATTTTTTTTTTCTCGCCGTCCTCATCATCAACGTCAGCATCCTCCTTTCTCAGTCTCTTTTTCAACATAATGTTGAAGTAGTTGAAGTTTTGTCTCTCCTTCAGAATATGATGTACATGAAAGGAAACACAGATTTTCAATTGTCATTCAAATGTGTCAGATTTAACATGTAGTCTAAGAATATATTTATTCTATCAAACTAGTAGTATCAGAAAAACATCCAAAAAAATCAAAGAAATACAATAATGCAAAGCAAAGCATTGTAGACAACAAAGAAAATAATCTTCAAAACAAAGTGGAGTTATGGAACGTTACTTGAGGAATACTGATTTCTAGCTAAAAGGACGATTCATAAAGCCAAGAGTCTCGTAATATGTCATTATGTCTATTCATAAACAGGTCTCCTGTAATCTGCTTCCATAGGCCTAGGTTGTATCTTTTAAACAAAAATAATTCAAGGTAAAACTTTAACAGATTCTTTTAAACTTAGAACTTCTGCATCACAATTTCTGACTGAAAATAACAAGTGGGTTTTGTTTACAATTAAAGCAGCATCAGTAATCTAGTGATAAGATTGCTAGATTCAAGACAGTTAGGTAAGTGGGTTCATATCATAGTTTCCTAGGCTTCATGCTGTATCCTTGGAAGAGACGCTAAACCCCTTTGCCTCACTCCCACAAAGTGTAAATTTGTACATACTTCAGCTAGCATTCAAGGCATGTGTGAGAGACAGGCATCCTACACAGAGGATAATCTTACATTACCAAAGGTTGTTTATAATATACAACCTTCGGTACTACGTTTTACTTTAGGTTTATAGAAACTGGGAAAAGCTTTGGGAGCTTCAGGAAACTAAAATAAATTACTTTAAATACATAAGTTTTTCTTACTCATCAAAGATAAGAAGAGATAAAAATTAGACTAAGCATTTGCAAACAAAGCATCAAGTCTAGGGGACAGATGAAAGAGAATATGGTGCCAAACTATGATCTTTTGTTAAATGTTCATTCCATGTTTGCCAAAAAACAAAAGTAAAATATATAACAGCACCCCATTATCAGCAGTCCTGAAGTATGTGCTGGTCTTATAAGCAGGAGATTTAGGTCTTGAAACTCACCACGGGTAACCCAAAAATATTTAGCTGAAAATTTTTAAGGTTAACAGCACAAACATATATCCAAAATAGATAGGTCTCTGCTCCTAGTCCTATAAAAGATGGACACAAAATGAAAAGACACACAAAAAGACAAAAAGTGACATTTATGAGTAGCCTATAACGATCTAAAGGCAGTCTGAAGAGTTAATAACTTTTAAAATCTATCTATATATAATAGACACAACAATAACAATAATGGACATGGATGGACTTTAAAAATTTAAGAAATGCAACAAACAAAAACAAAATCCACAAACAAAGATCCATACAAGTATGGCTTTGTTTTCCTTTCCTCATTATTTCTTCTTTACAAGTATGTAGCCTTAACAATGAACTGTGACCTGGAACTATCTCTAAATTAAATATTAGATACAGAGCTTTCTCTGTAAACCAGATTCGTACTAAATTAAGTGAGTATTTCAATATGACGACAGATCATCCCAATTCAAGAAAGGAATCCACACAATGAATTATGATATTCAGAGGAATTTCATACAGAGTTTATAAATTTTTTCTTAAATCTTAAAAATAGCATATATGACTATAATGAACCAATTTCAATTTACCTTTCAAACTGTGCCTCAGCTTCTTCAGAGTTCAAGTATTTGTATTGTACGATAGGGTTAAAGTTGTACCACTCGCCCACTGGAAAGGCCTCAAAGGCTCCATCAGCTGCCTTGGTAAAGATGTAGTAGGATGTGTTCTCAGCTATTGTTCCTTCTCGCACTCCCTTGTACCTAAAAATAAGTTGTTTGTTATTTGTTTGTTTCATTGGAATTCGATCCATCCACCATATGCAGTGATCTCAGGGTAAATTAAGCGGGAACAGCCGGTTGAAAGACATTTGAAAGAGTGAAAAGAAAAGACGGTTGTCATGTATATTTATTATATTGTATGGTAGCCATACTTGATTAAAGACTCCAACAGATAATATACTGTTTGTCAATTGCAAATATTACAAATTTGGTGATTACTACTAATCAAAACTTACAGTAAAGATGTGTTCAGGCATATGGATCTCTACCTCTTTTTGGTATTAAGAAGAATTTAAATCTGCTTAATTACATACTCACATAAATCTGAATCAAATGAATGTCAATGCATGAAATTTTCTTGGTTTTCTGGCTCTACGTGGAATTTCTAAACCCTTAGCATAAGCTAAGCACAACTGAAAATATCAATTAAAAGGCATACATCTGCTATGGTATAAAATTTATAAAAAGCATGAAAAAATGTATAGGGTATCAATATCAAATGCAATGATACTTTCTATACCCGTCCACCAGTCACACTTGACGTTTCCAGACTCCCAAACAGATTAAATGACATTAGCTCAGTGTAGCTATAGTAATATCTCAATCTTACCTTTTGGTTTGTTTACCAGAACCAGTTTTTAACAGCCATGGTTGATCTTCAGGATTGTACCTTTTCAACATGATGCCATATTTCTTCCGTCTTGACTCCTCTTTTTGATCTCTGCCGTATTCACTGCCAGCCCCAAATTTGGGCAACAAGTCAAGATCATTGGCAGTCTTATATTCCTTCAAATTGTTTTCTCTCTCGATTTTGACAGATTGCTGGGAGAATCAGACATTCAATTCATTACTTTTTGTAATAAGCAAATTAAAATAAGTGAGTTCTTCAAAGAATCTTTAAACAAATTATTAAATTTGTAATAGTAACAGGAAACAAGAAGTCAACAAATAATTGTAAAATATCTTACTGTCCCAACATCAGACTGTTATTGAGAGATATACTAGTTATAGAGACTCCATGTCAAATGAATATACATATTAATTAAGAGAAAAGGAAACAAAACAAAGAAATTTTTCTAGAAAATAATTGATAGCATCAATATTTTCCTGTCATTTGAATTACTTCTCCCATCTTTGAAAAGTCAATCGGTGATCCAGTTCCAAATTTCATCATTGTAAATTTCTTTCCTGCGTCTCTGTTGAGGCAGAAAAAGACAGGGCATTTAAATAAGATGAAATATTTAATGACATAGGAATAATACAATGAGTTTAAATGAAAAGACAACATCAATTTTCCTCTTTCCTTCCATTCACATCTAAAGGTCTTTAAAAAAAGTTTAGTGGAAGAAATGCTCACCTTGGTATTCTCACTGTAAATTCCTCATACTGGGTAGAAGACATATTTGTACCTGACGACATAGCCTGAAATACATTCAATACAAATTCTTAGAGGACTGTTTATCTATTGTCTTTACACAATTTCGATCATTTTACTGACACTGTGATACCTCCTTGATTTGGTAATACTGCTCTTTCTCTTTCCCAAACCACCCCTGTCCTGCTTAAAAATTCTTCAGGTGAAATCTTTGAGGCGTTATAGATAGAATTTAATATCATAATTATAGTGCAAACATGCAAGAATAATTTGTACTATTTTATCCCCCTCCATCGTTCTCCTTCAATTTTCCTTTGGCCAATACCTTTATTTCAATTTGGCACCTTAAAACATGAGAGACCACGCAAAAAAGCGTGAAGCCCTCTAACTTCCTGAGTTAAAGTCAAAGAGGTCTATTGTATTTCTCTTTCGTTTTGTTGAGGGTAGTTGTTAAACGTTTCCTCCCCATTTCACTTCTTCATTATTTTGGACAAAATATGGGACATCAAAGTCCATATAGAATCTTCCCCTTTAATATACACAACATGCATACAATATAAGTGAATCTTTCAATCTATCTCTGTTAACAATAGGTGTCACATCCAACCTACCAAGATTCAATGGGCAGCATTAAAAAAATATAATTCTGACAAATCAATTGATATGGTCTTAAACCTCTTTACCTTTCAATGACGAAAGTGGCATATTGTTAATAACCTAGGCTAAAGGTATTCCCCAGGGGAGTAGGTGTGTGGGCAAAGGATTCAATGTTTAGGAATTGTGATAGATTTGCAAAAGGTAAATCTGTTATTACAGTGAAACTTTAATTCCCAGCCATCTCAAACTCTTCTCGAGGTCTGTTTTTAATTGCTCTATCTTCTTTGTACCAGCAACACGCCTTTTTCAAACCTCAACACGGAAATCTCGAACTACCAAACTCCAATAAAATGTAAACAACTTAAAATAAAAAATGCTCAAATTTTAGAATTTTACATGGAAACAAGGTAAGGAGGTATGAGAATAGCCACTTAGTCCTCTTGAATATGTATAAAGGCAGTAGTACTCTTTAGAGGTAATGGTGATATGGAAAAGGTGAGTGTGGCCGAGGGAGGGGAGGTGGTTTCCTCTGGTAAAAGCAGTTTGCTGCTGCTCAGTATAGTTATGTGCTGTTTAAACATTGCTTCATAGTGTAGGGCACTGCTTGAGTTTGTTTAGAACGCGATGGGGGGATATGGAGATGGGAAAGGTGACACAAATCAGTATTATAATGATAGCGATGATTGGGTGAGTGTAGGATGGGTGGTGTGACTCAAAATCAAGATGCTATGTTTATCGTCCAGATTGGCTTAAACAAAAGGACTGATATTATGTCATTGACAATAAATGATATGATGATGCTTTGGCTTTCGAGTTCCATTTGCTCTCTTCCCTTTCTTCATTGATTATTGATTTTTAAGACAACATGGGATAACTGTAGATATTGTATAAAGGAAATATTATTTCAAAAGTTAAATCCTTTTGGTTCGTAGTCCTAAATTCATGATAAAAACCAACGCGGAAATCTTGAATTCACGGCTTTCTCAAACTCATTGACCCCCAACCTGAAAGAGTTTGAGATAACCATGCTACGCTGTATATAGCATTATAGATGCAATATTATGTAAATTTGGTTGCTTTACAGAGTTTCACATTTAGAAATATTGTAATATATAATAATATATAAATAAAGAAATGGAAGTCAAAATCTTTTTAATTCAATGGTTAGTTCCCGACTGACATGCCACACTGATCCTTGTAAGTGACATCTGAACTATACATATATATATTCAAATGAACTGTCCAATGTCTCACTCCGTCCAAGTCGGATTGATGGAAATGACTGAAAACATTGGTGCAACTGGATGCAGCTCTTTTCTTTGTTAACCCCAACATTTTTCTCAGTTATGTCACTTGTGTGAGCCTGACTACGTGACTATGAAAATCTTTCAGGCAGATCTACATATCTTTCTAGAATGTTTTGGTCTCGTTGACTACTCTGACAATAAGCTGTGCGCATCTAAAATAGATCATCTCCACTGTATCATAATTAAGGAGATCAAGTTCCAATAGAGGCTAATTCCACTTGATAAAACTCCTCAATGAATGTGGTAACATGTTGGGCTAAGTCATTTTTGTGCTGAGAAAAGTGGAAAAATTTCTTTTGGCCCAACTCGGCCAGTGACTACGGCCAAAATGGAATGTCAATTATAACTCAGGAATGCTCGGTTCATTTTACCCTCATTTACTATAATGATAGATCATAGGTTTAGGAGTATTAAAATGAATCAGTTTCATTTTGGCCCAAGTCTGACGTAGGCCAATATGTAAGCACACTGACGGCATTATCAACATTGGTCTCAAACTCTCCTCGTGTCTAGTCATGGATCTAGTCATTATAGTTAATACAGTGTCTCCGCCAGAATGCATGGTCCACGGGTGACAAAAAATTGCGCATTTTGACGGAGTCAAAGACCGTGACACATTGTCATGTATTTAGGCCTACATTGCCATTCTTGTTTGGAAATAAACTCTTTTTTTGTTGCTGTTGTTAGTTACTTGTATCACTTGTGTTAGATCTAGATCTAGAATTTTCATAGGAATTCATTTTTTTTAAATTTAAATGCAGCAACTAATTGAAGACAGATTTACAAAAACCTTGCATTTTGAGGATGTCAAACCAGCAGTTAATTCCTTTTGCTGGGGTAATTAGCATTGTAAAATTCGGTTACATGAAAAAATCGTGCATTATGACGAATCGTGCATTTTGGAAGCGTGCAATTTGATCTAGATCTAGTACTAATAATAGTAAGTCATCATATCAATACATTTTTTAATCCAAAGTGTCGAAAGCTACGCTCTCATCTGGCTTACTTGGTGAAATGACATTGTTCCAGTTGAAATTATCTATCCTTCCACTCTAGTTATCAAATCAAGTCAGCAAAATCTGGATTTCTAGATCTAGATCTAGATAGTTTAATTCAAATGCTACAACAAATTCATGTCCACCAGCACTAAAGCGCCATCAACCATTGTTTACAATTTGCTTTCGGTTTCGAAAACGTATTTTCGATTGCTTTTTACCATACCCATCTAAAGTTCCGTGTAGTTGGCACCTTGGATTTATTTTTTCAAATATATTTTTTATTTTTGTTTTGTCTCAGTATTAATGGCACTTTATTTAGCATTATTTTTGTCTTAAATATACATAAATTGTAATGTTATTATGTTAGAGAGAGAGAGAGAGAGAGAGAGAGAGAGAGAGAGAGAGAGAGAGAGAGAGAGAGAGTCAGACAGACAGACAGTCAGACAGACAGACAGACAGACAGACAGAGAAAGAGAGAGAGAGACAGAGACAGAGACACAGAGAGAGAGAGACACAGAGAGAGAGAGAGAGAGAGAGAGAGAGAGAGAGAGAGACAGAGACAGAGACAGAGACAGAGACAGAGAGACAGAGAGAGAGACACAGAGAGAGAGAGAGACACAGAGAGAGAGAGAGAGAGAGAGAGAGAGAGAGAGAGAGAGAGAGAGAGAGAGAGAGAGAGAGAGAGAGAGAGAGAGAGAATCAGACAGACAGACAATAAACAATAAATATGTCTTTCAAAAATACCAAAAAAGAAAAGTGAATATTACCAAAGAGAAACATTTGATCAACAGTTTCACCTCTAAATAATCGAATTTATATGCTTTTCTTTTAAAGATAAATTGAAAAAGAAAAATATGGCAGAGAGACATATTCAGTGGGTTTATTGAGTACATCACATCGTGATAAACGGTAATTTTAATTCATTACAAGTATTGCATGTAGTGTGAATGACAAGATTGAAGACTAGCATACTAGAGTTAACTTAAAAGATAAATCGCTCTATTAAACTGGTGCATTACGATTTCATACAGATCGTTAAAAAATAGAGTGAGAACTAAAACAAAAGAGATTGAATGTGTAAAAAGATTAATATATTTTAAAATATATAAAAGGGAATAATAAAACATTTGCATACAAATGGTAAGCCTATTCTCACTAGAGCTCTCATGGTTGTTTCTGTGTATACTTTTGCTAGCTATGGAGTGGGCCTCCCTATTGCAAAGAAAGAAGTACTGATAACGTTCAAACAATCGTTCATTCATTTGCTATTGCTACCCTCAGCAATTTTTCTCAGAATACCTAGATCTCTAGATCTAGATCGACCCGGTATGCCTATATTATGATAAGCTAGATCTACCTCTAGAACTTGATTTAGGCGATCTCGGAGTTTAGGGTCCTAAATTATTTTTTTTCTTCAATATTTATTTACAGTTCACAGAATAGAATAACTTTTAAAAAAATATTTTGATTTCAAAGAAAATATTTATTTCTTCAAGTTCAAGAAAAAGTTACACAGGGTATTGCACGTTAATTTCATTTAGAATTTTCCAAATGCGTTTCCCCCAGAGAAGTAAATGTGTCGTTTCTCCATCTCCATTCAAACTCCCGTAGGTAGCTGATGAAGTGATTAAAATGTAGGACCAAACTCCGATAAAAGTAATTTAGGACCCTTAACTCCGAGATTGCCCTTGATTTACATCTAATTGTATATTTTGTAGTTTACCATCATTATTGGTAGTTATGTTACTAGAGTCTAGATCTAGGTCTCTAGATAGATCTAGAGCTATCTGAAAATGGTGAAAAAGAAATGCATTTTCTGCAATTTTGATTGTAAAAAAAGTCTGTTTTTTTTTTCATTTATTGAATTTAAATAGTTGAGTAATTATTCGTCATTATGACGTATACCTGAAAAGAGAAAATGCTATTCTTCATTGATATTGAATGTATTGCTGATTGCGGATGACAAATGGAGTACCGCTTTGGTACTTGTCAGTACTCGAGTACGCTCTCGCGATAAGCACATCATCTCAGTGTTCCCAGCTTTTGGGTCATACAACGATTTCTTACAGGAAATCTAAATATTAGCTTTAGATCTAAGATTTAATCTATTTCCGAGTATTTTACAAGACACAAATAGAGAGGGGGAAGAGAAACACGAGACCAAGAAAGATCAGATAGAAGGAGAGTGACACACATATACATTGCAAGATACACAGAGAGAAACACACACACACATGTACATATCTTCAGATCAAATCACACATGCCACATAGATTTAGTCGTGATACAAGACCTAAGAAAGATACAAGGGGAGGGAGACACACTAAGTGCTTACACACACGTGACTGAGAAAGACAAACACAAGACCAAGAAAGATAGAAGGAGATAGATACATACACAAGACAGAAAGAGAGAGAGGACAAGGCCAAGAAAGTAACATCTACATCTAAAGCTGAATTATTCCTTACAACCATATTCATCTGTAAATTGTCACATCCAGAGGGATAATAGAAATCTTGTGAAAATTGAAACTTTCAAATAATAACAAAATAAAATCATCATTAGATCTACTGTACATCTAGATCATGTTTAAATTCATACATACAAAATCTCTTTCCTAATTTAACTGGGATCATGCTCAGGTCCATCATTTATCATTAATGACGGAAAGTGGCAAAGCCGATACTGACAACAAGTACTAATCTGACCCACTTTAAGTTACACCACTAAACTGTAAAATTACTGAATTTAGGGGGGAGGGGGCGGCACCTGAACTGGCGAGTTTTTGGACCAAAAGGTTGATTTTCTGTTTTTTGCATATTTGGGTAGGACGATCATTTATCTACACATTCATGGCAGAAAAAATGTCCATATGACGTATAATATTTTTTTTTATAAAACATTTTGTAGGCGAGGGTAGGTAAAAACAATAAAAAATAAAAAATTTGATGTAAATTACCTAACACTGACTGAGAAGATGGCAGTAAAAACCAGTATATATTAACGATCGCCAAATGTGGCAACACTGACTTGACCTCATTTCGCCAACACCGAACGCCGCTTCTGTCCATCGCTGTCTGATATAAGAGGCGTTACGTGTCAGTGGGGAAAAAACAAGAAACTGATCATTTCGACGTCTGTTTTCACAACAGTGCACATGTGAATCTAGATTTATAATCCTATTTACATAAGCAACAATGCCAGAGACTATCAAAAGAGTAAGGGAGCTGCTACAACAAGGAAACCCGTCTGAAACGTTTGTTTTGTGTTATTTTCTTTGATTTTTTTACTTGCATTTTTCTCGAAATGTAGTTTTTCCACACTAAAATTCTATCTCCTCAGCCATTTACTGAACGATTTGTATTATATTTGGCACACAGGTTCCTCTTGTCAATGTTAATAGAATGACGTTGGTTTTTTTTAATATATTTGCAAACTATTTGAGAAATTATTTTTTTTTTGTAATAAAAATGCTGTTTTTGTACATTTACGATATATATATAGATCTAGATCTAGATCTAGTATTTTCAAAAATTCATATAAAAAAAACTATCCAAAATATTTTTTTTAAACTGACATCACTCTTTAGATACTGAATAGAAAAGACGATCTGCAAGATTTTGAATGATGTTATTCATAACTAAGGTAAGAGATAGATTTTGAAAATTGAGTCAAAATCCAAGATGGTGGCCATTTCTATGACATCAAGGACGCTACAAACTTTTCAATGATATAGGATGACTGTATTTTGACAGTTACTCATGTACATACTAAAAGCAAAAGCCTAAACTGTTAGGATTATCGAGACATCAGGACTATCACGCCAGGAGTGTATGAGAGATATCCCTATCTCTGTATGTCTTTAAGTTTTCAGTCAATGTCAAGTTGGAAATTATTATTTTCTTACATATTTTTAATATTCTTTAATTAACCATTGTTGTTTAAGCAATGTCAGAGGTAGCAGCAAAAGTCTCATTTGCTGAGCTATGTGGGCTTCTAGAGAAGATTCAGAAAACAGCTGGAAATGACAAGAAAAAGAGAGTGTTGACTGATTTCATGGAGAAATGGAGGAATTCCACAAAGAGATTCATAAAGATGATCTTCAAACAACGGTATATAGAGATGCATGCATGGAATTGTTTTATTCAATTATGATTTAGTCATTTAATGTGAAATTCTGATCCTCCTAATTGTAACCATTTAAGATGCATTCAAGGCAATTTAATTCAAAGCCAATAGAACCAACAAAGAGAATTTGATTGAATAAAAACATTTTTAATAAATTTACAAAAACTGAACTTGCAACAGCATATATGTAGATATAATTGCTTCTTAAACCTTTACAACTTTGACATTCACTTAAACTAGACTACTGTGCCAAACTGCGGCTGGTGATCGATGGTCCAGAGGCAAGGTGTCAGCCCCTCCACTAAAAGGTCTTGGGTTTAAGCTTCAACAGTTGAACATTTTTCGTGAGGTTTTTTTTTTCAGAAGAAAACAGTTCCATTAGAGACAGATGATAAGAAGGAGGCCCTGTGTGCAGATCACTCTGTGCACATTAAAAAATCCCTTGACTGCTTACAGCACAGTCGGAGCAAAATTGAACATCCTATCAAAACCCCAAATCACCTTAGTTGTAGATGTGGGTACTGTCAAAAATAAATCAAAAGAACTGTGTCTTAAACACATCATAAGCATGACTTGGGATCAGTCAAAGTAACCTCAATGAAGGGGAATGTCAAATAGAAGGAAATGGAAATAAAAGGTGAGGGAAGGGAAGTAATTGCAGCAACAGTGCTGCCAGAATCAGGCCAAGAAAAAGAGAGGGAGCATAGAATTCAAAACAAGATAAATTGAAGCAATCCTGTCCCCGATTAGAATGAACAATTTTAATGTTTGAAACAAATTGAATGCTGTGTAATGAAAGCTCTTTTTACTTGTTACTGTGTTAGGACAGCTGTGGTTATAGTCAGTGAAGGGTTGCTGATACACCCTTTTAGTCAAACTTTTTGTTAGCGGCTGAGCTGTACCTTCAATGGTGAAGACTAACATAATCTATCCCAGCTACGTTAAAATTTACTTTGTATACTACATACAGCTTCAACAATGTCAAATTTCCTAGACAATGGGATCAGAAAATTCTTTAAAAGAACATTAAAATTGAGCAGGAAGCTATTGAACAGGGCCATTGTGGCATTACAATCAGGGATAAGGGAATAACTTTAATTTTACAATTCGTGTAACTGCAAGGGAAACTCCTTGACCATATCAATTTCTTAGATTACATACTATTATTCTTCTTTCTTTCTTTATCAGTTCCCATTCTACCTTTTGGTGCATGGGTTCAGATGCCCGAGATGATCTTTCTCAGGCTGCCCTGTCCTGGCATTTTTTGTTTCCTTCCAAAAAAGTTAAATTTCTATGCTTCAATGCCTCTTTTATATCTTCTTCCACTTTCTCTGAGGTTGCCTTTTGGTCTTTTCTTGGGCTTTAGCACTGTATACTGATTTAGCTATTCTATTGTCATTCATTTCTGTTTACATGCCCAAACCATCTCAATTGATTTGTTTCTATTTTAGTTTTATGCCATCTGCTTTGGTTTGATCTCTTATTGTTGTGTTTCTGATTTTGTCTCTTTTAGTTTTCCTACTACCTTTCTTAGATATTTTCCTCTCTGTATTCTATTGTCTAAGGTCCAGGTTTCACTGCCATAGAAGAGAATAGGACAATAAACTGTATTGTATACTGCCATTTTGGTTTTTTGTTGACAATTCTTGCTTACCTACAAATGCCTTTCCTAGATGGTTATATATTGCACTTGCCTTTTTGATTCTCTGGCCGATTTCTTCTGTTAGTTTTCCCTCTGAGTTAATCATTACTCTTAGGTAATTGTAGCATTGAACTTGTTCTAAATTCTCCCTGCCCAATTTAAGATTTTGTGTTTTAGTTTCACTAGTTACTAGCATTGTTTTGGTTTTCTTTGCATTTATTCTCATTCCTCATTTATTCATTGTTCATAATGTTGATATTCGACTGAAGGTCACTTTCTGATTTTCCAAACAGAAATAAATCATCGGCAAATAAAAGCATTGATACATTTACCGGTTTGAGCTTCCACATACCTACATTCATTTTCTTCATTTTGAGGATGCCTTTGCGACTGAATCCATAAATGTGATAAACAAAAGAGGACTTAGGTTTCAACCCTGTCTTACTCCTATATCTACATCTTCTTTAGTTGCGTCTTTGTTTGGTCCATAAGCTATTAATAATGTAATTTCTTATCCTTTTGGTTTAATATTTACCTCTAATAGCCATGGGCTTATAAATTTCGAACTTTCTAGTAGCTTTTCATGTCTTTTATGCACTCCTGCTCTAGCTCTATCTTTGGGATCTACTCTGAGAAGATTGAAATATGATTCCGTCCTACATTTTCTATTCCTTGTCCTTTTTTATGTGTTTCTGTAATGACCAAAATATCTACTTTGAATTTTTCGATTTCTTCAACTAATTCTAACTCTTTTCCATTTATTGCCCTAACGTTCCATGTTCCAAAAATCACAGCCCGTATTCTTTTCCAAGTTCATCTTCGAAAGATCAAGCAGGTTAAATTATACTTATTTTTTCTCTGAATTTGTTTGGTTTTGGATAAGCAGGCGATTAGCCCACTGTACCTTAGGTAGATGGTGGGGCTGCCACCTTGAGACCCCCTACCAGGCCTTGTTATTTTCTGTCAGGGTTAACTCCCTTAGCCTTTAGTCAGTCAAGACCGGCCTGCAAGACAGCAGGTTGTTTTCTTTCAGGGTTAACTCCCTTAGCCTTTGGTCAGCCAAGACCTGCCTGCAAGGCAGCAGGAGACTCGTAGATGGTGGGATCATCTACTCACCGTATAGGTGCCTACCTATCCACTGCCCGGACTATTATTCTTGATTTTTAAATTATTGTGGCAAATGTAACTGCTATGAAATCTACATGCCATCATGAAACCGATTTAAGCTAAAAGTTTAAATGAAGTTTTGCGCTACAAGGTGGAATTTTTCTATTATTTTTTTTTATAAATCCTTTGCACTCGACAGGAAGATTCTTTCTATCCAGCCATGAGATTGCTGTTACCTCATCTTGAAAAAGAAAGGATTGCCTATGGAATTAAAGAGGTAATACAATGTCATTTTTTTTTAATCAGGACAATCTAGATAGATATGTATTTATGTATTATAAATCACATTTTTAAGGTAAATTATAAAAATTAAAGTTAATTGGAAAAAGATTGGTGGAAGAAAAATAGATCCTGTTATTAGAGCCAACTGAAGATTTTTTTTAAAATTTTATCATGAGCGATCAAAGGTTTAAAAAGCTTAAGTTTTTCATTTCATTACTTCTTTCGTATGTTTGTAAAATATAACCAATTATGAATGTATAATGTTTAGTTACTCAAAACCTTACTATCTTTTCTTTACACAATACTTTATGGAGGTATTATATGAGAGCACTAGTTCCAAAAGAATATTATAATTATTTTAGGTTATGCAAAGATTAAGAATTTGAGCAAGAAAAGTAAACGTTTTATAATTGCTCTTAAGATTATGAATTGTATGAATTAAAGATTTTAAGAAATGCAATTTGAGACTGCTAAATGTTCTTCTGTGATTGCATTTGTTTTAATGTAGATAAAGACTCTGATTTAAGGTTTTAAAAGTATGAGATTTTAAAAATTATTTTTTCTTTTAGGCAGTTTTGACACAGGTAATCAATATTATTATTTATTTAAATAACAACCATTCCTTTCTGTTTGACTTTCATTCATGTCTTCATTTTTAGCACACTTTTGCCAAACTTCTAATTGAGGTTCTTTGCCTTGGCAAGGACAGCCCTGATGCACATCGACTGCTCAATTTTAAGGCTCCAAAAGTGGAGAAAAGCTGTAAGTCTGTTGTACCTTCCACAACGCTCTTCATAATGAAGTTCTATAGAATCTTTACTTGTGTAAATCACCATATCTTCTGGTTCATATTCTAATGATCTAATAGATCAATGGTAGATAATATGTATGAGATAAAGATGGACTCGTGATTTGTATCCTAGTACAAGTGCATGCTCACCAACATTTCATGATTTATCCTATGGCCGGCCATTTCATTCATAATCCATTACTCCATGAGGAGCTGACAGCATATTGGCTATTCGTATTAGCAGCTTCATAACACATCTTGATGTTGTCCCTCTTTATCTTCATCCAGGTTTTGATTAGCAATTGAGTTTTAAGTAAGGAAAGTAGACCTAAGTATTTTTCTTCAGAGTATAATGTCATAAGATAACTGTTTGAGCCAGTGTCTTTTCCATTACAAGCTCATTTCGATACTGATTGTACCATGAGGCTTCATACTGAGGCTACACATATTGAAAAGGAGTTGTGTATGTGAACCATGCTTTATAACAATATATTTGTTGATGCTTAGAGCAGTTTGTTGTTCACCTGTCATTGTTAATGATGTCCTTCATTAATTAAAGCTCCCATATAGCAAAAGAACTTCGTCTTTGACCAGTAGAAATGATCTGTAGAGATTTTGTCCAAAGTTAAAGTAATGTGCCTCTACAGAAAGGATGATACACCTGTAATAGGAAGAATATTTTTGCAATTTGGTTGTTCAATTTTATTTCAAATATTGAATATATACTAGAGGAAGAAACTTTTCGACAATTACATTGTTCAGGAATTTCAGATTCCATTGTTTTCAGTTATTTTGTTTACCATGTCATCGTTATTTCTGTTTTTCTTCCTTTTTTTTCTCATTACCCTGAGATCACCTAAGTTGTGGGTGTGGTTAAAATTAAACCAAATCAGATACTTTATCATTGACTTCTATTCTATAACAGGATGCAGGAGACTTTGCCAACGTGGCTTATTACGTCCTAAAGAATCGTTGTCCAGATCGCGGCTCCCTGACAATTCAAGAAGTCAATGATGATTTAGATGCCATCGCTATTGGCAATGCAAACAAAGACAAAGCAGGCGTCAGGAAGCACATGCTCAACTTGCTGACTCATCTCAGCGCCACAGAACAGAAATGGTTGATTCGAATGATAGTGAAAGAGCTGAAAGTTGGTCTAAGCCAGTCCTCAGTGTTGAACGTTTACCACATGGATGCAGAAGAGTTATATAATGTCAATAACAATTTGGAAAAGGTAACCCATTAAACTTTACGTGGGATCCAGTCCTCTTATTGATAGACACTTTTATATTAGATTGCACAATTACATTACTTTTGCTCATTGTTTTACCAATAATTATGAATAGACCGTAATTAATCAAATAAAAGCATACAAATGTTCATTTACTCCCATAGTTCCCATAGTTGAATGGAACACCCTACCAGAAAGGCTGTGTCTCATTAAAACATGTTGAGTAGTTCAAGGCGAAAAGTCTGAGGATCAATAACTTGGGAAAATACCAGTGCTGAATTTTGAGTCTTTTTTAAGTAATTCTACAGATACAGACAGACCGTGTCCTTTAGTTAAAAATTAATTGAGAAAGGAAATATTCATGACAAGTGTCAATAAGATTGGCAAATATATATACAGATATTGTTTTTGTTACTCTCATGCAATAAATTACAAGGTACATTTATTTCAGTTTTATCATTGCTATGTTTATTCTTTGTTGAAAAAAACTGTTATAATAAGCATGAAATAGAATAATTGTGATTGGTAGCCTTATTAATAGCTCACTATTAACTCTTTTCACTCAGAATTAAAAACTCGTTTTCCTCCCATTTTCACCGGAATTATGTTTTTGGGGCGGTGTGAAATGTCGTCTAAAACTGACCATAAATATATTAGAATAAGCAATGTCAACACATTGAAGGGAAATAAATTTCCTATCTTTTTAAACTGTGATTTGGGTGATTTGCATGGTTATAGAGATTGAGAGTAGAGTGAGTGAAAAGAAATAGAAACAAATTATTCCCTCAACTTCAGCTTCATTCTCATTAAATCTCTTCAAAATGTTGATTGATGTAATCCAAATGGTTTATCACAATGGAGTAAATCCATTTAGTTTTCATTTGATATATAACATTTGGGCATATGCTTGATGTCTTTCTTGTGTGAAAATTTATTTTTAATTTCAACTCTCAATATAAAAAAGATTTGGGATTCACGCCTGCATTGCCGTTGGGTTGAAACATGAAGCAAGTATTTGTCTCACCCACCATTTGCAGTGAGCCAGTACTTATCTATTCCTATTCTACATCTAGATCCATCTGTTCTTGTAGTATAAAGATTTGGTCTGGATCTATTTATTATAGTCGTACTGCCAGATGAGGTAGAGGGGGTGTCTGGATCTCTAGTATGGTTTGATGTTGATGCCTCCTCTAGATCAGTGGATTCATCTCTATTTGTTGACTGATTTAGATTGCTATCTCATGATAGAAGTCACTGATATCACTATCAACCTCACTGACATCTGTTATTTCATCCATAAAGGCACTAGCCTATGTCACATCAAACAGATGAGGTTGCTTTAACAGTCTATCAGCCATCTCTCGTTTAATTTTTATGAAATTCCAATGCTGACGGTTGGAAACGCTTTTTGCAAAGTAAAAACAAAAGTAGACCGGAACAGAAGAGGCTAAAAAGTAGCACAAAGTTATCTCCTTAGGAAATGAGGTCTCAGGTATCAATAACCAGCTCTTAAGATACACGTGGAGGTAGGAAAATATTGACGACTGGCTCATATGTCATTCCGGACAGAAAGAGTTAAATAAGATAATACTGAAATAAACATAAATGAAACAACTGATCAGCTGACTTTTCAAATAAATCGTCAAAATATCTAAGCACACGACACCGTAGGCTTAAATACATGAGTCCGAGGTTGACATTTTGTTTGTGACTTTTTTATGACTTACTTTAATCCTTATCCCAGGTTTGTCGGCTATTGAGGGATCCAAAGACACGAGCTCATGAGATTGGCGTGTCTGTTTTCTCTCCTTTTACACCAATGCTTGGAGAGAGGGCATCACCTGACAAGGTTAATTACTCACATTTGTTAGGTTGGGTTTTTTTTGGTAGTTCTACTAAATTTGTCATATTGACTGTCACTATCTTGTACATACATTCTTATATATGCAATTTGTTACAAACTTGAAATTGGTGTAGTTTTGACTCACAATTGATTTGATTTAAAAATAAAATACAGTCACTGAAAATTTGAATTTTAAGTTGAAATTTTAAGATAGTATTTGTGGAGAAATAAATTTCCTTAATGAAAAGCATTGATAGTTTGCCCTTAAATTAGATACATTAAAAACATTCAAGGAATAAATTATTATATTTGACTATTGATGCACATTAATTAATGTTATTTAGAGACAAATGATTTTCATATCATTGAGGGACTGCAAATTAAACAAATGTGATATTCTATAACAAGTGAGGAACTGTTTTGGTTTTAAGAGAAACAAATGTAGATGGGTAACTCATGTGTTTTACTCCATAGGTAGAGAAACTTATGGAGAACAAAGATTATTTTATAGAAACAAAGTATGATGGTGAGCGTGTCCTGTTGCACAAAGATGGAGATGAGTACAAGTACTATTCCAAGAAGGTAAATATCTCAAAGAGTCAGTCTTCTTTGAAAAGTTGTCTTTGTGAATAGTTACATGGTTCAAATTATTGTAAGATTTTCATGGGAGTATTGGGTTTTTTTTTCTATTCTTTTTTTGTTGTGACAAGGTCTATTTTATTACAATTATTAGCACATGTTTGTATTTGTGAATACTAGATGTTTATAATGTATTTAAAAATTTAATTGGAGGGTGTTAATTTGATTATAATTTTTGTCACATTTTTTATGCATTACCTCCTAATATAAGTGATAATATAATTGATATGATCTGATTGAATGAAGAAAAATAGTCAGAAAAAAACAACTTTTTAAAAATGTTTTGATTAATAAATATACTCATGTTGTAAGAGTTTAATTTTTTTCCACTTTATTGAAACACATTGCTTTGATTGTCTAATAGTGGCAATGAATATACCCATGTCTTTGGGGCAAATGCATTTGAAGGCACTTTGACTCCCTACATTACAAACTGTTTCAAGCCAGACATCAATAGGTGTATACTGGATGGAGAAATGCTGGGATATCATGCAGCCACAGACACTTATGGTAAGTAATTTCTTCCCTGTCTATATTTAGAACATTCTCATAATTTAGCTGTTGTAAAATGAAATATGGTTTATATCAGAGATGGCAGGGTAGTCTTTTTCTTTGGGGATAGAGGGATTTCATGTTAGGTCAATGAAAATGATTTTTTTAAAGATTTGACTAGTAAAGTAAGCTGATGAATTTATTTCTGAAAACAGATAAATTCATTGCTTTTAAAACTGCATCCTGTTCTGGGGAATGATGGATGACCTCAAGTGCTTTTTACATAAATTGCCCTTTGTATTATTGAACAAGAAAAAAGATAAGCTTGCTTCTAGATTCTTTTGGGTTTTTTTTGTTATTTATTATACATTTGTTATGTTAAGTATTTAAGTTCTGTTTCCAGGTACAAAAGGTGAACAGTTCGATATCAAATCCAAAGATGTAGAGACAAGAACTGGCTATCAGCCGTGTGTACAAGTAAGTGGTTTTGTTTTAAATTTAGCATAAGACAAACGAACAATAATATTTATAAACAATGATTCTGGACCTAAATACCTAACTGAACTTTTATGTAAAAAGACCCCTATAAGAAATTTGCGCTCCTCCAATGACACTATTTTATAAACTTTCAAGAATGTGTCTAAAATCCTATGGTGAGCTGTTTTTGAATTATCTGCCCCAAAAGTTTGGAACAGTCTGCCTCAGGAGATCAAATTGAAGGAAACCCTTAAGTCCTTCAAAAAAGTCTTTGAAACACCACCTTTTTTTGAGTGCATACCCACCAAACTAATTGTACATGCATCGTTAATAAATAACTTAAGTTCTATACATGTAATTATTTTTTATTTTTGTACTTTACCCCTCTTGGAATTTTATTTAAATTATTTTATTTCTGTTAGCAGCAAATAATTTTATAATTTTCTTGAATTGAAATTAGATTTGATTTTATTGACATTCTTTATGTGTTATCTGTACTATGACATGTCACTGTAAAACTTGTATTAATGATGAGCGCTATAGAAATGTATTATATTGTTATTATTATTACATTAACAGTATACAAAATATTTGTTATTCTATAGCCAGCCATCAGCATGATATAAGTAGAGATAATGAAGACTGACTTATCATGAATCGTCTTGATTTTTTAATATAAATTGTTTCAAATCAGGTATTTGATGTGTTGCTGATGAATGACCGAGTTCTCACAAACACCCCTTTGAAGGACAGACTTCCTTTCCTAGATGACATCTTTTACCCAGTAGTCGGAAGAATGACTCGTTCAGTTTACAAAAAAGGCAACAACCAAGTAAGTGCAGTGTTGTAGCATTTTTTTTAATTATTTTTTTTCGGAAATAATTCCTGGTTATCAGGGTAATTGATCCCTTTTCATTATTTCTCTTTTTACCAATATTTCATTTTACAGAAATTTATTTATCATAGAAGTCATTCACAATACATGCTTTCATATTTCCATCTGCCCCAAGTGCTCATTTTGTTTTCTTTGTCTTTCTTTTCAAGTCAGGAATGTGCTGATGCTTTAAATGAAGCAATAGATAACAAAGAAGAAGGAATCATGGTGAAACTGGCAGACAGTGTTTACAAGCCCAATACAAGAAAAGGTATTGCTTTGATTTTCACTATCTCAGAGACAGTGTAATTTTGAAGTATTTTGTAACATTAATTTGTATTACTACATTCCTTATTGTTACTACCACACAATTAAAAAATTGATTATGTCATGTTTCAAAATTTTTGTATTTAAAGGAAGCTTTTCATGAATATGCTCATTTTAACATAAAAAAACACACCCCACTGCCAATCACTTCTATAACTGCTTCATGGTTATATTTCAAATATTTAATATTCTCTCAAATCTTTTTTCTGTGTATTCAGGTGGATGGTTTAAGATCAAACCAGAATACATAGGGGGTCTAATGGATGAGTTGGACGTGATTATTTTAGGTGGTTTCTTTGGAGTCGGAGTCGCGGTGGCCAGGTGTCCCATTTCCTGTGTGGCGTGGCTGTTTCTCCCTCTGAGGGGGATGAACCAGAAACTTTCTATTCTTTCTGTAAGGTAATGTCTAAAGGTTAAATCAATATTGCTCATCATCAGTAACACTTTTATGACCATTTCATATAACTCTTATTTTCATTGTAGGTATTTTATCTATGAATTTTTGCTAGTAACCAAATTAGGGCTTTTTATCATTTCTCACTGTTTCCTCATTGTACATAGATGAAAGAAAAATGTTAAATCCTCAAATCTGTTGCAGAGTTTACTTCGTTCAAATGAATATTGTTTTCAATCTTTTCTTTCTTCAAATCACCAAATACTTTTAATTCATAGGGATAATTCTTATAATTTATTTGACTGTTATGAGTTTCTTTATCCTTTAACCTTTCTATTTGTTTAAAGTTTGAAATATATTTCCTCTCATCACGTAAAACAAATGGAAGCTGACTTTGACCCTTAGTAAATGCTTACTATTATCCTTGTGAGATGAGAAAATTTGTTCAATAAATTTGAATTTTTTGTGTGTATGTCTTTCATGATGGTCACACCCCCATCTGTGAAATAAGTAGATTGTGACTGTGACTGTGAGTAAGAAAGTTAAGAAGGGTTTGGGTTTTTCCTCTTTTCAGGTGGGCTCTGGGTATACCAAGAAGCAGTTGAAGGATTTCAATGAGCAACTGGCCCAGCATTGGCGTGTGTATGATAAGCGAAATCCTCCACCACACTTAGAGTTGGCATCCGGGTTTAAAGAAAAACCAGACCTTTGGATTTCTCCTGATAAATCTTGTTTGATGCAGGTAGATTTTTATCTAGACAGAATTTTTTCACTTGATGTGTTGAGTGCAACAATAAGAAAAGAGAAAATATTATTCTTGATTTTTTTTATGAACTCCACTGGGGTTTTTTCTTTTAGAAATGTTTAATGTCACTGGGTGACGATCTTGTTCTAATTATAAGTTTGCGCTTGATGAGCTATAAGAAAAAATATAGTGTCATTTAGCTGCAGTAAGTAACTTACATTTATTTACTATGGCAACATTAAGTTTGGACCTTGAAGTAGACTTTTATAAATTAAAAAAAGTAAAATTGTTACATTATGAAAATGTACGTTAATCCAGAGGCAAGGTCGTGGGTTCAAGCTCAGACGGCCTTTTTGAGTAAAAAGCTACCCCTTGGTCCAGGTAGATGGATCAACACCTAGTCCCATCAAAGACAGACGATAAAAAGGAGGTCCCATGTACAGATCACAACATTTTGTGGACGTTAAAGATCCCTTGGCTGTTTACAGGGCTGTCTGGGCAAAGTTAAAAATCCTACCAAAACCCCAGAGATCATCTTAGTTGTGAATGTGGGTAAAATCAAATCATATCAAATTATGAAAATGTACGGTTATTATTACAAATCTTGTAGCATTATATGTATGACGAAAAAATCTTCATTTTGTTTTTCTTGCAAGGGAATTATGTCAATCACTCAGGGTGTGTGCTAATCAGATAAGGTATATGCAATAAAGTTTTATTTTGTTTTGTAATTTTCAATTTGTAGGTAAAAGCAGCAGAAATTATTGAAAGTTTAACGATTTAAGACCGGATGCACTCTCAGGTTTCCGAGGGTGGAAATGATACGAGATGACAAACCGTGGAATCAATGTATGACACTTACGGAGTTAGAAGATCTAAAGGAGGTAAAGCTGGCCTGTAAAATCATTTTAGCTGAGAGTCACAGATAATATATCATGCAATTAGATACTCCATTGCAGTTGTTACTGTCCATTCAATTGGAGGTGGGTGAGACTACATTTTTCAAGCTAGCTTTGAAATTTTGTTCATGTGTTGTGTGTTTATATTTTGACGAATCAGGAAACAATCTAATTTTATCATAATCTGGGGGTTCTTTTACAGGAAAACAGAGTGTTTAATTGTTGTAGAATGACATTGTTTATGTTTTGATACCACAATAAACTTTGGAGGATTTACAATTTGCCACATGTTTGTTTTGTTTTGTTTACATGTTCTCACTAATTTTGACACTAGTTAATTCATTTCATGTCACACAATCACACATCTACATATTGGGCATCTTTGTACATATTGTCAAATATTTCCAATAATCCTCTTTCAGAAATCAGGAGGCAAACTAGCTGGCTCTAGATATGAATTAGGCGAATCATCGGAGCCGATGAAGAAAAGAAGGAAAGTACCCAACACTGCCGTGCGTCCAACGCTCATGAATCAGTTTAGAGGCGCAGACGTATCAAAAATTACCAAGGCAAGTACAGATTTTGGGATAAACCAACTTGAAGTGGACACTGATTTTTTTATGCAATGTTTGTCTTTGAAACAAGAAGATAAAATTACAGTAGAAAGGCCACATATCGTAAAATAATGTCAGTCAACAAATACCAAAAAGATAAGAACAAAAAAGCTAGGCAACTTTTAAAGAATGTAGAAATCCTGTCACAAAACTGAAGAGAAAATCTATATTAAAAGAACTTTCTTGACCGCTGCACCGGTGGCCAAAAGAGAAGGGGTTTCTGGCAGACTATAAAGCCCTTTCTTTCCAACAAAATCAAATTGAGTGAGCAAAAAATAATTATGAGAAAGATGACAAAGTTGTAAATAATACACAAGAAATATGCAAAACTTTCAACAATTTCTTTGTCAACGTTGCGAAAGACATGGGTAACAGCATTTCACTAGATTCAGAATTACACCCTAACATTAAGGTCATAAAATAAAACACCAAAAGTATCAAACTTTGAATTCAAAGAAAATAACCCTGAAACAATAATTTAAATGTCAGAAAGTCAACTGGCGAGGACACAATATCTGCCATACTCCTTAAAGCCAGTGCCTCAATATTGAACAAATGTATATGCAATATCATAAACAAGTCTATTAGAACAAGTATATTTCCAGATAAATTAAAGATGGCACAAGTAATACCACAATTTTTTTTAAATGACCCATTTGATATAAAGAATTATAGACCAGTAAGCATCCTACCTATGGTTTCCAAGATCTTTGGAAAAGTCATGGCACTTCAGCTATCCAAATATTTTAATGATATTTTTCATGATTTTCATTGCGCTTTAAGAAAAAGTCATGAGTAGTACCAGACGATTATACTTAGACTTATAGAAGACTGGAAGCTATCCTTGGATAGAAATCTCTATGTCGCTGTCATATTTATGGATCTATCCAGTCTTTGATTGTTTGCTCTACGACATTCTTCTGCACAAATAATTGGTGTATGGGTTATCGCAAAACTCTGTTTCTCTGCGTCAAAGTTATCTTTTAGATAGAAAGCAGCAAGTGAAGCTTGGAATCATTGTCAGTGGGTTGGAATTTATTGAAAAGAGTGTGCCCCAAGGATCAATTCTAGGTCCCTTATTATTTAATGTTTTTATTAATGATATATTTCTATTCATCAAAGAGGGAACTCTATAATTATGCAGATGATAACACATTGTCTTACAATCTCCTTGATTTTGGTAAGCTTGTGGATACTTTGGAACAGGGAAAGCAGTGTACTAATAAACTGGTTCCACATGAACTGTATGCAAGCAAATCCAGAAAAATTCCAAGCCCTTGCACTAGGCAAATGAACATTTTCCAAGAAACCCATTTTTCAAATTGACTCAGTCTCTATATCTTGTGAAGAAACTGTCAAACTGTTAGGAAGAGAGATAGATTATCAATTAAAGTTTGATGCCCACATAAAGATAATTTGCCACATGGCCTCTCAACAACTCAATGTGTTGAAGAGAATTGGCAGATATCTCTCAAAATTAAACATTTTTCATATGTTTATTCTTTCTAACTTTAACTTTCATCCTTTAGCATGGCACTTCTGTTCGAAATCAAATATAAGAAATTTTTTTCAAATTCAAGAACAAGCTCTTAGATTTATATACAATAACTATAGTAATACATATGAAGGTCTCTTGGAGATGGCACAAATTTCAACCTTGGAAGTGAAACGAATGCGAGCTATGGCCATTGAAACTTTCAAAATTTTGCATAAGTTATCTCCATCCTGTCTCCAAGATTTGATATCATTTAAAGATAGAAGGTATAATTTCAGATATACAAATGTAGTCAATATCCCTAAAGCCTAGAACCACTGCATTCAGAAAACAATCATTTAAATATACTGCTGCTGCAGTTCTTTCTTTCTTTCTTTCTTTATCAGTTCCTATTCTATCTTTCGGTGTATGGATTCAGATGCCTGAGATGATTTTTCTCCAGGATGCCCTGTCCTGGATTTTGTTTCCTTCCAAAAATGTTAAATTTCTATTCTTCAATGCCTCTTTTGATATCTTCTTTCCACTTTCTCTGAGGTCTGCCTTTTGGCCTTTTACCTTGGGCTTTAGCACTATATACTGATTTAGCTATTCTGTTGTCATTCATTCTGTTTACATGCTCAAACCACCTCAATTGATTTATTTCTATCTTAGTTTTTATGCCATCTGCTTTGGTTTGATCTCTTATTGTTGTGTTTCTGATTTTGTCTCTTTTAGTTTTCCCTACTACTCTTCTTAGATATTTCATTTCAGCTGCCTGTACTCTACTGTATTCTCTATTGTCTAAAGTCCAGGTTTCACTGCCATAGAGGAGAGTAGGACAATAAACTGTGTTGTATACTGCCATTTTGGTTTTTGTTGAATATTCTTGCTTACCTACAAATGCCTTTCCTAAATGGTTATATATTGCACTTGCCTTTTGGATTCTCTGGCTGATTTCTTCTCTTAGTTTTCCCTCAGAGTTAATCATTATTCCTAGGTAATTGTAGCTTTGAACTTGTTCTTAATTCTCCCTGCCCAATTTAAGATTTTGTGTTTTAACTTCCTTAGTTACTAGCATTGTTTTGGTTTTCTTTGCATTTACTCTCATTCCTCTTTTATTAGTTCATAATGTTGATATCCGACTGAAGGCCACTCTCTGATTTTCCAAACAGAACTAAATCATCGGCAAATGAAAGCATTGATTCATTTACTTGATTTGAGCTTCCACATACCTACATTCATTTTCTTCATTTTTGAGGATGCCTTTGCGACTGAATCCATAAATGTGATAAACAAAAGAGGACTTAGGATACAACCCTGTCTTACTCATATATCTACATCAAATTCTGCAGATGTGTTCCAGCCACTCTCACTGAGAAAATGTTAAAATTGTAAAAAACTTGGAATGGCTTCAGCTAGTGCTAACTGGCATTTTTTTAAATTTCAGATAGTTCGTTTACTCTGTTCCTTTATTGCAAACAATCTAAAACACATAGTCAATTTGAATTTTTCTATTATTTGTCTAATTTAAATATACACTTCTTCCTGGTCTAAATCCACTCTCTTGAGAAAATAATTAAAATTTCATTCATTGGAAAGCATCAGCTAGTGCTAACTGGCATTTTTTGAAATTTCAGATACATTGTTTACTCTGTTCCTTTTTTGCATGATACATTTGTAATTTATATACATTTCTCACCTCCGGTGTAAACTTTTGCCTTGATTGATACTTCCTTTCATTCATTCTCTATCATTTCTTCTTTCTAGACCCAGTGAGATATAGATTTATTCTTATAGTTATCCTATTTTTTCGTTCTTGTTTCCCATACTTACACGTCTCTCTCTCTCCTTTCTTTCTTCCCTGACTTTTTTCTTCCTTTCTCTCTCTCTCTCTCTCTCTCTCTCTCTCTCTCTCTCTCTCTCTCTCTCTCTCTGTCTCTCTGTCTCTCTGTCTCTCTCTCTCTCTCTCTCTCTCTCTCTCTCTCTCTCTCTCTCTCTCTCTCTCTCTATATCTCTATATATATCTATATCTATATATATATATATTTTCTCTCCTTCTCTCTATCTCCTTCTCACCTTTTATAACTTACTTATTTTCATATTTTTATTTCATTCTAGATCTGAACATTCCATTCTCGCTCATTCTTCACATCCCCCTCTACTATGTTTCTTATCATCACTGTCTTTTTCTTTCTTTCTTTCTCCTTTCTGTTTTTCTTGTGATAACACACTGTGTGATGCCTGAGTAGTAACTTAGATCTAGATTCTAGATATTTCTCATTTGTTTTCTAACGAAGGGTTATACTGAAACGTCACGTGTTTGTTGTATCTTTATTAGTGGAGTTGTCATTTATTGTTATATTTCGCCTTTAACTATTATGTAGTCTATCATTGACTTTTCACACCTGTCTTCATTTACTCTTGTATATTTGTGGATATCTTTATGAGGAAAAAAGGTGTTGGCAATTTTCATGTTATTCTTTAGGCAAAAATCTATTAGTCTCTCTCCATTTGGAGAAGTTGTTGTCTCTCCTTCTTTACCTATTATTTTCCTGATGTTTCTATATTGTTGCCTACTCTAGCATTTAAATCTCCTAAAACCATTAGTTCCTGTTTGTGTTTAAGATTCTCTGCAGCTATTTGTAAATCATTTTCAAAGGTATCTTTTTCTTCTTTAGTGGCGTCTTCATTTGGTCCATAAGCTATTAATAATTTAATTTCTCTTCCTTTTGGTTTAATATTTACCTCTAATAGCCGTGGGCTTTTAAATTTCAAGCTTTCTAGTAGCTTTTCATGCCTTTTATGCACTAGGAGACCTACTCCTGCTCTAGTTTTAACTTTGAAATCAACTCGTGAGAAGATTAAAATATGATTTGGTCCTACATTTTCTATTCCTTGTCCTTTTTTCTTTGTTTCTGTAATAGCCAAAATGTCTACTTTGAATTTTTCCATTTCTTCAACTAATTCTAAAGTTCTCTTTTCCATTTATTGCCCTAACGTTCCATGTTCCAAAAATCACAGTCCATGTTCGTTTCCATTTTCGTTGTTGAAAGGTCAAGCCAGTTACATTATATTTATTTCTCGGCATGAGTTAGGTTTTGGATAAGCAGGGGATTAGCCCACTGTACCCTATGTAGATGGTACAATTCTTGTTTCCCATACTGCCTGTTTCTTTTCTCTCTCTCCCTTCTCTTCTCCCCCTCTTTTCTCTCTTTCTCTCTCTCACTCTCTCTCTCTCTCTCTCTCTCTCTCTCTCTCTCTCTCCTCTCTCTCTCTCTCTCTCTCCCTCTCTCTCTCTCTCTCTCTCTCTCTCTCTCTCTCTCTCTCTCTCTCTCTCTCTCTATTTCCCACTTAGATCTAGATTCTAAATATTTTCGTTTGTTGTCTGACAGGGTTATACCCGAAATCACGTGTTTGCTCTGTCTTTATTAGTGGAGTTGTCACTTATTGTCATATTTCGCCTATGTAGATGGTGCGACTGCCACCTTGAGGCCCCCTATCAGGCCTTGTAATTTTCGGTCAGGTTAACTCCTTTAGCCTTTGGTCAGCCAAGACCGACCTGCAAGGCAGCAGGAGACTCATGGAAGGCGGGATCATCTACTCCCGTACAGGTGCTTACCTATCCACTGCCCGGGCTGCAGTTCTATGGAACAAATTACCTGAACATTTAAGATCTGAAATAAATTTTAATCAATTTAAAAATCTTATTGCGATGTGGAATGGTAAAGATTGTCAGTGTGTCATTTGTTCTATATAATTGTGTATCATATTTCTTTGTTAACTGTAGATTTTTACAAACTAGATTCTTAATCCCATCTCAGTTAGCATTTTGGCAATATTTTCCATTGAAATGTCAGTGAAAAGCCCATAAGAATTTATTAAATTATTTCCCTTTGTGATATCTCCATGCCTCTATTTGTTATTACAATATATAATGTTACCAACAATAAAGAAATATATTAATTCAATTTTTAATTAAATTGGCAAAAAATGTTTAGATTTGTATATGTCAAGGTCATTTGTTTGTAGATTTGACGGAGGACTGGGATCTCTAGTTTACTCGTACTTTAAAATTGATTGATTTATGTTTTTATCAAGGATCAAAGGTTTTAATCAGCTTTTTTCTGCAGGTATCACACATACTTGAAGGCAAGGAGTTTTGTGTCATCAATGGGCCACCATCTCATTCAAAACAAGCACTTGAAAAAAAGATAGCGGAACTGGGTGGCTCAGTTGTCCAAAATCCAGGTGGGAAAATTATAGCATATTTCTGCCTAGTGGATAGCCACTGAGGACCATAGAGAGCGTTCTTACTTTTAAACGTCTGTTTATAATTTTACTGTTGTAAATTCTGTTGCCTCGATTGTGTCTTTTGGACATGTTTACTTTGTTCTGAGTGTAAATATGTAATAACAACTCACTTAAACAGTCAAACACATCCTTTAATATTGATTGTCACCTGCACTCATTTCACTCTTGTACAAAAACTGTGGAGCAAACTGCCAATAGAAATTAAATGCAGCAATACTGAAGACTTCAAAAATAAAATTCCATAATAAAAATAAATTTGATTAATCATAGGGTCAAAACCTGGGCACTGTCAGCAATATTTAAGAATTGGATTAGTCAGTTACTCAGAAAAGAATTGTGAGTTAAAGATGCTTATTGGTTTTGATTGTTTATGAGAAACCATGCCAACATCGTGTTTTTTTTCAGTCCTGTGTATTATTTGTTATTTTAAAGACTTTATTAAGACAGTGGGAAATTTTCTAGTTTCTTGTATGATTTTCTTGAGACTTGCTAATTTATAATGTTAAGAATTCCATACAATATCTTTTAAAACAACAATTTCTCTTTTATACAATTCAATAAAAGCAGTGGTTTGTCTGTGTTGTTTACAGTCTCACAATCATAACTCAAAATTCTGCAAGTGAAAATTTCTCTGTTTATTAATTTAGAGTTAATGAAGTATATGTACTGGATGTTTGTTGAACTTGAGTCAAACAGGGGATAAAATTGCTTCCTTCCCTCATATTTTTTCTCCATTGGATGGCCAGATTCATCTACTCTGTGTGTCATAGCCAAGCAGATGAATGTCCGTGTGAAAAAACCTTATCAAAAAGGATAAATACGACATTGTCAATGCTGATTGGCTCATTGCTGTACTTGATGCCTCTTCCTGGATTCCTTGGTGAGAATTCAGATTATGCTAAAAAAAATTGTACCATATAAAAAATAATGCATATGCTGTGAATATTTTGATACCTTTGTCCTGATTGGGCAGGTATTCTTACTTCAAATATTAAGGCTCAAGTAAAACAAAAGAAAACTTCACAATTTTTGTTTCTTTATATTTTAATACCATTAATTCGCAAATTGTGATTTGTCAGGACTCACAGATTTGTTCATTTGTATGGATCATTTACATCAAAATTCTTGACAAATATTCCTGTTGTCCATACCATCTTTTTATAGTTTTTACACTGTGCAAAGCTTTCCTCCGGTTTACCTGATTTCTGTTAATGCTTAGTTGTCTGTTACTAATTTGTCCACAAATTTACAAGGAGTCTATTTTAGATTTCATCCCTTACCTTCTATTTCTGTCCTTTATTGCCACACAAGGTCTCCATCAGACATGATTCACACGACAGACGTCACAAAGAAAGCATTTGAACGAAATTTTGATGAGTTTGGAGACAGTTATACATCAGGAATCACAGAAGAAAAACTGAAGGACATTTTTGACAGAATGGTGAAACATCCTGGATTTTCAATGCAGTTTCATTTGATCGTTTAAAACACATTCACGAAACTGGGTTTTAGAACCACCCATCGCTATCACTGTTTGTCAACCATCCCATCCCCATACCACCCATCACTATCACTATTTGTCAACCATCCTATCTCTGTACCACCCATCACTATCACTGTTTGTCACCCATCACTATCACTGTTTGTCACCCATCACTATCACTGTTTGTCACCCATCACTATCACTGTTTGTCACCCATCACTATCACTGTTTGTCACCCATCACTATCACTGTTTGTCACCCATCACTATCACTGTTTGTCACCCATCCTATCCCCGTACCACCCATCACTATCACTGTTTGTCACCCATCCCATCCATTACCACCCATCACTATCACTGTTTATCACCCATCCTATCCCCGCACCACCCATCACTATCGCTGTTTATTACCCATCCCATCCACGTACCACCCATCACTATCACTGTTTATTACCCATCCCATCCACATACCACCCATCACTATCACTGTTTGTCACCCATCACTATCGCTGTTTGTCACCCATCACTATCACTATCACTGTTTATTACCCATCCTATCCACGTACCACCCATCACTATCACTGTTTATTACCCATCCATCCCCGTACCATCCCATCACTATCACTGTTTATTACCCATCCCATCCACGTACCACCCATCACTATCACTGTTTGTCACCCATCACTATCGCTGTTTGTCACCCATCACTATCACTGTTTGTCACCCATCCCATCCCGTACCACCCATCACTATCACTGTTTATTACCCATCCCATCCATACCACCCATCACTATCACTGTTTATTACCCATCCCATCCATTACCACCCATCACTATCACTGTTTATTACCCATCCCATCCACGTACGACCCATCACTATCACTATCACTGTTTATTACCCATCCCATCCACTCCCACCCATCACTATCACTATCACTGTTTATTACCCATCCCATCCACGTACCACCCATCACTATCACTGTTTATTACCCATCCATCCCCTACCACCCATCACTATCACTGTTTATTACCCATCCCATCCACGTGCCACCCATCACTATCACTATCACTGTTTATTACCCATCCCATCCACGTACCCACCCATCACTATCACTGTTTATTACCCATCTATCCCCATTACCACCCATCACTATCACTGTTTATTACCCATCCCATCCACCCATCACTATCACCCATCACTATCACTATCACTGTTTATTACCCATCCCATTACCACCCATCACTATCACTATCACTGTTTATTACCCATCCTATCCACGTACGACCCATCACTATCACTATCACTGTTTATTACCCATCCTATCACGCATTACCCATCCATCACTATCACTATCACTGTTTATTACCCATCCTATCCACATACCACCCATCACTATCACTGTTTATTACCCATCCTATCCCGTACCACCCATCACTATCACTGTTTATTACCCATCCTATCCACGTACCACCCATCACTATCACTGTTTATTACCCATCCTATCGTACCACCCATCACTATCATTATCACTGTTTATTACCCATCCTATCCACGTACCACCCATCACTATCACTATCACTGTTTATTACCCATCCTATCCACGTACCACATCACTATCACTATCACTGTTTATTACCCATCCTATCCACATACCACATCCTATCACTATCACTGTTTATTACCCATCCCATCCACCCATCACTATCACTATCACTGTTTATTACCCATCCTATCCACGTACCACCCATCACTATCACTATCACTGTTTATTACCCATCCCATCCACCGTACCACCCATCACTATCACTATCACTGTTTATTACCCATCCTATCCACGTACCACCCATCACCATCACTATCACTGTTTATTACCCATCCTATCCACGTACCACCCATCACTATCACTGTTTATTATCCCCATCCCATCACTATCACTGTTTATTACCACCTATCACGTATCACCCATCACTATCACTGTTTATTACCCATCCCATCCACGTACCACCCATCACTATCACTATCACTGTTTATTACCCATCCCATCCACGTACCACCCATCACTATCACTGTTTATTACCCATCCCATCCACGTACCACCCATCACTATCACTGTTTATTACCCATCCTATCCCATACCACCCATCACTATCACTGTTTATTACCCATCCTATCCCGTACCACCCATCACTATCACTGTTTATCAACCATCCTATCCACGTACCACCCATCACTATCACTGTTTGTCACCCATCCCATCCCCATACCACCCATCACTATCACTGTTTGTCAACTATCCTATCCCCATACCACCCATCACTATCACTGTTTGTCACCCATCCTATCCCGTACCACCCATCACTATCACTGTTTGTCAACTATCCTATCCCGTACCACCCATCACTATCACTGTTTGTCAACTATCCTATCCCCGTACCACCCATCACTATCACTGTTTGTCAACCATCCTATCCCCGTACCACCCATCACTATCACTGTTTGTCAACTATCCTATCCCCGTACCACCCATCACTATCACTGTTTGTCAACTATCTTATCCCCGTACCACCCATCACTATCACTGTTTGTCAACCATCCTATCCCGTACCACCCATCACTATCACTGTTTGTCAACTATCCTATCCCCGTACCACCCATCACTATCACTGTTTGTCAACTATCCTATCCCGTACCACCCATCACTATCACTGTTTGTCAACTATCCTATCCCCGTACCACCCATCACTATCACTGTTTGTCAGCAGAGAAGAGTGAGATAGCCATAAATTCTGTGTTTCCGTGTTTTAGATTTGGGTGCTGCAATGAAGAATATCCAATCAGGTTATTATTGTATTATTGTCCTGGTTACTTGTAGTGGTTGGGGTTTTTTTCACTTTAAAGGGAATGAAGTTTGCTTTGTTTGTCAGAGCTTTCTCCGTTTTCTTTTGTTTCTTTTTAGTACCGTAATTTCTAGTAGATACTAACTTATGCACAAACTTATGAATATTACCAGTATGTGTTTCCTGTTTCATCTTTTTTTTTCCCTGGTATGGATCTTTGTATTGTGTTTGAATTACAGTGGTAGTGGTCTAAGATATTGAAACACCATGGTGATAAGCGGGCATAGCTTTATGTAGCCAATGGCCATTACTTTTTACCTAACATTAACAAATGTGCAACAAATCTATGAAAGTTTCCTCACTTACCAACACCACTTGGTTGGACATGCACATCTGTGATTTGAACTACAACAATTTGCCTTAATCTTCTTTGTAATGTCGTCAAGCAATGTTTGTTTTGCCTACACATGTAGCATAATGCTGATGTCTGGCAAGTAGAGTAAGATTCACTATTAACGGCCTATTATGCTAGATGATGACCATTGGTTGCTTGGTCCAGGTGGATGAAATTGACACCTTGTCGTCTGGCAGGTAGAGAGTTTGCTATCAGCACCTATTTATTACAGCTGAGAGGTATGGCTTGACTATTTACACACTTGGTTTAATTGAAATGCTTTTATATTTGAAACCTATGAAAAAAGACATCCGTCTTGACAACTTTGACAACTGAGGTGCCTGTGCTGTTAAAAATTGTATTGTGAGCCAGTCCATGCATGTTGTTAAGAGGTCAATTTATATAGAAAGTGATCCGTTTCCTGAGAACATATGCAGGTAGGTGGGCTGTGCTGTTAGGTGGCTTGTTCACTAGACCAGTACTACTGTGTTGACAATTTATGGAAATAAATTTTAATTATTCAATTCATTGTCTCACACCAGTCACAGGATACTTTGCAATAAGCTGTAAACTTTGAATTTTGTAAACTCTACATATCTTAACTTGTGTTCAAAATTTGATGAATTTTGTAAGACTCAGGCAGAAATGTTTAATTTTTTAATCATTGTTTCCACACTCATTTCTCTGTTTGGTTTGCAGCCAGTTGTTCCCCCTGTCAGTCAAGAGGAAATAACCTCAATAGAAGAAGATTACTTTCCTGATGACTCACCGTATGGGCTTTTCGAACCTGTAGGTGAGTCTTTTCAGCTGTCTGTGTAAACATAACATCCAGGGTCCATTGGCAGCATGACAAAAAATACAAAACTGTTGTTTTGAGTGGAACACAAGCAGATTTCTTCATTTTTCTGTGTGAAAATTTTGATCTTTGCAAACAATCATATCATCATTACGCTGTAGCTCTTGGTGAAATGGAGTTAAAATATTTTATTCAGGATTCAAATAATGCAAACAATGCACCAACTGTCAAATAGATCATTATTTTTGTTGCATCATTAATGCATTTCCCTACAAATCTATAATAGCATTGTGTGTTAAGATCCTGAAAAATCAGCCTTGAAATGGATGTTCTTCTAAATGTTTTGGTTCGTTATTTAATTAGTAAATTGTAAGTAAATGAACTTTAACATTGAGCTTATCAATGAGATCATCTGAAGCTCAGTGAAACTACAAACTATCAAACTAACATTTCTAGGGGTTCTTCTGCCATTGAAAATGGTTTCATCACCAAAGAGATAAATGCTGGTAAGGAGTTTAGGCCCCTGTCATCTTATCTCCCTTTTATAGTAAACGTGACTGAATAAAAACCGTAACTTACTCAACTTACTGAAGTAAGGAAGTCCTAAATTTCTGGAGAGGGTGTGAAACATCATGATCCATACAATAAAGGAAGAAAAATAAATAAAGATGAAAAGAAATAAAGAAATGAACTGCTTGTCAAAGAACATAGATTCTTAAGCAGCTTGGAATTGTTTTGCATCCAGAATCAGAAATTTCCAATATTTAAAGATCACTTATCTAATGTATCTTTTGGGGTTTTGTTGGATTTTTTTCATTTCAAGGATCTACATGGACAACAATCTTCTTATAGGGGATTCAAACACTTGCATTGCAAATTGCCCATTGGACCTGCTTGCTCTTCAATTAAGATTCTTTGGTGCTTGCATATCGGAGACTTTGGATCGAGAGGTGTCCCATGTTATTGTTGATGAACAGTGAGTTACATGTTGCTACTTTTATCAGGATATATTTGATATATTGTGTAGGCTACATCTAGGAGATGACTTAACTAACACAATTTACTTCTTTTTTTTGTGTGGACGGTAAACAACTAATTCCTTTCAGAAGTCGTCAAATATATCAATTTTAACATACATGGCCATTGCTCAAAGAATTTACACAGCTGCTTTTCCCTTCTCACTGCTACTTTGGTTTAGATCTAATTGTGATTTTCTCCCAGACCTGCATTCAGAAATCAGAAGTCAGTTGCACATTGAGTCAGCATAAATTCATTTTACATAAAAGATATTGAATGCATACAGTCCTAACAATTATTACAGTTTACTGTTGATATGAACAGAAAGTGAAATCTGTAAGAAATTTTATTGATTGAACTGATCTCTGAACTCAACTTCCACTCTCTTGTTTATAATGAAAAAGTTGAAGTCAGCATTACATTTGTTCATTGGAACTCTTCAGTGTGCTGATGTCAAGCCAATGCTGTTCTGTACAGCTGAGTTTTAATGAGAGCATTTGTTCAGATTTACTTGGATTCCTAGGAGTTTGTTTCTTCTTTTTCCTTTTTTTCCCTTAATATTTGTTTGTAGAAAGGGAGAAATCCAAATGAGCTGAGACACAAATTGTCCACAGAGTTTTGAATAAATGAATAAAGAGGTGAATCAATTTTCATTTTTACAGAGATAAACTTGACATTTACGATTAAATCTATTCCTCAGAGATTTATCACGACTTTCTTCTTTGAAAGGGGTGAGGAAGGCGAGGACCAAAAAATTCCACATAGTGTCCGAAAAATGGGTGCGAGCATGTGCAGAGGAGGGTTCCCTTTGCAATGAAAGATTATATGAGCCATAGACATAATATACATGTACCATCATTGTCATTTTTGTATTAAAGATTAAAATTTTATTCATGCCTCTTTGTGGATCAATCATTATAAGGAAAATCTGTTTTGTTTCATAAACTTATAAGTGTGAATTTCACATGTGAAAAGCGCCAATGAGAGAATTTAGATTTAGAGACCATGTTAAGATGCCATGAGTATTTTGACTACTTACGCAAAACTGTAAAGATATTTAATGAAGTTAATGGTGGGTGATAAATAATATGTTTATCAGTGCTTTTTATTGTGTCATAATAGTAGTATTATTATCATCATTATCATCATTACCAATTATTAACACCTCTGTGTTAATATCATATAATTGCTTTTATACAAATTGATGTCTGCTTCTGAGTGATTATTACTTAGAAGAAAAATAAAAAGGTTGAAAAACAAACATTGCTTTATACTTTATTTAGTTTTTGTCCCTTCTTCTTTTCTATAACTAATAACACTCATGTTGTAACAACGACCATATTAAGACAAATCCGATGCTTTATACACTCTAGTGTTTAGACAGTAATAAAGACTCAAGTGTAGTTTGTCATGATGAAAACAAATGGGCAAAACGGTTACAAAAGAAACATTCTCATTTAAATATTATTTGCCACCAATGTTTCATCACTTATTCATTCACAATTTTCAGTCAACAGATAATTGCTTCAAAAACTGATATTTTATCATGTGTTTTCAAAGTCCACAATAGATAACAATCTTTAGTAAGTGGAAAACCCAGAAAATTTTAACTTCTAAAGGCTTTATATCTATGTGAGTTGCCTTGAGCTTTTTGTTGGTTTGTGCCGGTGACAGAGCGAAGTGTTAGATGCAGCCCACTTGGAATCGGGACATCCAAATTTGACTCCTAGCCCAGGCAGATTTTTCATGGACCTTTTGTCAACTTCATAGCAAGTATGTACCTAGGTCTATTTAGATTTGATGAAAGTAAAGTCTGCATGGAAAGCAGTAGCAAACTACCACATAATGCCCTATGCCTGCAAACAAAATCTACACTCTACGCCAGTAAAAAAATCTTGACTCTACTCCTGCAAAGAACCTGAACTCTACCCAATATTGAGTATGAGATTTTTACTTTACTGTGCTTAGGATCAATGTATATGATATTTTTTTTTTTACATTTGATGTAAATGTCTGCAATGTCATTGTCATTCAAACGGCAAGGCAAGTACCGTACCTTACAACTGTGATCACATGCATTGCTGATAGTGATAGTAGTGATAGCCCATACGTCACAACTGTAATACAACATTTTTAAAAGTAATAATTCAGCAATCAATGTCTTACACAGTCACAGAGCTTAAAAGGCATGACAAATAAAATTATTTAAGATGGAATTTCTAAAGTTTATTGATTTACACTAATGATATCCAAGCAATGATCAATTATATTCATATCCTTACAAAGTACAAATCTTTCCCTACGCCATTACCAAATGTCAATCTGGACAACCTTGTTCCTTCATCAAGTAAATCGATGCGATAGCCTGCTTGGAGAGGTCACAGAATATCATGAGAAGTAACGATATATCAGAAATAGACGTGAAGAGTGATCAGTATACCTTTACCCCATTGATCTATCCCAAGTTATTGTTATGTGCCTGCCTGTCTGTCTGTCTGTCTGTCTGTCTGTCTGTCTCTCTCTCTCTCTCTCTCTCTCTCTCTCTCTCTCTCTCTCTCTCTCTCTCTCTCTCTCTCTCTCTCTCTCTCTCTCTCTCTCTCTGTGTGTTCCATCTCCCTCTGCCTGTCCACATCAGACCATCTTAAGAGCGAGGGGTAAGAAAGGTTTCTACTGTCGCTTCAAACTTCGTGCTTTTTACTCTTTAACACTGGGCGTGATCGGTTCTTTGTTTCTCTGATCCATGGACGGGCGGTGCTGGGACAAAGATATATATAATGGGTATTAGTGAGAGCTTCTTGTAGATTCTACTTCTTACATTTCTCTCGTTTACTAGCTTTTATTTTACTGTTTCTTCTTAATTCAAGCTGACATCACTACCTATTGTGGTGGATAGAGTAAATTCCAATAAAACAAAACAAAAACACAGCTACGGAATATGTCGGCGTATACTCAGCTCATTCGTATATTACAATAATTACATACACCATAGTTTCGTAAGTGTTACAGTAAGTTGTGGGCGGTTGGCAGGCACTGCTGGAAGGTCCATCCCTTCCCCTTGCTCTTTGACACATCTTTCCTCTCGTCGTTTCCTCTTAGTTGATCTCATCACTGCATAATTTGATGAACGAGAAAAATTGCACCGCACCAAACCAAATCTTCCCAAGTACGGTACATGTGATACATGTAATACTATTTTACTACATAATGTATTGCGTTTGCGGGAAAGAAATTCTATGCCATGCCCCCCCCCCCCCCCCCCCCCGACATCGGAACTACATACCATGCACCACAACAGAGAGAGAAGTGTTTGGTGATAAGTTTTGCCTTGACCTTTCCAGTCCCTCGTGCTAAATTGTTCCCACCCAGTTGGGCCACGTGTAACACAGCGCTTTGTGTTTCGATGGTGTAATGCAGCATGGAGAATTCCATGTTCTTCCTCCATGTTGCAAGTTTCGTTAAGCTGTGGTGGTGAACTGCGGCTTGTTTTGGAGTGACATTCATCACAAGGGCAAAAGGGTGAACAAATTAATGCAAATATCCTCATACTACGGTTATAACACAACCTATAATTTCAACTCAAATTGTTCTGTAAAGACAATCGAAAATAATATGTACATGTATTGTATACATTGTTGTACATATTAGTTTATGTATAACGTATTTTCTCTATCAATATCACTGGGCGCATGCAAATGGAAGAGGACAGCACTAACCGTTAATAATAATATGGTAGAGTTAGAGATGCATTGTATTATAAAGAAAACAATTGATCAAAAATCCTTATGAGAAGATTCGCCACTAATGGAGAAAATAACTTACTGTGTATGTTTTTTGTTTCGTTGAAGGCTTTTCGTTTTGTATCTGTTTTTGTTTTTGCTGGGTTCTTTGGGGTGGGTTTTTGTTGCTATTGGGTGTTTTTTTTTTTGAGCGTGTGTTTTATTTTGACTTGTCTTGTTAGGGATAAGGGGAAGGGGTACAGTATACAGGATTTCTAGCAGGTATAATATGATACGTGTTTCTTATGTCTTTTTTAAAAATATCTAATAAATGGCAAATAGACACTCGATCTTACCTTATTGAAGAGAATGCATGGCTTTCTGTTATAAGTACACGAGTTCGATCAAAACATCTGTGGCAATAACGATCTCACTACCCTACATATGATTCGAGATAATCTAAACTGGTAACAAAGTTGACTGCCCTCTATGCAAATCGTGAACTCGGTGACGTCTTGTCATATTATTGCATCTACTCAAGGTTCACTCTATTTGTAGGTCAGATATCGATGCACGTACCTTGTAAAAGGAAGGCTTATACGTCTACACCTCATTCTTAATGACACTTAAGTCTACATCTCATTCTTAATGACACTTAAGTCTACATCTTATTCTTAATGACACTTAAGTCTACATCTCATTCTTAATGACACTTAAGTCTACATCTCATTCTTAATGACACTTAAGTCTACATCTTATTCTTATTGACACTTAAGTCTACATCTTATTCTTAATGACACTTAAGTCTACATCTCATTCTTAATGACACTTAAGTCTACATCTCATTCTTAATGACACTTAAGTCTACATCTTATTCTTAATGACACTTAAGTCTACATCGTATTCTTATTGACACTTAAGTCTACATCTCCATCTTAATGACACTTAAGTCTACACCCTAACAGCGCCCCTTGATTTACGATATTAAAAATGTATTTTGTTCTTCGGCGGCTGAGAATCCTATTGCCCTAACTAGACAATTGGCGATTCTTTTAGTTATATGTAGGCCTAATCATCATCAGATTTACAGCCGCCAATTATTGAGCTGTCTCACACACAACAAATTATAATCAAATTCAGTCTTAGCTCTGTCCAGTGGCGAGGGGCTCCATAATCAAATAATCAGGAATTATCCTCTGAAAAAGCTTTTTTTGCTGAATTTATAAATACATGTCGACAACCGGGTGATGAAATCGTGTATGCCACAAAATCTTCAAAGATGACTTTTTGATGTTCATTAAAGCTTAGCACGATTTTACATCATGTGTTAAATCCCTGTTTGAAAAAAAGAAACACGCAAAGGTTGTAAATTGTGTAGTATAGAAATCACACACCTGCAGACCTGTCATCAGATCGGGGAATGAAATCGTTCAAGCCACAAGAAGTGGATCGATCGTTGGATAAACGATTTCATTTCCTGTGATATTTCGTACAATCTATCTATGGAAATTCTGAGTTGGTCGTTCTTTGTTCGTCAAATGCTATGTTACCACACCATAAGAGTTACCATATTTTGCATGTAGGTTCTAAATTATGATCCCAGATCGTTTTCATTTGAGGAATTCTTCTACCAGAAAAAGTGATGTTTAATTAATGAAAATTCCATTGTTTCCCCGTCATTGAGAAGAATTTTCATTTACCTATACTGCGATTTTGAACAGGTTTTTTTTATTAAAAAGTTGGAATAGGTACTATTCTATTCCTGTTAATGTAATGACACAAGATAATATGAAAGCCCCATAGGAACAAAGACGAGACAAACACAAGGAATACACAGTAAAATATCCTGGCCACAATGGGGATCGAACCCGCGACCTCTGCGTCGGCACCCATCGCCTCGCCATGAAAAGAAAGCGTGCTACCAACCGAGCTAACTACGTAGTAGAAGTGTAACTTCAGTATCGAATTCTGATCCTGTCGATTTAATAATCGTACTTGGTGTCACCTGGGATGTAACATGCTTGTATATAAATTATATAATTTCAAACTATAATTATATATAATGCATTCTTAACAATAATGTATAGCTAATCCACTTAACGGCAAGTGGCATTACAAATACAATGTACGTCACATGTAATCATGTATCCATTCTCATGCTGTAACCCCTAAATAATCACTGAACAACAGAGGAAAAGAGAGCGTCGCTACAATGGACTCGGCTACGCCCGGGGACTGAAGCGCACGCTGTTGAAATGTTGAGGCATCAAACAACGGGTGTTAAAACACACACACACAATAATCAGGTCATCGCTCTGATTTTATCACCAGTTTAATGTACCTTTCTCCCCTGTGGAAGTAAGAAATTAAAGTTTATTCAATGCCATTGCGGCACAGAGAGCCGGAGCGTATCCCGGTTTCTATAGCGTAAAGCGGAACAGGTGATAATAATCACCTCCTGGACAGGAGCCTGGCGCAGGTTTTCACTCCCAATGAAATAGTGCTTGTACTCATTGGCACCTGGGTCAAGTTGGGAAAATGCGCGTTAAATCATAAATGTCTTTTCCAAGGAACGCAACGTCGGGGTTATTTTTGCCGGGATTTGAACTCGGGGCCTCATAATCGCATGTCCGGCAGCCTAACCACTCGACCACCGATGTCACCACGTTGTGGAATGGGAACATAAATGCTTCAACGCATAAAAAAGAGCTAATGGGAATGACTGTGATTGGATGACGATGATGTTGGTAATGATGATGATGAGTTTGAATTGTATAAATTGACAATATGACATGGAAATAAAACTTAAACTATAAGAGATAATTACAAGGCAAGCGAATTAATTAACTCATAGCAATATATTCATTATTGCATGTATAGATATAATACTTATGATAAAATCACACAAACTAGTAATTTTGTGTGAAAAACAGATAGGCTTAATGATAGATTTTAATTCAAAATTAATGTCGAGGGAATGAGCGGACAGGGACTAACTTGTATTTTCTTAAACTCTGCGTTTAGATAAACCACCCACGGAGAAATGACTACGTGTATCAACAACAAAAGCAAAGGGATCCTCGTGTCAGCTAAGCATCTGGAGTGCCGTCTCCCATCATTGGCAATTTGACACATTGGCTGGGTCGTCCGTCTTTGGTTATCTTCTCAAAACAAAAGTCACCCCTCGCCCCTGACGTTTGTCACAGATTTCATTTAGATTTTGTCTTTACTCCAGATTCTCTTTCCCGCTGAGAACTGGAGTTAAGAGCGGCGATTCCAACGTTGGAGCGAATCAGTGAAGAGACTAACGCTTTCAACGATGCTATTCGTAGTGAAGCTGTTGATCGCTTCACCGCTGTTTCTCTGATTTTGACCATGCCATTCCAGTGATGGCCTTGACAAAGCATGTTAAAGATATACCGGAAGTTGAAGAATATATTATCCAAAACCAATTTCTGGATTTCATTCACGACTCATCTGCCAAGCCTTGTTTTTCCGATGAAGTTCTGGGCTATGGTACATAATGCAATCCCTAAAGTTGCTGCAAAGCCACTGAGATTGCTAGGTGCATCTCCCTCCACCTACCTCTGTGAGTCAGCTTTTTCGAGCGTTGTGACAAGAAAAACTAAAGCCCGAAATAGACTGCTCGATCTGGAGTCAGATTTGCGATATGCAATTTAAAAGTAAAAGAATCGTTGCCACAAACGAGTCCAAAAATCGCATTTGTTCCACTTGTTGATTTTTTGACACTGTGTTTCTAGTCATATATCGCTGCCAAAGCATCCTTAAGTTGCATTAAAATTATTTATTTCCATGTGTCGATGATTGGGGGGTTTTTTTACTGTTTTTTTCTAAGCGTGTAACGTTTAGGCAAACTGATTGATTTTTGGTGGTGGGAAATGGAGTTTGCTTATCGAAAAGTGGGTAATGGGGGGAAAAGGTAGAGAGCCATTCTCTTTTCCTCTCCCTATCTCACTCTTTCCCTTCCCTCCCCCCTCGCTCCCTCACTCCCTCCCCCCCCCTCTCTCTCTCTCTCATACACTCACACACATATGCACACACACACACACACACACACACCAGACACACGCGTGCGTGTTCGCACACACACACACATACACTAACTAGTAGATTAGGAAATGTGCAAAGTCCTATTTTATTGCCAAACAGTACTGAGCTATAGTATAGACGAATATCCAGTTAATTAAGAATAACGATACTCGTATTATGCATCCAGCACACTTGTCAAATTAATGCCGGCTACAATTCCTCTCAATAGTATGCATTTATGTGATAAATGCAAGTGTGTAAGTGCAATTCCATATTATTAAAATGTGTGCCGTTAATGATAAACCTTAAATGTTTGCAATGGTGGACACGGATGGAAGGAAGAGAGAAATGTCTCGTGCCGGATGTTAGGAGTTGTACAATGATAATACCTGTACCACGACACACACACACACACACATACACACACACATACACATACACACACAAACCCGGTTGTTTATGTAGCTTTTGATGATTACATTTACGATAATGATGATGATGACGACGAATTGTTCATCCACTGCATAGTGCAGCATTACGCAGATGGCCTCCAGTGGATTAATACATGTCTTAATTTTCTTCACACTGGTATTGAAGTATTGATAGCCTTAGCCTATTTCATCGTCTACTTACACAAAGAGTCTTTTCTAGTTTCGATGAACGAAGAATATGATCGAGGAGAGCGGAATTTCGATAATGATCCTTCACGGTCGACAGATTGAAGAACGTTCGAAAACGAAATGCAAACGTAGATTAATAACGATTGACACGAGATAAAAAAATAATAAAACAACAAAAACGTTAAGCTATCAATTCTATTTTATAGTACCTTTGCAAAGTATTAAATGTTGACTCACTTTATCCTAACATTGCATCTTTTCAAATTGTTTATTATTGATGCTCTTTATCAAAGTACCGGTATTTAAAAGGGGGGTGTTTTTTTTTGCTTTGTTTTGTTTTGTTTTTAAACAGTTTATTAATTCAGCCCTTAAAAGGTGGATTTTTCGTATGTTTTTAAACTATAAATTAATAATTTGTTGAGTCTCTTTATTTAAGCATTGAAAGGTTGTGTTTTTGTATTTTTCGAGCTGTTAGTTATTGAATCTCCTTACCTAAGCATCGAAAGGTGTATTTTCATGTCATTTAAAAAAATTTACATATATTTTTCAGTCTCAAATCATTGAAAGTTGGATTGTTCGTATCTTTTCGAACTGTTTATTTTTGAGTTTCTTTATCTAAGCATTGAAATGTGGGACGGGGGGGGGGGGAGCAGGGGGGGGGAGTTTATTGCAGTCTTTTTTTTTACCTGTTTTTAACGTTTATTGTTGAGTCTTTCTATATAATCATGAGTATCCAAGAGCGGATTTTTCGTATCTTGTCAAAATGTTTATTGTTGAGTCTTTCTATATAATCATGAGTATCCAAGAGCGGATTTTTCGTATCTTGTGAAAATGTTTATTGTTGAGTTTCTCTATATTATAATCATTAGCATCGTAGAACTGGTTTATCGTATCTTGCCAAAATGTTTATTGTTGAGTTTCTCTATATTATAATCATTAGCATCGTAGAACTGATTTATCTATATTATAATCTTGTCGTAGAAAATGTTTCAAAATGTTTATTGTTGAGTTTCTCTATATTATAATCATTAGCATCGTAGAACTGGTTTATCGTATTTTGTCAAAATGAGTTTCTCTATATTATAATCATTAGCATTGAGTTTCTTTATATGAGCATCAAAGAGTAGACGTTTCGTATCTTTTTAAAATGTTTATTGGTGAGTTTTGTTATTTTTTATTATATCAATCGAAAATTGGTTTTTCGCATCTTTTCAAGCTGTTTATTGGTGAATTTCGTTAGTTATCTAGCATTGGAAGGAGTATCTTTCGTATCTGTTCACAATGTTTATTGTTTAGTTGAGTTTCTTCGAGCATTGGCGGGGCTCTATTTGGCGAGATTGTCAATTGGCTGACTATACTGGCCTATACACATTTGTTGTTGTAGGACTATAAAAGCTATGCTACGTGCGTTCCTCTCCGATGCTATGCATGAGTGAGTGACAAATACGAAAACATGTAGCTGGATGAATCCGTTAGCTGTGTGAGGGCTGCCAGTCAAAGTGCAGGCGCCAATATCTTGCTGTTTGCTTTCTGTCAACACTCTGGTCATTATTGCTACATTATGCCTGGCGCGTTGTCATGTTATGCACCAGCCATAATGATCGATAATATTAGTTTTTTTAACTAAAAGTTATAATACATGCACCGCATTGTAAATAATTAGACTGTAGCTACGGCTTAAACTGAAGGTATTAGTATTTCGAATGATGATAGAGATTAGTATTTTGAAAAACACATTGGTTTAAGCCTTCAAGAAGACAGATCTAATCTATAACTTTCCTTAATGTATCATAATCCCTTCTCATCAAGTGAGGTTCACTGTATGATTGGTCACTGGTATTTAATCATTATCAATCAATAACTTTAACAAACAACAAATCAAACCATCGCGCATGTTTGTAGTCGCCCTTTAATGTAATTTGAATCGTACCTACACATACATAGAAAGACAGGCAGATATATACAAATAGGTTGTTTTTGTTGTTACTGATCCAGCAGCGCTCGGACGTAAATTGTCCTTCGGCCCAATACCATGTACTGATATCTGCAGGTGTTTTCCATCTGTTGTAGGTTTCCATAAACAGTGTTCCAAGTATCAGGTTTCTCGGGAAGTAGCTTGTCGCGTAGGTCTTTCAATTTGTGGTATTCAAATATGTGATTAGTTACAGTTTCATGGGGGTGGTCACATGGAGAGAACACTGGGGCATGTTCAGGATTTATTCTGTTTAGATGCATGTTTAGCTGTATGTGGTGTGTTCGGAGCCTGAACATGGTGACTTAGTCTTTTCGTTTAAGTTGGTTGATGTTGTCATTTATTTGTGGGATGACCATATGTCGGTATACATCTCTTCCAGTCTTTCCCAGAGCCCATCTGTTCATCCAGTCCTCTTTGATGTTAAATTTGATGATTTGTTTTGCGGTCTGCATTGTAGTTTTTGTGTTTGGTTGTTCTTGTCTAGATCCCCTTTTGGCAAGAGTGTCTGCTTTGTCATTTCCTGGTGTGTTTACATGTCCAGGGATCCATTGCATTACTAGCTTGACGCCATAGGTTTTAATTAGTTGGTCAGCTTCTAATCGTGTTTGTCTGAGATCAGATCTCTGGCAGTCGTTGAGAGCTTGTAGGACAGACATTGCATCTGTAAAAATGACGATATCTGATATTTTAGCTGGGAATGTATTGAAAACAGTGTTGAGGTGGTAGAGTACTGTTTTATGGCTTCAAAGTTGGTACATTTTTCTCCGCAAGTCCGAGAGAATTCATTAGAGGTACCATCTGGGTATGGGATGTAGATACCATCTGGGTATGGTATGTAGATACCATAATAAATAAAAGTTTTCTTACACCCTTAGCTTTGAGGTTGCATATGTGCTTTTTCATGGTTAGCTGATGGTCTAGCTGTACACCAAGATATATTGGTTTGATGTTGCTTTGAGAGCTGACCCATCTATGTATACATGGATCCAGCTATCAGGGCAGTCATTAATTTTTTTGTTGTGGTGACACCATCAGGGTTAGCGGATCTGATTTCTTTATTTGATTGTCTATCAACTCCATCTTGATTTGAGGCTCTTTGAATACGATATTTAGTGGGTCTCTGTTCACCCGTGGTGTTTCTTTTCTTTGTTCCGGGAGATAGTGTCTTTCTTTTCTCTCCATAGTATGATGTAGTGGTGATTTCTGCTTTTTTCTATATTTTGGTTGTCAGTTATCGACAATTTTTATGTTTGGATGGGTAGAACTCATCCTTTTGCTTCTTTCATATACCTCTTATACTGCTTTGTCCCTGCGCATGTCAAGAGGTTCCACATTGTTATATATTTCACGCGCAGCTGTGGGGATTGATCTCATGGCTCCACTAATAATCAGGTTGGATTTGCTGCATGAGCTTAGGATAGAACTGCTATACTCGAGGGATGGGCGAATATATCCCAAGTACAGGTTTCTAAGAGTCTGTTTATCTGATCCCCATGAGGTGCTTGCTAACTTCTTTAAAAGATTGAGTTTTCTTACACCCTTAGCTTTGAGGTTGCATATGTGCTTTTTCATGGTTAGCTGATGGTCTAGCTGTACACCAAGATATATTGGTTTGTTCTCTTTCTCAAGCTGTTCACCATTGCTGGTTAGTTTTAGTTTGAGTTTGGCAATCTTGTGGCTTTTTGTGAATTTGGTGTAAACTCTTTTAGATGTATTAATTTTTATCTTCCATTTCTGGCAATACGCATTAAGTCTCTTCAGGTTCTCATTCATTTTCCGAACTGCTATTTTTGTATTTCTGCTTGTTTACCATATTGCCAAGTCGTCTACGTATAGGGTTGTTTCAGACTTGAGCACATCTGAAAGGCTATTGATGTAAACAAGCAACAAGGTGCAACTTAATGATAAACCCTGTGGTAAGCCTTCTTCAAGAACTTCATTGGACGAAATTGCATTGTTCATTTTCGTTTGTATTGTTTCGGTCCGTCAGAAACCGCTTGATCCATTCGTAGAACATCCCATGGATTCACAGGTTCATCATTTTGATGAAGAGACCCTTTCTCCACACACGATCACATGCTTGTTGTAGATCAACAAATACGGCTATCGTGTTGCTCTTCTCTTGGAAGCCGTCATGGATGAACTAAGTTAATCTGAACAGCTGGTCTTCTGTGCAGCTGTTTGCTCTAAATCCAGCTTATTTTGAACTGATGCTGTTAGTGGCTTCAAGGTACCAATAGAGGCGATGGTTTATCATTCTTTCAGCCAGTTTCCCAATACATGATGTTAGTGATATTGGTCTGTAGCTCTTGGGTTCATTAACTGGTTTGTTCTTCTTGAGGCAGATAGAGAAAGAGAGAGAGAGAGAGAGAGAGAGAGAGAGAGAGAGAGAGAGAGAGAGAGAGAGAGAGAGAGAGAGAGAGAGAGAGAGAGAAAGAGAGGGAGAGAGAGAGAAGAGAGAGAGAGAAAGAGAGAGAGAGAGAGAGAGAAGAGAGAGAGAGAGAGAGAGAGAGAGAGAGAGAGAGAGAGAGAGAGAGAGAGAGAGAGAGAGAGAGAGAGAGAGAGAGAGAGAGAGAGAGAGAGAGAGAGAGAGAGAGAGAGAGAGAGAGAGAGAGAGAGAGAGAGAGAGAGAGAGAGAAAGATAGAGACAGAGATACAGAGACAGAGAGAGAGACAGAGAGAGAGACAGAGCTAGAGACAGACATACAGAGACAAGGTGGGACATATACAGAGACATAGACAGAGACACAGACATAATGCATACGTGTCTACATAAAGACACACACACACACACACACACACACACAGGTATTCCCCATTTTATCAAGTACGCTTATTAGATCGAGTTAATATTCGATAGTGAGGTTACGCAAGTAGGCGTGCATGATACCATTCCATTTTTCTAATTATGAAACCTGTTTAAAATGGTGGCTTAGGTGAATGGAAACTCTACTCAAAGACGTGGAAACAATGAAATTCTCTTTAATTCGGTCACTTTTGGTGAAACAATTCTTTATATGAAAACGATCCTGAGATCTTTTATAACCTACTTGCAAAATATGATTAATCTCAGTGGCCTAGTAACAGAGCCTTTAGCGCATTAAGAACGACCAACTAAAATTATATAATACAAACATGGTACACCCCGGGGAATACCAAGTACGATTATTAGATCGAGTCAGTATTCGCGACTGAGGGCACACAGGGAGGTGTAAGCGGTAGGCCTACTTTTCCAACTTTTTAATTATAAAACTTGTTTAAAATGGGGCTTAGGTGAATGCAAATTCTTCTCAAAGACGGGGCGACAATGAACTTTTAATTAATCAAACGTCACTTATGATAACAAAAAATGTATGAAAGTAAAACATTCATGGGATCATTTAGAACCTACGTAGAAAATATGGTTACTCTTAGTGGCATGGGACGGGAGCCTTTGATGAATAAAGAACAACCAACTCAGAATTATAATTATAGATATTGAATGGTATTACCGTTGAAAACATGTACTATAATTGAATCGCTCTATCTTTGGATGATTAGATGTAAGAGAATATAACCAATTTATCTCATTCACCCGAGGAGGAAAATGAGTATAAAAATAATAAATAAAAAAGACTGAGAACTCTCTCCTGTTTGCCACCGTCCAGAAGAGGAATTTAAAAGACAAATATAGTGAGGCAATATCTAGCTAAAACTTGAAAATAGTGAGAAATAGAATAAGAAATATCTCATAGAACTAAATAGTTTCATAGTAGTGAATATGAATTATAGGGATAGCTAACAACGTGCAGAAAGGCCGTTATTAATTTATTACAAAGGGAAAGGGACTGGGAGAGATGCAGTGACCCTGAGGACAGCCTGGCATGGCGAGTGGTGAGTGGAAGCAAATGATGCTGGGGGTGCAGAGGGAGGGGATGCATGGGTGATTGCGTGGCTACAGCACTGATGAAACTTCTTCAGCTTTTGCATTATTGAGAGCATGCTCTCCCTTGCAATTCGCACTTTTCTCATAGGACACTGGGTTGTATTATATCTTAGAACACACTTGGCGCGTCTGTTTGAAGTATGCTTGATCCATTACGCTTCATTCGGTGATATCGGGAGCAGAACGCAGGTCTTTTTGCTTCTTTGTTTTTTTTTACAAGTGTAGTTATACACTTTACATTAACATCTATGTGCTCTTGAAGAGGCCAACTCTCATCATCTCGGTGAAACTGAATCATGACAACATACATGTAATTTGATTACATCATTCCACAATCTGAACATGTTAGAGACATGTGGCCGAAGAGCTAGGCTGATCCCAATTTTGAAAAATAAAAACCCACACTTTTTTCTTGTGTGAATGTTCCTATTGAAAATAGTACATGAAATGAAAGTATTTACGATGGACGCTAGTATGAAGCTACAACAATTAGTAACGATAGAGTATGTCTATTGTGTTGAGTGTGAATGGTGAATTCATTGTAACTAGAATATGTGTTTTGAATTAAATCAACTTTTATTTCAGGCAAACCTTTTGTTGTGTTTATCTTTTTTCTTCTTTTTTGTTGTTGCTTTCCTGTCTTTTTTTTTTTTTTTTTTTTGTCTTTTTTTTGCAGATAGACCCTGAGATCACCACAATGGTGGATGCGGTAAATTTTAATGAAACGAACAATTTTGCAGATGACATTGAAGCCTATTTACCAAGTTCTGGCACGTTCATGTCAACCATCTAGAATTTCAATGTAATTCTCAACTGTTTAACAAGGATTAAGAAAAAAAGGATCAAATCCTAGTACAAAAGATAAAACACAAAAAATTATTCATTGATTTATATGAGGTCGGGGGGGGGGGGGGGGGGGAAGGGGACTATGAAATATAGACTGTTAGCGATTAAACATACCATAGATTATTTATCCTCGGATAACTGTTTGTGCAGGTAAATTAAACAAACTCAAACAAAACCAGAAAAATACCATACAAAAATAGTATACACATAAAGAAGTGTATGCATTATATACGATATGTTTGCTTATCAATGTATGCAAAATATGTGTGTTTGTATCAACGTAATATGTATGTTTGACGGCTGTAGAGGGACTGAAGAAGGCAGCCAGAAAAATTAAAGACAGAAAAAAAAACAGACAGGCAGATGTCGAGACAAACCCAAATCTATGATGATCCCTCTTCCTGATGTTGATATCTAGCTTTTCTCTTTGAGGATTTGCTTGTCTGATAGATAAGGTGATGGCATAGAGAAAGGGTGATAGAAGGGGTGATGACATAGAGAAAGGGGGATAGAAGGGTGATGACATAGAGAAAGAGGGATAGAATATTGATGACATAGAGAAAAGGGGATAGAAGGGTGATGACATAGAGAAAGTGGGATAGAAGGGTGATGACATAGAGAAAGGGGGATAGAAGGGTGATGACATAGAGAAAGTGGGATAGAATGGTGATGACATGGGATAGAAGGGTGATGACATAGAGAAAATGGGATAAAAGGGTGATGACATAGAGGAAGGGTGATAGAGTGGTGATCACATAGAGACATGGTGATAAAACGGATGATGACACAGAGAAAGGGTGATAGAAGGGGTGATAACAGAGCAAGGGTGATAGAAGGGGTGATAACATAGAGGAAGGGTGATAGACAGAAACAATTGAGGAAGGGTAAAGGAAGCGTGATAGAATGGCTGAAAATATTGAAGAAGGGGGATGGAAGAGGTGATAATATAGAGGAAGTGTGGAAGTCGGGATGAAAACATAGAGGAAGGGGGATATAAGGGGTGATGACATAGAGAAATGGTGATGGAATGGTAAAAACATAGAGGAATGGGGATAGAAGGGGTGATAAAATAGAGGAAGGGGTGAAAGTCGGGGTGAAAACATAGAGGAAGGGTGAAAAAAGGGTGATGCCATAGAGGAAGGGTGTAGAATGGGGAAAACATAGAGGAAGGGGTAGAAGGGGTGATAACATAGAGGAAGGGTGGAAGTCGGGATGAAAACATAGATGAAGGGTGGAAATCGGGAAAAAACATAGATGAAGGGTGCTAGAAAGGGTGATGACATAGAGGAAGGGTGGAAGTCGAGATGAAAACATAGAGGAAGCGTGGAAATCGGGGGGGAAAAAAGATGAAGGGTGCTAGAAGGGGTGATGACATAGAGGAAGAACGATAGAAGCGGTAATAACATAGAGTGAGGGTGATACAAGGGTGATAACATAGAGGGAGGGTGATAGAAGGGTGATAACATAGAGCAAGGGTGATAGAATGGGTGATAACAGAGAGGAAGGAGGATAGAAGGGTGATTACATAGACGAAGGGCGATATAAGGGGTAATAACATAGAGGACAGGTGGTAGATGCGGTGACAACATAGAGGGAGTGGGATAGATGGTGTGATAACATAGAGGAAGGGTGGAGACGGGGTGAAAACATAGAGGAAGGATAGAAGACGGGGTGAAATTATAGAGGAAGGGTGGAGACGGGGTGAAAACATAGAGGAAGGGTGATATATGGGGTGAAAACATAGAGGAAGGGTGATATATGGGGTGAAAACATAGAGGAAGGGTGATATATGGGGTGAAAACATAGAGGAAGGGTGATATATGGGGTGAAAACATAGAGGAGGAAGGGTGATATATGGGGTGAAAACATAGAGGAAGGGTGATAGAGGAATATGGGGTGAAAACATAGAGGGGGAAGGGGTGATATAGAAGGGTGAAAACATAGAGGAAGCGCGGAAGACGAGGTGAAAACATAGAGGAAGTGTGGTAGACGGGGCGAAAACATAAAGAAAAGGGGATAGAAGGGGTGAAAACATAGAAGAAGGGTGACATATGGGGTGATAAATATAGAGGAAGGGTGGAAGACGGGTGATACGATGTGGGTAAAACATAGAGGAAGGGTGGAAGGGTGGATAGTTATGGGGTTGAGGAAGGGTGATAGAAAGAGTGGGGGTTTAGAAGGAAAGGAGGGTATTAACTGAGAGTAAGAGCTGGTGGACGGATGCAATGAAGAGATACACAAATGATGTTTATCGATTTCTGCTATGATTTTTATTAATGATCATAGTGATTGAAACCAGTCAAAGTGATGACGGACATTGTATTGTTGTGCCTGGTATTCAAAGAGGTCGTGTGCGTCATATTTCGAGAAAACCCCCCCCTCCCCTCCTGCCTCTTTAAACCCGTCAAATGCCTAGAAGTGGCAATGTTCTTATTGTTGTGACATTTCTTTGATATTGATTTCTACTTTATTTTACAAAGTACATTGTTTTTCATAGAGTTATCATTGTGTTTGCGTCAAGTAGGTTTTGCAAAATGTACCTGAAATAAACACTTCATAATTTATTTGTTCCCATGGCAAAGGAGAGGATGTTTTAATAAATAGATTCAGTAACGAAATATATTAGGTAATACTAGGGTTTGAACCTTCGTGTCTAGCAAGATATTCACCTATATAAAGGATAAAAGGATGCACGGCACACACCTTTGCCTTCTCCATGTCAATTCCAAATCTCTTCTCTCTCTCCCTCCCTCCCCCTCTCTCTCTCTCTCTCTCTCTCTCTCTCTCTCTCTCTCTCTCTCTCTCTCTCTCTCTCTCTCTCTCTCTCTCTCTCTCTCTCTCTCTCTCTCTCTCTCTCTCTCTCTCTCCTCTCTCTCTCTCTCTCTCCCTCCTCCCTCCCTCCCTCTCCCTCCCTCCCCTCCCCCCTTCCCTCTCCCTCTGTCTCTCTGTCTCTGTCTCTGTCTCTGTCTCTGTCTCTGTCTCTGATCTGTCTCTGTCTCTGTCTCTCTCTCTCTCTCTCTCTCTCTCTCTCTCTCTCTCTCTCTAGCTCTCTCTCTCTCTCTCTCTCTCTCTCTCTCTCTCTCTCTCTCTCTCTCTCTCTCTCTCTCTCTCTCTCTCTCTCTCTCTCTCTCTCTCTCTCTCTCTCTCTCTCTCTCTCTCTCTCTCTAAAATATTATATCCTGGGCTAGATATCTCTTCTCATACTCATATTACATTTTTAGAATAAATTTACTGTCTCCAGGTGTGTCCCATATATCATAAGTGAGAATTTGTTCTGCTGGATGAGCTTTATTTTGAATGGCCTGTATTTCTAAACAACAACAAAAAGCCATTTAACTATTTAACTCTTCTCATTGGATGAATGACTCATGGAATTGTCTCTTATAGCTTATGTCATCAGATGTACCCCTCAACTGTCCCCAGCATTAATATTAATCATGTCTAGATGAGTTTTAGAACAGACAATGTTTGCAGAAATTGAGAGATAGGTAGCAGATTATAGACAAGAGATAGTCGATACAGTAATCCAGATCTACTTGCAGATGAAGGCATGTCACAGATGATTCTTGTCTAGATGAATAGAACAGACAATGTGACAAACAGATATATGATTTTATATAGGATTTAGACAGGCAGACAGACAGTCAGATATGGTAATGAGTAGTTTACAGAGAGAGAGAGAGAGAGAGAGAGAGAGAGAGAGAGAGAGAGAGAGAGAGAGAGAGAGAGAGAGAGAGAGAGAGAGAGAGAGAGAGAGAGAGAGAGAGAGAGAGAGAGAGAGAGAGACAGATAGACAGACAGACACAGACAGTGAAACAAACACATGATACAGATTCATCCATCAAGATAAACACGGAGAGAGGAGGGGGGAATACAGACAGAGAGAAAGAGAGAGCGACAGATAGACAGACAGAAAGACAGACAGAGATAGAGACAAAGATGAAGACCAGACAGATAGACAGACATTGAACAGATTGATTGTACGGTTGAATGGAATTATACTTGTCATAGCAAAGATTGGAGTAATGATGTTTGGCCTGAACGTGATTTGTATTGTTGTTGTACGGCTGTCGTTTTCAGGGACATGGAAAAGAATCGAGAATTGAAACCCTGTTACATCGGTTGTACTTCAAAATATACATGTATTATTTATATCAAACTTGATGTCCATATTAGTCTCTTTCGATACGCCCCTTGCCTCTCTGTCCGTCTTTGTCCTCCCCTCACTGCAGTTGGCTGTTTACAAACAAATTATTATCCCTTGAAAATGTGTATTGATGATAGCTTTGCAAATATTAACATAAACAGAAAATTTAACTAAGACGCATGACTCAATCTTTATTATGGGGCGGATAAGAAGATGGGCAAAACTTCCCTTTCTTTTTTCTCTCATTGACAGCTGAACGCGACAGCCTGTTCCAGCAACGTTCAGCTTACGAGTGCCTGGAAGATAAACGTGTGCACATTGGTATATCTTGTGCGTGAGTATGTGTGAGCATGTGTTTCTTTGTGTGCATATCCATGTCACAGCTACACAGTAGGCTGTTCGGGGGAAACATTAAATTTGCATTTCCTCGTGAAAAGTCGATTGGACCTGGCAACAAGAAGGCATGACGGAATGTTTGGATGACAAATACTTTGTTTGTTTGTTTGTTTCGTCGTGTTTTTTTTCTCTTCAATGAACAATGGTTTCTGGGTTCAGATGGATTTTTCAAATTGGAAAAGGGATTTCAAATTAGATGGTTGTTGTCAAATTTTAGATCTTTAACTTAGTGAATTTTCAACTTGCAAGAATTTGAGTGATGTTGATGCAGTTCCACTTAGAGCTCCTCATCCACGCTGTGTCATTAATCCTTTAGGACTACTTACTGTACTCCTTTCGATCTGTAAGGTATTCACTACTGAACTAGAATACGATACTACTTCTGCTACTACTACATCTACTACTAATCTTGCTACTGATTCTACTAGTCAGGTAATATTTTGTGGTCGACAGTGTCGAAAGACCTCTGGTACTCACGTCCAAAAGAAGCGTGCTACCAACCGAGCTAACTAGTACTATACATTACGACCACAGCTACTTACTTCTCAAGGAGGTTGCTACTACTACTACTAGTACTATTACTGGACACGGACAGAGGTCCCGTAGTAGACTGTTTCCGATACCTTGGCTGTTTCCAGTTTTGTATCCAAACCCCGGGAAGGTGGATGGAATCAAAATTTGTTTAAACAAAAAAACCGACTACTTGTTACTTCCACTACTGATTACGTCTACTACTAATACTACTTTTTGCTACTTTTTCCTTTGTGTACTACTACTACTACTGTATTATTATTAATTACTACCACTACTATTATTACTTACGATTATTGCTGCCGTTACTACTAACTACTACTACTACCTATAATTTTACTATGATTGTCTTTATCCACTGAAGGCTTCTTGATAAGTCAGGAGGCACTTAACATTTGACATCCTCTAAGGTCTTTTTGAAAAATGCATACAAGCGATGGAAATTCTGGAGTTATTATCGATTTGCAGTTGACAATGGAACCGTTTCAAGACATTGAGTGGAGTCAAGGTCGGTCGAATTTGATTTCTGACCATCTCTTTAAGGTTGATTGCCAGGGTTGGCTTATAAGAGTTGGTCAATCAGAGCATCGAGATATTTAGGAGCATGTCCGTTTGTGCATTTGTAAGTGTGGCAAGCAAATTTGAAAGTTATTCTCTTTTCGGTAGGAGGCCAGTGCAGCGAGTGCAGGAGGCTGATGCTCTTACGTAAATGTATCTTTGTAATGACCCTGGCTGTTTTGAATCACCTGCAATTTTTTTAGTGTTTGCTGGCAGACCATAGAGAAAGAGCATTACAGCAATCCAGTCTACTTGTGATGAGGGTATGCACGATGGTTCCTGCTGACTCTGTGTCGAGTATATCTCTGATTTTGTACAGGTTCCTCAGATGATATGTGTAGTTTTCAGTGCAGTGTTACATGTTCTTCCATAGTCGGCGATTCGTCGAGATGGCCAAGATTGCGTACATATGTTAAACGATTGTACAGTCCAGAAGAAATGGGCTTGACGATTGATTTTCATCTTCTCTTTTTTAACGGCAATGAGTTTGGTTTTGTCCTCGTTGAGTTTCAATTTGTTTAGGTTTATCCATGATTTTATTTTAACAACGCATGACTCAATCGAACTCGATGGATACAGTGATTCAGGCGAGACTGGGACAAATGATCATTAAAGGTGGAAGTCGACGCCGGCAGATGACAGAATACAGAGGTGATGTAGATTGAAAAGGATATCAAGGACCGAGTCTTGCGGTGATGTTGATATTTGCTTAGTGAATCTTGCGGTGATGTTGATATTTCAGTGAATCTTGCGGTGATGTTGATATTTGCTTGGTGAATCTTGCGGTGATGTTGATATTTGCTCGATATTTTTTGGTCAAATTAGGGCTTTCTGTTTTCGATCATATTCAATGAACCAGTTCAGAGTGCAATATCTTACCTGAATCTCGTCAGTAATATTTTGTGGTCGACAGTGTTGGTAATAGTAATACATTAGGATTGTTCTCAAGGAGGTTGATAAATGATAATATTAAATCGCAGAAGGGCTGTTTCCGTACTGTGTCCAGTTTTGGAAGGTTTCAGTTTTTGTATCCGAGATTTTGTTATCCATGTGATCGAGCAGTCTTTTTTTGCAACGATTTTTTTACTGTTTTTTTTAAGTGGAAGTTTGAAATTGCCGATAATTTTTCAGATTGTCTTTATCCAGTGAAGGTTTCTTAATAAGAGCAGTATTTGCTTCTTTGAAAACTGATGGAAACTTTAGTCCTTATCGAGCAGTTGACAATGGTTGTAATTTAATTCAAGTCGTAAATGCATTCTATAAACAGATATGTTGGTAGGGTCTAACTGGCAGGATTTGTTCGGGCTTTGCGAACTACATGTATGATTTCATCTTCTGTCGCTGGCTCAAGACACGACAAGGGAGTGATTCCACTTGTCTGGCTTGTTTGAGGGAATATGGCAACTGGTGTTGGTCTAGGTCAGATAGAAGATAGTTTGAGATAATCAAGTGTCTTTTTTCTGATATGCTGGCTTTATAGGAAAATTATTAAAAACAACGATGTCATGATCGGACATGATTTGGTACAACAGACAGATGGATTGATATATCTGATGTCCGATTAATAACCAAATCAAGAATATGGTCTTTCCCCTATTAACTCTTTTGGTCAAATTGCACGTTTCGATCATATCGATGAGTGGTGTTGTAATTCCATCTCTTTTGATGTCGATTCGGGTGTTAAATCATAAAAGTATTTCAAGGTTTCAGAGATTTTGCTGTGATACAGTCTTTAAATTCTGCAAGAACTGCTCTCTCTCTAATACTACTTCTGCTAATACTACTTCTCTACTACTTACGTTTACTACTACGTTTACTACTACTACTACTACACTTTACTACTACTACTACTACTACTACTACTACTACTACTACTACTACTACGTTTACAACTACTACTACTACTAACACTACTACGTCTACTACAACTACTACGTCTACTACTACTGGCTGCTGCTACTACTACTACTACTACTACTACTACTACTACTACTACTGCTAGTTAGCTCGGTTGGTAGCACGCTTTCTTTTCATGGCGAGGCGATGGGTGCCGACGCAGAGGTTGCGGATTCGATCCCCATGGTGGCCAGGATTTTTTTCTGTCTATTCCTTTGTGTTTGTTTCGTTTCTGTTCCTATGGGGATTTCATATTATCTTGTGTCATTACATTAACTTCCGACATGCCCTTGCCTCACAGCTTGTCTTTATCTACTACTACTACTACTACTTTTTCCACTCACCTCACCCAACTTGCTCTCCACCTCCAACTTGCAATCCTCGCTTTCCCCTTATTTTTTTTTCTTTTACGTGGGACCAATTCTTTACGCTCCTATCAATTATAAACAATACATTTACAGAAAGCATGAATTTGAGATTGAGATAATGTTAAAAAGTAAACTTTGTTTGTGTTAGATCCTGGCCACAGAAACTGTATGGTTTTTTTTCAAAGACGTTCATCCTTCGATAAAATATTTCCTCTCCCACAATGAGTTGTTTATCATCATCATTAATATCTTTTCTTCTTCCTTTTATTATTTTTCTATTCAAGGATCAAAGTATTTGCCACTACTAAAATGAAAAAGCAAGGGTGATATTATCAACCTATACAACCAAAACTGTTGGCACCACAACCATAATTACTCACCACTGCACTCCGGGTCTTTGTTTGTTTGCTAACAAAAAGTTTTAATAAAAGTTACAAGTATTTGATATGTGGGTGTCAATTTTTCATCTTTTTAAGGTGGCGGGGAGGAGGGGTCGTCGAGCGGGGAGGATGGGGGGAGTGGGGTGTTCGTTTTATTGTGTTGCGCTTTGTTGTTTTTTGCCAGTTTCCTGCTTTTGAAAGGATTGTTTAAATGTTGTGGTGGCCCAGATGTTGGCACTAAAGACAACTGCTTCGTCCGCCTACTGAGTAATAATCTCTCTCTCACTCTCTCTCTCTCTCTCTCTCTCTCTCTCTCTCTCTCTCTCTCTCTCTCTCTCTCTCTCTCTCTCTCTCTCTCTCTCTCTCTCTCTCTCTCTCTCTCTCTCTCTCTCTCTCTCTCTCTCTCTCTCTCTCTCTCTCTCTCTCTCTCTCTCTCTCTCTCTCTCTCTCTCTCTCTCTCTCTCTCTCTCTCTCTCTCTCTCTCTCTCTCTCTCTCTCTCTCTCTCTCTCTCTCCCTCCCTCCCTCCCTCCCTCCCTCCCTCCTCCCTCTCTCTCTCTCTCTCTCCCTCCCTCCTCCCTCCCTCCCTCCCTCCCTCTCTCTCTCTCTCCTCTCTCCCTCTCTCCCTCTCCCTCTCTCCCTCCCTCCCTCTCTCCCTCTTTCTCCCTCCCTCCCTCCCTCCCTCCCTCTCTCCCCCTCTCTCTCTCTCTCTCTATATATATATATATATATATATATATATATATATATATTTATATGTATATAAATATATTTTATATATATATATATATATATATATATATATATATATATATATATATCCTTCCCTCCCTCCCTCCCTCTCTCTCTCTCCCTTTATCGTGTTTTGCTGAGCTTTGCCTTTCATTCCTCATTTGATCTATATTATTGTTCTCTTCGGATACTCTTTCCATCCGCTTATCTCACATTACAATTACAAGCCTCTTTACATGAATTAAGTTATAAATGAATCGTGATCTGTTCGCTTATGAGCTTCTCCCTTTGCATCAATATTCATTCTATAAAAAGAAATCCATTCATGTAGAGATTTACTGCGCATTCAACAGATTCATAATTGTGATACTTGGCAAGAGAAGAGGAAGAAGAAGAAGAAGAAGAAGAAGAAGAAGAAGAAGAAGAAGAAGAAGAAGAAGAAGAAGAAGAAGAAGAAGAAGAAGAAGAAGAAGAAGAAGAAGAAGAAGAAGAAGAAGAAGAAGAAGAAAGAAGAAGAAGAAGAAAAGAAGAAGAAGAAGAAGAAGAAAAGAAGAAGAAGAAGAAAAAGAAGAAGAAAAGAAGAAGAAGAAGAAGAAGAAGAAGAAGAAGAAGAAGAAGAAGAAGAAGAAGAAGAAGAAGAAGAAGAAGAAGAAGAAGAAGAAGAAGAAGAAGAAGAAGAAGAAGAAGAAGAAGAAGAAAGGAGAAGAAGAAAGGAGAAGAAGAAGGAAGAAGAAGAAGAAGAAGAAGAAGAAGAAGAAGAAGAAGAAGAAGAAGAAGAAGAAGAAGAAGAAGAAGAAGAAGAAGAAGAAGAAGAAGAAGAACGAAGAAGAAGAAGAAGAAGAAGAAAAAGAAGAAGAACAACAACAACAACAACTACAATAAGAATAACAACAACAAGAACAAGAACCGTTCAGTTTGCAATAACCATTGGGTAAATGTTGCCTTAATAATCATGTTCAAACAGACGGATGAGTATAGCCCTCAAATTAGTGAAATTACAGATGAATAGGCAGCTATGGATCTTGAAGAAAACGTTAATTCCAAGCCATATTCCTCCCACTCTTCCCCCATCAGACGACGTTATGACGCTTGGGATCATCCTGATATTAAAGATAGCCAGCTTTACACAGCTGTAGCGGTGGTTTTAACATGGTTCACTATCGCCACGAGGCCGGCGGTCGAGTCGATGGAGGGAGCGTCTGGCCCAACCGATCAATAGACACTGTACTACCGATACCGTTCAACGTGAGGGCGAGCACAGCAGTCGTGCATCTCCAGTAAGGAACGACCCATTTATGTCGGGAGGGGTGGAAGCTTTGGCAGACGATCGGCACACCCAAAGACGTGAGCGCAAAACGAGACTGGGTAAATTGAATAAAAAGTAGATCTCCCCTTCAGGATTTTCCAACATTATAATGGATCCCTCCATCGTAGCTGCCAGAAATAGCGAAGTGTTACCTTCAAGAACAATGCCTTGTGTCAGGGAGTTTAAAATTGTTCGAGGATGAGCAGTTATTTGTGTGTAAACCGTGGAAGGTAGGAAAATAAAAACGATACCAATAATACTGTTGATACATTATTATGCAAGGTGGAACGAATGAAGCGATGGTCCAATTGCGTTCCCCGTTGAATGTGTAGCTCACCAGTAGCTGGTGTATGATTATGGAGGAACTGGGTTGCTAAATGTGGTGGCAGTTGCTGTGGTATGAGGGTGAGCCAGTAACTCAAAATGGCTTTAAATGATTTTGTAACGCTTTTGCGGAATGTCTATTGCGTTTGAAACAAGAATAGAGGACTACTAATCAAATGTAATCTAGATCATATCGTTACTTGATCAGGCTTTGTTTACGGTATAATAAACGGACGATCTGATGTAGATGATATATAGAGTCGGATTGGAGCGGCAGGGCTCAAAGAAGTCAAACAATTTACACTTCTATCTCTGTGGATTGGAACATACCGCTTTTAACTATCCCCATGCTAAGCCATAACGATGCTATTTCGTGTATGTGTGTATGGGGGGAGTGTTGTATGTGTGGGTTCGTTTGTGTGTGGGTAGTCTATATTGTTTCACTATCATTCGCACCACGTTTATTTGTTTGTTTGTTTGTTTTATAACAAATAGAAGAATAACAAAAGTAACAATTATAACCCTGATTAGCGCAAAATTTCGATAATAGTAGGCTGTGCATTATATTCTTCTTTTTGCAGAGAATGCGTGTTTCTATTACGCTAACAGAACACATCGACACATAAGAGGGATTGCATCAAGAGTTCAAAACTGTGGCCGTAGGTGGTGAATAGATTTTACTATATCCAAGGCCTAGAAAAGACAATGCCACTTTGTTATAGAGGACAGAGGGAAGAATGGAATATAAGAGAAGCTATGCCTGATTGAGATCCCAGTGCACTGACGAGCTAACCTAATAAAGAGAGTAACGTAGCCTAGATTTGGACAACTAAATGGCTGACAGTTTTTTGTTTTTTTATTTATTAATATGTTGAAGTTTCGTAGCACTCCGTTTGGCACGGCAAAATGGTTCAGCGGGAGCTGGAATGAACAAACTGTGAAATGTGCTGATGAAGATTGACTGAAGAAAACATGAGCAGAAAGAAACAAAAAAAGTAGATGAACTGACTCACTGAAGACTGACAAAAAAGCAAATAGTATCTAGAACCAGATATCTAGATCTAGGAATGCTAAGAAAATCAGATAAAAGTAGCTTGGACATCACTAATTGTGTGAGGAGATTTAAGAAAGTAGTATAATGTAGTGTTACTGTAAATAGGTTAAGGTCTGGGATAAGCCTAATCTGTGGAGTGACTGATGGATGTCAGTACTGACAGTGTGCGTGTGTTGGTCTGATAATTAAGTGTCTTTATGGGTCATGTAGGCCTATTCAAACCAAGTAATTGGAAGAGAAATCTTGAAAATGTTCTAGTCACATTGTGCAATAAGTATTTTACTAGTAATATAGGACACAGTGGAAGCTAAAATGTCAAAGGGGCTGATTTAATTTCAAATGCTAGACAGATCATGCCTTAAACAATAACTTGAAATCCAGGCTGTACAGTATATTTATATGACCTTAAACTGCCCATATATAACATAAAATGTCAGATACATAGTTACGGTTTTATCATTATATGTGGGTGAACAAATAATACAATCTTTATTGACATAGAGAAAAAGAAAAAAGAAATTTGGAGAAAAAAATTCCAACCCTATTGTTATTTCACTTACATTCACATAACAATGTTTACACTTTAGTTGATTTCTCCCTCACCTATATATATATATATATATATATATATATATATATATATATATATATATATATATATATATATATATATATATATATAGAAAGATAGAGATATAGAGAGAGAGAGAGAGAGAGAGAGAGAGAGAGAGAGAGAGAGAGAGAGAGAGAGAGAGGAGAGAGAGAGAGAGAGAGAGAGAGAGAGAGAGAGAGAGAGAGAGAGAGAGAGAGAGAGAGAGAGAGGGAGAGGAGAGAGAGAAAGAGACAGACAGACAGACAAACAGAAACAGGCAGACAGATGGAGAGGGAGGGAGAGAGAGAGAGAGAGAGAGAGAGAGAGAGAGAGAGAGAGAGAGAGAGAGAGAGAGAGAGAGAGAGAGAGAGAGAGAGAGAGAGAGAGAGAAAGAGAGAGAGAGAGAGAGCGAGAGAGAAGAGAGAGAGAGAGAGAGAGAGAGAGAGAGAGAGAGAGAGAGAGAGAGAGAGAGAGAGAGAGAGAGAGAGAGAGGTGGGGGTCAGTCATATTTCAAGAGGTAAATCAAGGAATCTTTGATATTTTGATCATGAAAAATTGTTCTGATAATTGTAATATTTGGAAAAAAATATTGTGTTTAAGTGAGGAATGGGATTAGGGAGGGGGAAGGGTGGGAGGGAGGTCAACGTATTGTTTAACTCCTGAATTAACATGTTGTATTTCATTTATAAACTTCATCATTGCTCTGCTTTGTTGCCACCTTGAACACACCAAAGGATAATTTCCCACTAAATTCCAATCATCTATAGTCTGAAATGGTCTACATGCTTCAAAAATAAATGCTATGTAGTATACATGACATTAACATTCATAATTTACCTAAAAAATATGGCATTGGTGGTTTTTAACCAATGCTGCTGAACACATTTGCCCTCCTGAACTCTTGAGAGGAAAGAAACATAAAATATTGAATTTGAATATGCATGATATACACGATTACCTACATGACAACACTATAAAACACACTAGCATAAAGATCTGTATTCATACACATGCCATACACACTGTGCACACTCAGATGAGTGGCATGGCTAGTGGACAGTTCTAGTAAGTATTTTCCTCACTTTGAGAGGATTTATTTTAAGGATATTGATACTGTTCAGCTCTATCATAGGATTTAAATGAAATCATAAGTTTAAAGGGTTTTTAATTTAATTGATGCATCATAAGATTTAAATGAAACCATAAGTTTAAAGGGTTTTATTTTAATTTATGTATCATAGGATTTAGATGGAATCATAAGTTTAAAGGGTTTTATTTTAATTTATGTATCATAGAATTTAGATGGAATCATAAGTTTAAAGGGTTTTATTTTAATTTATGCATCATAGGATTTAAATGAAATCATAAGTTTAAAGGGTTTTATTTTAATTTATGTATCATAGAATTTAGATGGAATCATAAGTTTGGTTTTTATTTTAATTTATGCATCATAGGATTTAAATGAAATCATAAGGTTTTATTTTAATTTATGTATTATAGGATTTAGATGGAATCTTGTCGTTGGTTTTTTTAAAAATATCATAGGGTTTAAGTGGAATCACAAGTTTTCAGGGTTTTTTATAAAGATGTTAATGGATTTGTATTTACTCACCATCTTGTCTTTTATTGTCATCAGAAAGACAATCTGGTAACATGGTTTCAATGATTATAGTTATTTTAAAAATATGTTTTAATTTCTCTAAGTACTCTCTTCAACAAGAGGCAAAGGAATGTCAATGTTGTGAGGTTTCCCTTTTATTCAAATTGGAAATTCCAGAATGGCAGGAAAACAATTATAGATGGGTTGACCGGAATGATGCATCTAAAATCTAGATACTGAGAGAGGCTTTTATAGAGGCTTTCCACATTTTCATATTGCTTCAAGTTTTTCTTTTTATGTTCTATAACAAATACTGCAATAGAAGTGTTCACATGGCACCAAGTTGTTTTGTTATAGTCACAGGAAAGATATACCAGTAACTCATTATTCACAACAACAAAAATTTCCATTGCAAATGTTAATCCTTGAGGAAAAAAATCTGCATCATGTTTGTATTTTCATTTTTGATACAAGAATATGTAGGCCTAAATAGCGATAAGATTTTTTTTCAATGACAGCTGTTTAAAAATGTTCATTTCCCTCAACTTACCCCCCCCCATCTCGTATGCTCATGAAAGCTGGCAATGTTTACATCGACCAATACACAGTGTACTCAACAAATAACACATCATGATTAAGCTAAGTTTATATTTGCAAAGTTAAATTAAATTTACTTTTCTTGTATTACTGCTTTTACTGCTTCTCCTTTGGCTCACTTCCATTACAGCCCTGCTCACACATTTTGGGTTTGAATTTGACAATATCACATTATGGCCAAAGCTGAACAGAGGGTTATGATCAAAATTACAGTTAACATGCATACCTATTAAAATCTCATTGTGGTCAGACGTATGCATGCATTTTCATATATTTTGTATATCATGGCATTGGTCAATGTATGGTTTCAAAAACATTATATAGTACTCTTGTCAACATAGATAAAGTATTGCTTTTCCAGTGTAACTTATTTTATCATTATATAACATTTCCATTTCAACCTAACATATTATTTGTCAAAAATTTGTATGTGCAGTAATTGAGCTGAAGAAATGGTTTGCAAATGTCACAATAATATTCAAACTTTCTGCTCTTTTACAGAAAAGAGACTTTTGTTTGTATCCCTCAGCATACACTTTTATTTTTTATTTTGCATTTGATGTACTATTTTCTAGGCATGGAAGGGAGTCTTCGATGAAAAAGCATCAAAACTTGTGACAAGTCTGTGGGCTGTGATGATGAGTCTTGAGAATCAATCAGCAAGAGGAACTTTAAACTGTGAAGATCAAGGGAAATAATTTGTTGACAGCAATCTCTTTCCCCATTTCACTGCAGTTTGATACTCTTTGATTCTTCACAATGGATTTTATTAAAACGTTTGAGGTGGAACTGGACAAAATGGTGTACTATTCTGGAGAGACTGTTTCTGGTCATGTCTACCTTGAAGTTGAAGACAACATGCGCATGCAAAGTAAGTAAATTACGACAGAGAATTCATTAATTGAAATTATGCTGTTGCTATAATATAATTGTTTAAGATTTTTATTATCAACATTTGGAATTCATGGTAAATCGTAAAAAAAAAAAAGATTTTGTTTGAATTATTACTTTAAGAAGATTCAAAATATAAAATGATACTCAGTTAATTCCATAGCTGTTGGCATTTTACACTCACATTGACGAATAATTGGACAAAGCCTTCCAGGTTGGTGCTAAGAAGAAGGTGGGGAGGGGGGGTGATATTTTCTTTCTTTGAAAGGTGGGGTTGGAGTGTTGAGCTTGTTGGAGGGAGAAGGGAGGGGGGCTGTTGTTGTTTAGTTTCAAGTAGCTATAATTTGTTGTATTTTTGATAGATTCTATTAGCGGTCTTACACAGTTCATGTTGACAATATTCACTTGTAATTTATATTCCATAAACCCTCCTAAATATTTTGATCCTTTAGATCTTACAATCTAGATTGAAGATATTTTCTTACACCTTGTTGATATTACAGTGGGTTTTTTCTTTCCCGTATAAACATTATGTTATAAATGCATCCTTTTTATCCTCCTTTACTAAAAAAAATTGTACATTAGCAATATCATTCTTTAAAATGCAAATATGAACATCTAATTATATTCACTATCACTACATGCATGAAACCTGATACCGCTGAACACGTTATCATTTCCATATTTTATACATGTACTTTGGGGTGAAAAATCATACCAAGAAGAAACTCATCGACTCATGTCTTTGATTTACAAACAATTGTACTGGCGGTGGTAAAAGAGAAAATGTCATGTCATGTTCTGCATTGTGGGCTTTTATTTTTACTTAAATGCTTTGTTGTCTTTTCTTAAAAGAGCAAAACTTAAAGATTATGATATGAAGTGGTGGCTGATTGGTTAGATACGTTGTGTAAGCCATTGTCACACCTCTTAATCACACACACCCCCTTTCAACGCCTCTATTAAAAAAAAAGAAGAAAAAGAAATTGCCTCAGCCTTTAGCTTCTTTACTCCCACACTCTTTTTTCTTTTATTTTTCATAGGAATGTAACTCCTGAAATGCACAAATCATTTGGCATTCATAGAATGAATTGAAAGATAAAAAACAGTCAATTGAAAAATATACTCTGCATGCAATAAAATGTCACCGACAATATCTATAATAATACTCACAATGATATGGAACATTTAATTACAATAATAAGAATGTTTGATGCAAGATAATAATGAATTGAAAGCATATCACACTCTGGTAAAAAGAACTAAAATTGTTTGGGCAAATTTACAATTACACCTGAAAAAAATTAAGAATTTAGTTATGAGAGACATAAGACTTGATATATAAGTGAAATTAGAGTCTCCTGTACTTATTAACAGGGAACCTCACTGACTTGCACCCACTGACCTTATAATCCTTTCCTATCATTCTGCATTCCATTGGGGCCTGGCAGGGAGTATGTGCCCATCATATGCATCAGGGAGCCAGGCTATTATAAACATTTTTTTCTCTATCAATGATGAAAAGGGGAGGGAACAGATTTCTTAAATACAAAGCATTAAAAATCTATTTAAAAAAATGTTTTAAGCCAGATTAAACAGTTAAACAATGTCCCTGAAGCAGTAAGTTCAAATCACTGAAAAAATCTTTAAACTACTGGAGGAAATGTTCCTTTCCATTCTTTCTTCTTTTCCTGATCCTGATGTATTAATATCATTGAAAGGATAAATCATAGACCTAAACTTTTTCAAAAGATTTGATTAAAATTTGATGTGTTTTTATCCCGAAAAACTTGAGAAAACTTTCCAACCTTCCAGGACGTGAACCACAACCTCCTGGTTGAGAGACAGACGCCTTGTCGCTGGTCGCCGGTGTCCCCTTTTTAAAATAACTTTAACAAGAGAATATAAGCTTATAAATGTTAATGGGTTATCAAATAGTAATGACATGCAATAAGTTAAAACATTCCAATACGCCAATGTAATATGATCTGTTTCTTAATTAAGGAGATATATGCGGGTTCTGAAGCTAGTGTTTTCTCTTTGACTGACTATTTTCGGTCACAACATAAAACTTATAACCAATGTCAACTACATCCAAAGAATTTATGCTTTACACAATCCTTATCCCATTGAATGATCTGGTGACAAATAACAGCCAATGTCAGAAAAACATTGCTTTACAGGTACAAGACAATTTCAGCGTAATTTTGTTAAGTGGTAAACTTAGAACAAAATGGTTACCCGTTACAGCTTTAAAAAAGCAAAAGAATATAAACAAAAGATTAAAAATAAGAAGAAATATAATGATAAAGCAATACAACAGAAATAATGCATAGGACTGTGAAAGGTGGCTTAATTTTGTTGTAAACAAATGCAAATGACACTGACATTTTGACTAAGCCTTCTCGTGCCTCGAGGCCCTGACACTGACACACAGCCAACCAGCATACGTCAATAAGTCGGGTGACCAACTTTCCCACTCAGTGGTGTAGGTATAAGAACCCGCCACGTAAGAACTGGGACCTTCTAAGAATCCGCTATTTCCATGCAAAATAATTTTCCTTATAATGTAGAACTTAAAGATGCCGCTAGTTACAACCCAATCCGCCTTAGAACCCGGTCTGATCATGAGGTGAGAGTCATGAAAACAACAATCCACACTCAATTTAACACTAACAATTGCCGATAACCTGTGATAGTTGCAAGTAAATCATAGAACGGTGGTCTATTGCATTGGTCCAGACACTATTAGTAGATGTTTTAAACACGTCAGATGGGCATGCCAGACACTGACTGGCAGACTCGGAAAAGGCTTGCCACCTGGCCTGGCCACCTGTGACCATGCTTTGGCGCATCAGGCATGACAAACGATCAAAGAAATTAAAGTTTGGCCAACATTTTGAGGTCAAAGGGAATAACCAATAAAAATACATAAATAATGGAGCAAAAATTAAAAGCATGTCGGAGTTTGCCTTAGAATCCATTTCGCATAAGAACCTGCTGTTTCTATCTACCAAGGATAAGATTCTTAAGCAGACACCACTGTACAACTGATAGTAATTCATAGAAAACAGGGATGAGGTCATCACATCTTTCCCTGTGTTGTATCTGAGCTCGAGCACTTTCCAAGCTCCGCCACCCTCACCCATATCTCATACAGTGCAATGTTGTAGCATGAGATGTGAAGTACGACACCATATGAGCTTACCAATACCAATTATCAATATTCTAGTATCGACGGAAACCAATGCCGTATTTCCATACTGGTTTTGCTAAATTCTCTCAACTTTATACCCACTACCTAACCTCCATAGTTAAAAGATTCACACAAAAAATGAAAGCATTTTAGTCATTTTCAAAGTGAAATCCTGTTAAGCAAAGTTTATTTAAGTAATAATGTAAAAAACTGGAAACCAAAATATTCAAACCAGAATCATGAATTTGAGAGGGGATTCGGTACTCAGAGGTAAGGTGTCAGCCTCTCAACTCAAAGGTTGAGGTTCAAACCCTGATAGTTGTAAAATTTTCTCAAGTTTTTACGAGTAAAGACTACCCCCCAGGTCATCTGTAAAGATTACCCCCAGGTGGATCGACACCTAGTTCCATCGGAGACAAACGATAAAAAGAAGATTACAACATTCTGTGCTTGTTAAAGATCCCTTGGCTGTTTACAGGGCAGTCTGGGCAAAATTAAAAATCCTACCAAAACCCCCAAGATCACCTCAGTTGTGGATGTGAGGAAATCAAATCAAATCAAATCAAATCAAAATGTATTTGAGGTCCCACATGTCCCCTTATATCATTCAACAAAATAAAAAATTACTAACATTGCAAATCAGTAGAGAAAAGGGTAAAAAGAAGACTGAAGTTGAAACTTTGTCCAGATGGACCCAGTGTCCCATTACCGCATTCAATTATTTCAACCTAAGCCATTAAATCCTGTCAAGGGATTGAGAAAAGTCATTTGGATTTTGGATTTTCAATTACATGTAGCTACAAAGTAACAAGGATATCAGATCTTCAAGTAGGTGTGAAAAGTTTGGAAAATGTCAAATCATATGAATATTTGGAAGTACAGTGACAAACAGTGGGACAGTATGAAGAAGGTTAAAAAGCAACTAGACATTGATTTGAATAACATAGCATGGATGACAAGTCTTTAGGAAAGAGAGGACATGGAAACAACATTAAAAATCCAAAGAACATGCATTCATCCAACTACAACATACAGATGTGGATTATGAACAATGAACAAGGTATATATATGGGTAGTTGATACGTTTGAAATGAAATGGTATCCCAGAATAATAACAATTTCATGCACTGACCATAGAATAAACCAGTCCATTCAAGGTTTTGCCTCAACTAGTTCTCTAGCTGTGTTCATGTTGTATTTTTTCAGGTATCAAAGTTCTTTTGCGAGGTAAAGCTCACACGGAATGGAAAATTACAAGAGCAGGAGAACGTAGAACAATGAAGCAAGACGAGACTTATATTGATGAAAAGAAAATCATATGGGGGAAAGGTAGGTTCATTTGAATATTGGTAATTATTGCTCTCTATTAGAATATTATCTTTTGACTTGATTGAAGACTCTTAAAATTAAATCAATTGTACATTATTTCAGCCCTTTTTATGTATATCTAATATAATGGGAAAAAAAAACGCAAAATTTTTGTCTAGCCTTCAGACCTTATTAAGAAACCAATCGAGCTGAAATTTTATATAGAGATGCTCAAAGGCTTGATAAGCATGTAATCGATTTTTAAACATATGCTTTGTTTCCACTCCAAGAGATGCCATAAATGTTTTTTAATTGACAATCCAGATCACTGATCATTTGCGTCTACCCAAATAAAATTTCCTACACTGTGATTGGAAAAGCATAAAATAAAATAAATAATTTTGTAATAGTTTTGAGTATGATTTTATTATTCCTAGATCTTCATAAATCTATCTGCAGTTCAGTATGATCACATTCAGTAATCGAGATATCTAGCTCTGAAGACATGGTGAATCGTAGGAAGGAAAAACAGTTCATGATATTTACAACAATAAATGATGAACACACTACCACAAAACGCACATCCAGACCTACATACCACAATCACAGTATCAGACACAGCCAGATTCAGATCTAGATTTCTTAACTGAGGACCTACAATCTTTCTTATTGTAGGAACTCTACTGGTAGTATGATAAAAGTTGACTTATTTTTTAATGGGGTATTTTGTTTGAATATTCTCATAACAACATGTTGTTTTGTTTTGTTTTGGGATTTTTTCAGAAGAAGATCAAGCTCATCAAGGGGTTCCAATTTTGACTCGTGGCAGACACCATTACCCATTTCACTTTCAGTTGCCTGATAATGCTATACCATGTTCATTTGAAAGTAAGATTGGAACAATTCGATATTACGTGCGGGTGAATATCAACATTCGTACGCATCCTGTCCACAAAGTATTCGATACTTCACTGTTGTTGGCCCAAACATTGACTGTATGGATGACAGATATCTGGTGAGCTTTAGATGGTTCCCTTTTTTTTCTAAGTTGCTGACCAAATGTTTTCCATCTGGCCTTTTTAGCAATTTCCTTTTTCTGCATCTAGTTTTCTCTCTTTATTGTTGACCCACCGCCACTGAATCATTTTGTAATCTGCTAAGGAAATTTTCTACCTGCTTAAAGATGTGATGCTTTTCATGAAGAAATTGTAAAGACACTATCATTAGGATCAAGAGACTAAAACATTTCATTTTTTGACGATGATATACATTAATATGCTATAAGTGTTTGCAATTCAAGTCAAAAGTTGCTTCTCCTCTCTTTTATATTATAACCAAATTTTCATTGTATATTATTTTTATTTTTTTTATGTTTTTCATCTAATTCTTTCAAAGGTACAGTACTACAAGATATAGATCGAAAATGGTATAATTAACGATTTCTTGAAATATCAATTCTATTTATGTGCTACTTACATACATAAATGGAAAGAAACAGCTGCAGCTTATCAAAACTACAGAGATGCATGGGCTTACACACACGTATTGCTCACATAGTAATTTTAGAAGGTGTTAATAAAGTTAGTAGAGACAAGCAAATCAATTGTGATACACATTTATAAAAGCCTTTAAGAATAACAGTGTTGAGTGCAGCTTTTGAGGATATAAATTTCAAATTTAAGACTAGATTGAGATATTCTTTCTTTTTTCTTTTTTCCCCCGGGGAATATCAGTTTAATGAAGAGAGTATTTACAGTTGATCTTCTAGATAATTAGAGGCCTTTTGTTTTGCCATTTGTTAATTAAAAGAGGTTCTATGGTTACTTAGTTACTTAAAGGAGATGCTACTTGGACACGGACCCAAAAATGTGAAAAAATATTGAAACTCATATTTTGTCATATATCTATGCTCCAACCCTATATGAATCATACAAACTTATGATTCTTTACTAAAAGATTCAATGGTTAGTTTTTTTTCAATTGACATGCATCATTTATACATGAAGGTTGATTGTTCATTCAAAATCTTGCTTGTGCGGCCAAAGGGCCAAAATATGCATTCAGATAAAAACAAAATCAGGGGAAAACTTACTTCAGTTACGTCTGACTACTACAGTTACTAAAAAAAATTGTTTATGTCTTCCATGACAACTGAAGTCTTCCATGACAACTGAAGTCTTCCATGACAACTGAAGTCTTCCATGACAACTGAGTAGTAATAGAAGTGGAAGCAAGAATTTCATCATATAGTAATGGCATTTAATGTCCAAAGTTTTATTGCACATGAGAATTATACCTCTACACATTTAGCTGTAAATCTGATTTTTTGTTGTTGATAGATAATAAAGATAAGAACTAAATCTGTCTTTGGAATGGCTCAATGTAACATGTGGGCTTGATAATTACTAAACAAATTTAATTCAGGCTTTGTTTATCAACGTTGTAGATTTTCTGGTATTCCATGTATATTTTTTCTTTCATGTAGATACCAGTGCAAGCAACAGCCAAGAGAAATTCTTGTAGCCTTTGTTGTGGTAAAGGACCAATGTTACTACGAGCATCATTGGACAGAACTTCTTATGTGTCGGGGAACAAATCAGACTTAAAGCTGAAGTTCAAAATGGGAGTGATTCACAAATGTGGGTTATGTGTAAAATAGTGCAGGTATGTTTGCAAGATTTTCTTTAGGGAAGTGTGTTATTTTGTTTTGTTTTGATTAGTTGTGGGGTTTTTTTCAAGGATGGTATGGTCTATTTAAGATTTTATTCTCGTTATCTAGAACAAATAGATTGCAAATATTCTTATGGTACAAGGTAGCAATGGTCTTAGTCAATCTTAGGGAATGAAAAAAAAATCATTTTGATGTATAAATAAAAATAGATAAATCTGCTTTACCTACCCCGCCCCCCTTCCTCCTTTTCCCCTTCTCCCCTTCTCCACTCCCAACTCCTGAAGTCATAAGTGTCTAATACAGTGAGTAGACTTTATATTATTGTTATATTATTACTTCACCAATGCAATGGTCCCAGAATAAATACATCTTTAATGTTTTTCTTTCTACAGTATGTCGAGTTCTTTATCAACAAAGGTGTTCTTGGTCTGTCAAAAGATGTACTGCACACAGTGTTAGAAGTTGAAAGTGATAAGGTACCGGCTCATGAAACTTCAAGGCTTGATGAACTTATGAGCAGACTAGTGATCCCAGTCATGCCTCCTACATTGATTGAAGACTGTGCAGTAGTTCAAATTTATTACACGCTCAAAGTAAGCAACTTTCACTGTCAACTTTGATAGATTTTGTAAACAAAATCAATTTGAAAGCGGAGAAATATATTTTGGTCAATTTAGAACTTTATTAGTTCTCTACTCGATCACAAATCATGTTTGTAACGTTTACTTCTTAGGATAAGTCAGTTGGTCTCCACCTAACATCGCACCACCTAACATCCAAGTCCGTCTATCATCCCACTGTTTTCAGGACACTAATTTTTTTTCTATATAAAAGTTTCCTTTATTGTAAATCGTAGGAAGATAAATAAATTTGCTACATGGACATGATATATATAATAACCCTACAGGGTGATGCATGTAGACACTAGGCTCCGTATTATTGGGCGGAACAAAAGGAATACTCATCACTCTTGTCTATCACCCGGTTAATTGTTTCAGTAACATTCTATTGTTCAGTGCCAACGCTTTTACCAGTAGACTCTCTGTAGACCATTGGTAGACAATCAATGAATAACATCACGATCGTCCTACTCGGACCAGATGTAAGTTGCCTTTTCATCCCTCATCTCCATGCATATCTCCATGATTTGAATGGTCGACAGAGGATTGACAGGTTTGGCCCATATGTTGGTCACCCTTCCATCCGTCATGCCCATGCATAGCTTCATAATTTTATTAGTCTACAGAATGACTGTGAAATATGCAAATTAGGTCACTCATTTGATAACACGCCTCTTGTAGTCATGCTATGCAATTAGATTTGATCCAATCTAATTTGATTTTAAGAGCCCATAGTTTCAGTTTCCCCAGGCATACGATCAATGTTCCCTCCAAACTGTGCACATGTGCGTGTGCACACCAGCGAGAAAAGATGCGCATAGTTGAGAATGAAATAACTTTTCTTGTCTAATTTTCATTCTCACATTCTCACATTCTCACACTGTGCACACAGTTGAGATTTTTTAAATGAAACTTTGCACAACACCAAAAAATGACTAGACAAAAATTAGATTACAGAGAACATTGGATGGGGTGTTAGATGAAAACGACTGTGTTAATATGATTGATACAAATGTGTTTGACATTTAAGTAAATCATGTCGTATTTTTCAGTGTAATTTTTTGGTTTAGTTAATATTAGTCATCATCATCATGGTTGCTCTTATTAAAGAATCTGGACAATGATTACATGTTTCATCTCTTTCATTGGTTTTAATTGTAATACAAAATGCAACACTGGTGATTTATTTTTACAGCTTTGCTTGGAGACTTCCAAAGGAAAAGGAGACACAACTGAGATTAACTTTCCTATTACAATAGGCACTATACCAGTTAGGACATCAAATGGTCCACCAACTGAAATTCACTACGGTAAGTTTTAAATGATTTATTGAATTGCTTATGGTGAAAAGTTTTATTCTTTTCTGTTTTTCTTTTCTTTTAGAACAGAGTAATAATAATAGTATAGACATTATTTTCTGGTGAATTAGAACTATTTTATTAAATATAAATGATATTATGAGGATTAGGTTAATATTGTTAAATCGAAAAGTAAAATTTTTTAAATTGGTGAACTCATGATTGGAATGTACAGTTTGAACTCAATTTGATGTAAAAGGAAGTAACAAATTACGCTGAAGATTTTAGTTACAGGTTATAACATGGCTAATCTGTTGACCAAAAACAAGGTATTTAACACTAGTTGCTAGAGATGTTGAAGCTGAACCATAGTGTTGTGAGCTGGTAATCACGACGACACTGGTTCAAGTCCCCTACATTATACTTTAAGGAAAAGGTACTTCATTCTACTTTCCTCAAACAAGCTTTGTGTACTGTATGCTCCCCAGGAGTTGAGTAGAATTTTGAATGAAATGGTCTGCTCGGGAATAAATGGTGTAATCAGTGAGTCTGCACATGTGCGGGGATTCGGACTATAAATCCATCTTTATCTTTAATATGCTCGTTCAACATGTCTGTCACATTAACCCTAGTAAGGCTATGACCAGCAAATGCCGGTTTGTTACAGCACTTTCAGCGCTTTCTCTTTCTTTCTTTATCAGTTCCTTTTCTACCTAGAGTATAGGAGAAACATCAACCCATGAAAGCCACAAGCTTTACTACAGTGGTAGGGATGACAAACACGAAGAAGGTGTCGGTTTTCTCGTGCACAAAAACACAGCAGGTGCAGTGATGGAATGCCGCCAGTTTCCAGCAGGCTCATCACAATTTGTCTCAGGGCATCACCCTTCAACATGACAATAGTGCAAGCATACTCGCCAACCACTACACACTCTGATGAAGAAGTTGACGATTTCTATATAATCAAGTGCAGAAGTCATTGATGAAACACCGAAAAAGGATATTCTTGTTGTACAAGGGGACTGGAATGCCAAGATCAGAGTACATGCACACGAAAGACTGGAAAGACACATGCGGACGCTATTGTAACACAGAAATTAACGAGAGGGGATTAAGACTGCTAGATTTTGCCACATTCAATGACCTGAAAGTGACCAACACATTCGGCCATCATAAGGCATCTAGACGGTGGACCTGGCACAGCCCAGACAGCACCCACCACCAGATAGACTACATCCTGGTGAGAAGACGCTTCCATACATCAGTCAACACTCTCAGGACACACAGCTTCCTGGAAGCAGATATCAACAGCGACCACAAACTAGTCATGATGACCTTCCGCTTACATCTGAAGAAGATGAAGAAGCAGGGCCACACTAAAATAAAGTTTGACCTGGAGAAATTGCAAGACCCAAAAGTGGCACAAATTTTTAAGGCTAAGATTGGAGGCAAATTCGCACCACTCCTAATACTCGATGCAGACAGCAGTGATATAGACACTTTCATTAACACTTTTAATACCGCAGTGACTGAGACAGCCAATGAAGTCCTCGGCAAGAAGCGGCCCATTAAAAGCCTTGGGTCACACAGGACTTGCTGAAACTATGTGACAAAGGATAACTAAAGAAGTCAAAGTATGACATTGAAGATGGAGCAAAGCAGTACAGACAAGCAGACAAGATGGTGAAGAAGGGCATGCAGGGAGCAAAGAGGAATGGACCTCGGCGCAATGCAACGATATCGAACGTAACCTCAATTTAAACAACACCCGGAAAGCATATCAAATAGTCAAACACCTTATGAGCAGCAAACATGGATGGCCCAATGCCGTTCTCGACAAAAACGGGAAGTGCTTGACCGAGAGCAGAGAGATCATACACAGGTGGACAGAGTATTGCTCAGACCTACACGCAGTAGGCGACACAGAAAAGCCCAACACACATCCAACAACAGACACAGAGAATTTCCCCATCCTTCGAGAAGAAGTGGAGGAAGCAGTGAAATCTCTGAAGAAAGGAAAAGCTGCAGGCATAGACAATATCCCAGGAGAACTTGTCCAAGCAGGGGGTGAGGCCATGATAGACACTTTAAGTCTAATCTGCCAGAAGATCTGGGAGTCAGGAAGATGGCCAACTCAATGGACCCAGTCTTTAGTAATGACCCTTCCCAAGAAAGGAAACCTACAGCAGTGCAACAACTACCGCACAATCAGTCTCATTTGCAATCCTAGCAAAGTTATGCTCAGGATTATACTGAACAGACTGAAGCTGCAGGCCAAGGCAATCATAAGTGAGAGCAGGCAGGATTTAGAGCAGGGTGCAGATATTTAACCTCAGAATTCTATATGAACGATACCTTCAACACCAACAAGAGCTCTACCACGTATTCATAGACTTCAAGAAAGCTTTCGATAGAGTGTGACATGCTGCACTCTTGGCAACCATGAATCACTACAACATCAACGCCCAACATTATCTGTGTCATACAGAACCTCTATAACAAGGCCAGCAGTGCAGTATATCTAAACGGGAGGTTGGAGACTGGTTCAGAACCACTGTTGGAGTGAGACACGGGTGCTTGCTCTCTCCGACCCTTTTCAATGTCTTCCTCGAAAAAATTATGACAGACGCACTGGCGGCCACCAAGGAACAGTGTTTGCTATTTTCATGTTATTCTTTAAAAGCTATTAGTCTCTCTCCATTTGGGGAAGTGGTTGTCTCTCCTTCTTTACCGATTACTCCTCCTGACGTTTCTACATTGTTGCCTACTCTAGCGTTTAAATCTCCTAAAACCAATAGTTCCTGTGTGTTTAAGACTCTCTGCAGCTGTTTGTGAATCGTTTTCGAAGATATCTTTTTCTTCTTTAGTGGTGTCTTCGTTTGGTCCATATGCTATTAATAATTTAATTTCTCTTCCTTTTGGTTCAATATTTACCTCTAATAGCCGTGGGCTTATAAATTTTCAACTTTCTAGTAGCTTTTCATGTCATTTACGTACTAGGAGGCTTACTCCTGCTCTAGCTCTATCTTTGACATCTACTCCTGAGAAGATTAAAATATGATTTGGTTCCACATTTTCCATTCCTTGTCCTTTTTTCTTTCTTTCTGTAATGGCCAAAATGTCTACTTTGAATTTTTCGATTTCTTCAACTAATTCTCACTCTTTTCAATTTATTGCCCTAACATTCCATGGGTATATTGCATTTATTTCTCTGAATCAGTTTGGTTTTGGATAAACAAGGGATTAGCCCACTGTACCCTAGGTAGATGGTGGGGCTGCCACCTTGAGGCCCCCTACCAGGCCTTGTTATTTTCTGTCAGGGTTAACTCCCCTAGCCTTTGGTCATTCAAGACCAACCTGCAAGGCAGCAGGTTGTTATTTTCTGTCAGGGTTAACTCCCTTAGTCTTTGGTCAGCCAAGACCCGCCTGCAATGCATTAGGAGACTCGTGGAGGGCGGGATCACCTACTCCCCGTACAGTGTCCACTGCCCGGCCGTTCAGCGTTACGCCCAGGATTTACCGTTTGCCTGCTACAAACCTCTCAGTAGCGATGACCAGCTACCCGCTTACTGTCTTATGCTTATCCTTGTTTAATCCTCTTTTAAGATAATGCTCTCTGATAAGTTAACCATTTAGTAAACAGGAAAAAGGACGCTCAGGCTCATAAGCTTACGTCCAAAAAGCCCTCGGTTGAGTCTATGTCTTAAGGGGTGTATCCATCCTTATTTTTGCCTTGGATAACTGGTAGTAACGATGCTAACAGCTGTACTATGCAAGAAGTAGGCTTGATTATACAAGTTTCATTCATTGGTCACCCCTATTGTAAAATGGAATGATCTACTAGGACAAGTCCATAGCCAGAGTGGTGTAAATGTGAGCTGGTCTGTTTTGGGAATGTATGTGATTGAGCTGATAATAAGAATGTGTGTTTACACAGATACGTATTAGTCTTGTCTCCTACTAAATTGAAAAAAATGGAATCATCCTAGTTTGGCTTGGCTTGGGTGAGACCAGATGATCGCTATGCGACTGAATTCAATAAATAGGTAATGGCCTGGTCAGAAGTCACACTTCCCCGTGAACTCGTAAAACTTTGTGGACAGCCTCATGCCTCAGTGATGACTGTCAGCGAGCCAAATAGCATGTGGCAGCCATTGCGCTGGTTGAGAGAGACGCTTTTCTTGTGTTTAAAGCATTTGGCTTCTTTTAAAGACCACTAATTTATTTATTTTTTAACAATATAACATGAAATAATGAGCCAGTTAACATACAAACTTGTTTTAAAAGTGTCATTTAAAACTATGTGTTAAATTTATTCTTTTTGAAGAACCTGATGCTTTTTATTTTCAACATGAAGGATAACTATGGTATAAAATATTAAGCAAATTTATATTAAGAGCCAATTACACGCAATACCACTGTAACTTGTGAAAAGCCTACCAACCAATGATGAGGTAGGGAAGGAAAAGATTTACAATGATCCTGGTCAAAGCATCTAAGAAGATATTGGGGGTTTAACAAACAAGTTTATGATTCTGCATAGAAAAATCAATTACATGTTCACCTTAAATCTTCGCTGTAAAGAAATCCTCATATGACAGGTGATTTATGCAAAGTGGAATAACAATCTTTTGTCTTAAGTTTGTCCAACATTCTTCTACTTCATGTGCCAAGTTTGAGGCAGGCATTGGTTGTACTGTTGGTGGCCAAGCGATTAGGCTGCCAGATTGGAGAACATGAGGTCCTGAGTTTGAATCCTAGCAAAGCTAGGTTCAACATTATGTTCCTTGGGAAAGACTCTTAACACGCATTTTCCCCACTCTACCCAGGTGCAAGCGGGTACAAGCACTAGCAGGGTAAAAACAGACTAGCGTCCTGGCTATGAAGTGATTATTGTCACCTGTTTCGCTTCACGCTATTGAAACTGGGATAAGCTCCGGATCTATGGGCTATAACAGCCTTGAAGGAACTTTACTTACTTATAGGTGATCATGGATCTCCATTCTTCTCTGTCATTCAAGGATCTGATGAAGTTATTGTTGCTGATATTCCTACTTGTAGCCCAATTGTCCAACTTATATGTTTCACTAATTCAATAATTCACACAGAGACTGCTGCCCCTAATGTTGAAGGTGGAATGTATGTCAGCACTGAATTTCAACTAGGCCAAGTGTACATGGGAGGCAAGCGGATTTAGAAACTGATCAGACCATCTTGTATAAACCTGTGTACCCTTGTGTCAACAAAGACAGACCTCCTTCAAGATCTGATACTCACCTACTTCAGGTAAGGCTGTCTATTTGTTTTATAAGTTAAATTAAGCATGATGTTGCAAGCTTTTATTTTTCTCTCTTACTAGGTTTACTAAAAGATAACAAGGCTATTCAAATAAGATAATTTGTACAACCACACAGTTGCCATGCTTCAGCTCAAAAGATGAAAGACAACACTGCTTGAAGTTAAATTCATATTTCTTTCATAATTATGTCAGGACAAAAATTGCTTACTGCCGAATTACAAAAGGTTGCATTCCACAATAATAATGCAAATGAAGATCTTTGACAGACATTTTAAAGCCAGATCATGCGGGTAACCTTTTGATAAATGGAACCATCAACGCCTCAACTATCATACTGCATAATTTTGGCTTTGCTATGGTTGAGGAGTTATGTGATGTTTTGACTCAATCACCAGAAGATTGAGCTACCATTCCATATTATTTTAGTATTCTCTCACCTTTTGCTGCTCATCTTTCCTTTGTCTTCTTTCTCTGTTGAAGAAGGACATCTTGAAATCTATTGTCTTTACTTTCACAGTTCTTTAAGCAATTCCATTGTTACAATCTTTCCATACCACAGATTAATAAAACTGAAAGTTAAAGCCTATTATCCTAAATTCATCAACTAGATAATAAAATTAGATGAAACATGGGTATGGGTACTGGTTTTAAGCCATCACCCTTGTTCATATGACCATGAAGGCTGATTAAATTGTACCCGTCTGATAAAACAACTAGTGAATGGAAATTACTTTACTATGAATGTATTAGATATATCATTTAACTACAAGGGGTTGTTAGCTACAAGTTTATAAACTCCTTTTCATGTTTCAGGTGCCTCCAAGGCAATGCACACTGGTCGAGAAAATCTCAAAGGTAGCAAGCTCTTCAATCTCAAGAGAACATGTCTCCAACTCATGCAATGCCTGTAAGAAGGAGCTAGAGGAGGCAAGCAACCAGTGGAGGACAAGTTTCTTCAGGAGATCACCTCTAAAATTGCTAATCGTCAATTTGGTGGCCTTGGGGATGATGAATCAAAAGTCGGAATGGGAAAACAAACACCTAATCAAACAGACATCGATTCACAAGTTGACATCATGCGTAAACAGAAACAGTCAAATGACTTTGTGCACAAGGCTTTAGTAAGTGAACTAAGGAGACATCTTTCATCTGATGGAGAGGAAACTAATGGTCAAGCTGTGAAGCCACCACTAAAAAAAGTGACTTGTTTAAAGAAAGTCTCAGAGTCAAGCATAAGAACAGAGCAAGGCAAAAGACTCAAGACTGAAACAAAAATAGAACAGGGATCAACTGTGACTTCAATGAGCATGGACACAAGTGTATCATCTGTGACAGAAGTCGACAGTCAACCTCCCAATTTCCAGGAGCTTGATATTGACATTGAGCAAGTGAATCAACTGCTTTACTCTCGGACCTGGTGCAAGACTTCCATGGAAATCTGAAAACCAAGGTGCAAGTGAAGAAAATTTAGAGAGTGTTGCCTTTGTAGATACAACTATGCAAGAAACAAAAGATCCATCTTTTATTTCTATACCTAGCACATCAACCCATCTACCTGAACCTGTTCAGACCCAAGAGTTAATTGCAACAAGTGAGGAAGACACAAGTGTTTGGCACAACTATTGATGCTCTTTGTCAAGTCCAAAGGAGCCCTGACTCGCCAATTGCTTCTGAAGATCAATCATCTAACACTGCTGTAGTAGGGGTAACCTCCCTTCCTGAAACAAAACCCTGTTCCCCTAAGGTAGCCCCAAAACCAAAACAGAAAGACAGACATTCATTTACTGCATCTCACTTGCTTCATACAGATTTTACAAAGGATTCTGGAGAAATTGTGAGACCCAGAGTGAATACGTTGAATCTTCGAGCAAATTTGACACAACAGACAGCAATGCATGAGAATTAAAAAATTTATACCAATTGACTAAGAGATCATGCTGAGTGCTCTGCTCGTAAATTTTTGTAAATTTATTTCATGTTTAATGTACTTTTAGTTTTCCTTTCATTGGACACAAATATTCTTTCTCCCTTTCATGTCAGTGTTGTATAAATAGAAAAATTGTAAACGTAAGAACTTTATTTTACCTTAAATTGATACAAAATTTAATGCCATCTTAACTGAATTCCTATCGTTGTGCAAATTAGTTCTTTTCTTTTCACCATCTTCTGTTATGAAATTGTTATTGTTTATAAATCGGCTAACTTCTTTGCAATGTATGAATTGATTTTATTTTTAACATATAATTGTTAAAAATCATCCTTTAATGCCATTGTAATAATGTCACTGCTGCAACAAAAAGTGAAATGCTTTGAATGTTTGTTTTTTTCATTTTATTAGTATCGATATGAACTGATTGATGCATGAAATGTTTCATGTTTTATTACCAAACAGATAAATGTTTCATGTTTTGTGCAAACAGATATACAGTGTAATGTCTCATGTTTTGTGCAAACAGATATACAGTGTAATGTCTCATGATTTGTGCAAACAGATATACAGTGTAATGTCTCATGATTTGTGCAAACAGATATACAGTGTAATGTCTCATGATTTGTGCAAACAAACGTACAGTGTAATGTCTTATGGTTTGTTCAAACAGATACACAATGTAATGTCTCATGTTTTAAACAAACAGATATACAGTGTAATGTCTTATGTTTTGTGCAAACAGATATACAATATAACGTCCCATGTTTTTGTGCAAACAGATATAAAGTGTAATGTCTCATGTTTTGTGCAAACAGATATACAGTGTAATGTCTTATGGTTTGTTCAAACAGATACACAATGTAATGTCTCATCTGTTGGGCAAACAGAATTACAATGTAATGTCTCATGTTTTGTGCAAACAGATACACAATGTAATGTCTCATGTTTGTGCAAACAGAAACAGATCCAAACAATGTGATATACAAACAGTGTAATGTCTCATGTAAACAGATTTTAAACAAACAGATATACTGTGTAATGTCTCATGTTTTGTGCAAACAGGTATACAATGCAATGTCCCATGTTTCATGCAAACTGATATACCATGTAATGTCTCATGTGTTGTGCAAACAGATATACAAATACAATGTAATGTCTCATGTGTTGTATAAACAGAATGACGATGTAATGTCTCATGTTTTGTGCAAACAGATATACAAATACAATGTAATGTCTCATGTTTTGTGCAAACAGATATACAAATACAATGTAATGTCTCATGTTTTGTGCAAACAGATATACAAATACCATGTAATGTCTCATGTTTTGTGCAAACAGATATACAAATACAATGTAATGTCTCATGTTTTGTGCAAACAGATATACCATGTAATGTCTCTTATGTTTTGTGCAAACAGATATACAGTGTAACATCTCATGTTTTGTGCAAATACAATGTAATGTCTCATGTGTTGTGCAAACAGAAATACAATGTAATGTCTCAATTTTTGTGCAAACAGATATACAGTGTAACGTCTCATGTTTTTGTGAAACAGATACACAATGTAATGTCTCATGTGTTGTGCAAACAGAATTACAATGTAATGTCTCATGTTTTGTGCAAACAGATGTACAAGTGTAATGTCTCAATTTTGTGCAAACAGAATTACGGTGTAATGTCTCAATTTTTGTGCAAACAGAATTGCAATGTAATGTCTCATGTTTTGTGCAAACAGATATACAGTGTAATGTCTCATGTTTTGTGCAAACAGATATACAAATGTAATGTATCATGTTTTGTACAAACAGATATAAAATGTAATGTCTCATGTGTTGTGCAAACAGATATACAATGTAATGTATCATGTTTTGTGCAAACAGATATAAAATGTAATGTCTCATGTTTTGTGCAAATAGATATACAAATGTAATGTATCATGTTTTGTGCAAACAGATATACAATGTAATGTCTCATGTGTTGTGCAAACAGATATACAATGTAATGTCTCATGTTTTTGTGCAAACAAATATACAATGTAATGTCTCATGTTTTGTACAAACAGAATTACAGTGTAATGTCTCATGTTTTGTGCAAATAGATATAAAATGTAATGTCTCATGTTTTTGTGCAATATGCTTTACAATGTAATATCTCAATTTTTGTGCAAACAGATATACAGTGTACAGACCGGTAACAAGAGTCAGAGTCACTGTCTCAGACAAATCATTTGTAGATGTTTCATAGCATTCATTTGGGGTAATGTTTGGGGTAGGGGTGAAGAGTCCAGGAGTTGATTTTGTGTTGTTTTTATCTTAAGTTGATTTTTTATTTTGCATGATTACTTTGAGTGTTGTTAGTTCTAAATGTTTAGAGGAGATAAGGGAAGAGTTTATTCCTTTGTATTCACTGATGAAGGTCAGGGTAAGGCGATGGTAGTGATAGAAGGGAGCTTGGTTTTGTCTCTTGGGTTGTTTTTCATTGAACAACATTACGTCCCAGACTTTCTACTTGAAGAGCATATTTGAAATATTTCAAATTTCAGAATAAAGTGTCTTATAAATGTTTATAGATATTATATTTTCATTCTATTGCATTTTTTAAAAGATTTCCCTAAGGTCAATATCTTGCACAGGGTAATTTCAAGAAAACAGAATGCATCCGTTATGACTTTTTCACCTTTTAACCATTGATAAACTTTGGGTACTCACATGACAGTGGAGAAAAGTCTTTGCCTTACAGACATTAAGCACTTGACCTTTTATTTCCTAAGTCATTTCATCAAATTGTAAAGGATTTTTGATAATACAATCACTCATATTACAGACTTTACCAAAAGCATTACTTCAGCCATTTAATTTTATTCCTATCATTCTTCATAAAAAACTACTTGAACTAGAAGTTATTTTAATGTCAGGATTAAATCATTTTCATTGGCATGTTTTAGCCAATCAGTTTTAACTTCTTTTGTAGTATACTTTAAAATGATTTCATTATTATTATATGATTATATTTAAGGTCCATATGTCTCATTATACTATTGTTATTTAGCATGAGTTAATTTACATATTTGTTTGTTCCCTGCTGAAAAGCTCTGAATTAACTTTCTTCATTTATCTTCATGACATTGTCTTCCATAGAGTCATTGTATTTTTTAAGCCAAAATTGGGTTTTTTTCCATAATTTTCAACTGAATTCCATCATACAGTGTGCTAAATTATTTAATCTAAAATCGGTTTTAGTTAGTTGTCATGAAGACATGGGCCAAATTCTTTCACACGAACTGGGCGTTTTCTTTTCTTGTCTCAGTTTGTCTTCAAATGGTAGTGCTTATCTAGATCTTCATCAGTACCTTGATTGAAAAATTATATGGGCATTACAAGAATTATCTGTAAAAATTAAATGTAGCATAAGTTAAAGAATGGTGTGTAGTACATTTGTCTTGGGTTAGCAGGGAGAGATGTTTGGTTGTGGGCTTTTTGTAATCGTAGTCTTGGGTCAGCAGGGAGAGATGTTTGGTTGTGGGGTTTTTTGTAATCGTAGTCTTGGGTCAGCAGGGAGAGATGTTTGGTTGTGGGGTTTTTGTAATCGTAGTCTTGGGTCAGCAGGGAGAGATGTTTGGTTGTGGGTTTTTTGTAATCGTAGTCTTGGGTCGGGGTCATAGATTCTGTTTTGTATTAATTTTGACTTGAGAATTGTTGTTGTATTTTTCCAAAATCTATTTTCTTCCTGGTAAGGAGACAGTGGGGCAGATGTAGAGAGAATGAACAAATTATTTCATTCATTTCTTGATGATACATTTTCTTCTTTTTGTTTTGGCTCTTCTTCATTCCTTCTCATTCGCCCTTAGTCTTTTTTTTTTTACAGCTTGTTATTTATACATCATCAAAAATACAACTTAATTCATTAAATCACAATACAAGCATTTGTTCATATTTATCAACTTTCATATCATTTTCCCTAAGAAGCTTGTCTCTGACTACAGCGTCATTCTATGTAGTAGTTTTCTTCTTTTAAGAATTCTAAGAATGTGAACCAAAATATTCTTTTCTTTCTTTTTAAATTTCATTGTTTTGTCGAAAATGACTGTCTTATGTAATGTTCTTCCATTTATTTCCCTTATATATTTTATAACCTAAACTGCTCCAAGCTAACTTTCACAACCTATTGAAGATATAAATATGTAATATATTATTTCATTATATTTTTGCTTCTCAAAAAATGTAAATACCCTGTCGAAAATGCATGTCAGTCTCTAACTTCTGGAAAATGAAAGTCAGAAGGTGTATGGCTGCTGCAAGATTAGTGTCATGAGCGAGACCGAAGCTTTCATGTCTGGGCCTTCTGTACAAACTGAATGTGCAAAACTTAAGCGAATATTTTCAAATATCTTTGTCATGTCATTGGTCAGTAACCTGTGCTGTACATTTATCAGCAGGTTTTCTAAACTTATTCACCTATGCTTCAAAAAATGTCTGCTCACTTTGATCATTGACCTGCTGAAGCGAGATCGTCAATTATTTTAAAATTAAGTTTTTTCTTTTTATCAATGGAGCGCTTTTTATTGTTTTATTTCTTGGTTTGTTTGGGATTTATTTTTTTTAGTTTTTTTATAACCATAACTATTTGATTCTTATTGAAGCTTACATTTTGTCAAATTTTGTCTATTTTTAACTAAGCTACAGCTTTTGCTAGTCACAATTCAGAAACTGCATCTCACTCAATACATAATTGACTATCATATGACAGATGTTTTTCATGGTGCAAAATAAAAATTTTCACAAATGGCTGTTTTCATATCTGTTTTCTGTCAGTCGATTTTATTCACAGGAGCGTTTTGGTATTCAAACTAAGTTTGAGGTTTGTTATGTTTTTATTTTATTTATTTTTCTTGAAAGGATGTTGATAGTAGAAAAATAGATGAAGGGCTGAGGACGGAACCGGGGATATGTAGAAAGGTCCTCAGTGGAGAATTCTGGTAACAAACAGCTTTATGCACATTCCTGTGCATGGAGGATTCGGATGAAGAAAATCCTTCTTGGTAAAACAATACTTATATATCATATAATGTCAAATAATATCATGACTAAAACAAGAGTCATCTAGAACTTTTGCCTGATATACTCACTTTATATTCTTTTATAATGAAGTTAATCCTTCATTTATGATCTCTCAAGGAGCCTTTTTTAGAGTAACTTAAGCTGTTTTACTTTCATTGTTTCATTGTTGTATTTTTTAGTTCTCTTGGTCCAGACAACATTTTTGCCTTGACTCCTTAGACATACCTTTGCCTTTTAAAAAAATTTACAATGTAAAACTTTTCTGAAATCTTAAGAAACTGATACATGTATTTAATTTATTCACCAGGAGATTAGAGAAAACTCACAGAAAACCAACGCACTGATGCCTTAAGGCAGCTGCTCTGTATTCATCCTCAATGATAACTTTGTTGGACTTTCGCCAAATAATTGAGTTCTTTTTGGTGACACACTGTGATGTGACCATGACAATATATAACTACTACACAAAATATAGGAAATTACCGCATTAAACAAAATACAGAAAATAATCATATTATACAAAATACAAACTAACAATCATCATTGTTGTAAAGTAACCATTTCTTTATTGCACAAATCTTAAAAGTATTGAGTTTCACCAGATTATCTTTAAGAATACAAATTGCGTTAAATAAATAAAAATAATTGAAAAATATATCATGCACTGATAAAACAGGCCGTTGACATTGTAAAAAGACATAAAAATTCAAAATAGTTTATTTCATGAAGAAAGAAGCTGTGGTAAAAGCAAAAACAAAGCACAGGAGCGACAAAACAAAACAAAAGAAACTAATGCAATCCAAAGTACAAAAGTATGGCAGAAAACATGCTGTCATGGCATACATGTCATGTCATACCATGGCCACAACCAGACTTAACATCAGCATGTGAACAAGCAAAAAAATGCGCATATGTATACACATTTCTTTACATTCACGCCTAATGCAAAAAAAACTAATATACTCATAATAATTACACTTTCGTCCAATGTTTCTAGAGGGGCTCAGTATCGGATTAAATGTATTGGTAGCTTACGAGTTCTTGAAACAGTTTCACTAATTTCAGATCAAACTCTCAAGGTAATCCAATTTGGCCTTATTGCATTAAAACTGTTATAGGCCTACAGTTAGTTCGTGTCATAATTCCTTAAGTTCGAGAAATCTTCCCATTTCACTTATTTCATAGATGCACGAGCCTGGACTCCCGACATCAGAAAAGCCAACGAGGATGAAGCATTTTGTTTTAATTGTCATGAACATAGTGTCGTCTGCTCGACCCACCAACACACCAGAAGGGCGATCACAAAGACCGCAGGGCATGCACGTGAAGGCAGTGTCCAAGATATTGACCATTCCATGCGAACTCATGCCAGATGACAGGCAATGCAAAATCGTTTTGATGTCTCCCTCTGACAGTTCACAATGCTTAGAGTGAGCCAACACCTTTCCAAAGTCAGTCAGAAGGGCAGCCTTTCGAATTTTGCCGGGACCAAGGAGATGTGAGAGAAGAGCGTCGAGATCAATTGGCATGGTGAAATGGAGGAAAGTTTGATCAGATGGTTGGTGGTAATTCCTGACTAGAAGAACGAGTAAAACGTGATACTGACGTAACGTTCTCCTTAGCTGGCAAATGTCTTTTGTTGATATTCTGATTGAATAACAATAACAATAACAATATTATTTATTTGTATACACTTTATAAAAATACAACAACAAACAGATACCTTTTGATGAGCTAAATTGTTGAGGGTTAAGAATACTGATGGAATAAAAAGTCTGAAGAACATTACAAGAGTACATTTATTTCTTTTTTTTAGAAAGAAAACATCAACGGAATAAAATTGCATCGATATCCACCTTCATCTCTTTCACACCTTGTCAGCTTTGCTCGTATTTCTTTTCCGACACCTTTGTTCCCAACACTCCTACTCCACATTCCCCTCTTCGTCATCTTCTTCACCATCCTCTTCACCTCTTCTTCACCAACTTCTTCACCAACTTCTTCATCAACTTCTTCACCAACTTCTTCATCAACTCCTTCACCAACTTCTTCACCAGCTTCTTCACCAACTTCTTCACCAGCTTCTTCATCAACTTCTTCACCAACTTCTTCACCAACTTCTTCACCAACTTCTTCATCAACTTCTTCACCAGCTTCTTCACCAGGTTCT